>CM060594.1:39553905-39993905 GCA_030578255.1 Tiaroga cobitis
CACTAAAAGGAGAACAGAAAGAGATTCACTTCACAAACACACACCTGAATCCAGACAAACAAGCATCTCTCTCTCTCTCTCTCTCTCTCTCTCTCTCTCTCTCTCTCTCTCTCTCTCTCTCTCTCTCTCTCTCTCTCTCTCTCTCTCTCTCTCTCTCTCTCTCTCTCTCTCTCTCTCTCTCTCTCTCTCCCTCTCCCTCTCCCTCTCCCCTCTCCCTCTCCCTCCCTCCCCCCAGATGGTGGACCACAGCACAAAGTCTTCACAGCAGAGGCCTTGAGACTAGTGCTGCCACTAACGACTAATTTTCTAACGACTAATCTTTCGACTAATTTTTCGATTAGTCGACTAATCTAAACGACTAATTAAAAAAAAATCAAGTGTTTATTTCGTTGTGTCCATTTTATTTTGAACTCAACTGAAGGGCCAAAACATAAAATGTCACCTGTTCAAAAACATTATGTATTAACAATCTAAGCATTAAGTATCTGCATTTCCATTAGGCTATACCATATTAGTCAGAGTCCTAATCTAATCCTCTAATAATAAACATGTATGTATTACTTAAATTAGCTCTTTGTTCTGCCTTAAAAAATGTACAGTAAGCTAATAATGATTAATTTATGTACATTTCTGAAAAGCATAACTGATAACATCACTCTGAATAGTAAAGTAGATGCAATGCATTTTCTGTGAAAAGCGCTATACGAATAAATTGGAATTGAATTGAAAGAGTCTGGACTAGCCCACTATGAGTCGCGCTGAAAGCAGGCAGGCACGCAGTTATGTAGCTCGCGTTTACACTTGCGTGCATGGCGGGCCCGTGCCGCGGTTCGCGTGAATGTGAAAGCAACACGGACTAGGGAGCGCTTGTTCAGGAAGTTAAGTAACCTGCCCATGCGTTTTAGCTGATTATGATGCATTTAGTTAAATAAAACACATGTAAGGGATGATAGTGTTGATGATTTACCTTGGATACCCGAGAGTTGAGTCTGCAGTGTATTCGCGCATTGCGCGTGCAATCAGGGCAACACATTTGGAAATCCACTGTCTCCTCAAAAGAGTCCGTTTGAAAAACACAATATACTATTGACCCGCGTTCTGTTTTCTATCATGCGCCGTGCACGTTTGCGATGGCATAAGATGCACGCAAACTCAACAGGGTTCGAAAGAATTGAGTGTGAAACCAGACCAACGCTGCGGAGGGCGCCGGGAACAATCGCGCTCGCGCTCGGACTCGGACCGCAGCAAACGAGCCCACTGTGAAAGCTCCGTCACCTGCCTCCGCAATTTTTCATATCAAAGTGAAGGTGGGCGGGAACGTGAAGGAAAATGATAGCAGATAAACCAGCAGGGCGCGCACGGCACACAGACTGGTGTGTGGAGGTGAATTACAGTGAGCTGTTTGTGACGGGAGACCAAAAATAAATAGCGGTCAATAGTAAAACGACACGTCGACAAAAAAAATTGCCGTCGACTAATTTGCATGGTCGATTACGTCGACTAAGTCGACTAATCGCGTCAGCACTACTTGAGACCCGCTGGAGCGGGAATCATCAGTGCAATAAGCCTCCAAAATGAACGAATCTGTGATTATTAAAAAAAACAATCGTCCATGCTGTTGGACAACAAAACAAGAGACTCTTTAACAAGCCAACATGGTGCCCCACTCAGCTCAAATCAAATTCACTAGCACTAGTCAGACTCGACGCTGCTGGTGTGGAACACGGCTGTAACAGGTGAAGTCATCAGTCATGTGAGCGAAGCGCTCGGCCGTCCATATGTCCAGCAACAGACCGCACAGCCAGTGTGGTGTTGTGAGGCTGGCAGGGCAGCATGTGTTTGGACTGCAACACTGCCAATTACTCTAAGGACAGCTGCCCCGGTTATGGGTCAGAGCAAACTATACACTTTCAACGTCAACATGCTGGAAAAACAAACAGAGTGACATACTTGCATGCAGATAGACAACAGGTTAAGTAATATATCTAGATTTTTATATTCACTAAAGAAAATAAGTTGTGAAGTAACTCCTAAAGAATCCAAATACTACTAAAGTTAAAACCCCCAATGCAGAAGGATCTAGACTTGTAATTCAATTTCTATTGTGACAAAGATAACTGCAGTCAGTGACACATAAACTCCTGTAAAGGTGAATGAGTGTTTTGTGGCTGGCAGCTGTAATTTGTGTTATCTGTATATTTTAACTCCAGGTCTTTCCAGAGTGATGATCAGACAGCCGCGTGCTTCTGTTTACCCATCCATGAGCAACCGCGAGAGAGAGGGAAAACATGAAGCATCATCAGTCACGGATCAGCTAGTCTTATTATCACAATGTGATCCGCCCGCTACTGAGCGCCAGTTCAGCATTTGTCTGTTTGGGCATTACACGCTCGTTCTGTCAGGAAGAAGTGCAAGTGTCCGGAGCATAGGCAAAACAGCCGGCTCAAAATGTTTCTGCAGATCGATACGGATCAGAGGACTCCGCTCTGTCTAAACAAGACACAAAAATACAAACAGAGTGGCGTACCGGCATGCAAATAAATAAAAAAACAATATACTTACATTTACTGAACTGGTAAAAAATGACATTAATGTCATATCATTAGCACAAATGGTGTAGAAATAGACCGATAATGTGTTTCACATATCACTTGCACAGTGTGATAAATTTCCTGCAGTTGTGTACTTACAATATCCCAAAAGTTCCCAAAGATTTTTCATTTCAGAGAAATTCCAACTTTAAATAATGGCTCGTCCATGTTCACTTGTCGCCTGTCAATGACGTAATATCCGTGTTATACCTGGTTTCCGCTCGTACTGCCATAGTAACCATGGCGACAGACGTGGACAGCTGCGTTACGTCTACCGGCGCGCTCACGCTCTTGCTGTTTCGTTCAAACATTATGGACCATGGCAAGCAAACTTTGGGAAAAAAGGAGAACTCGGGAGTAAGGAGAGATCACTGACAGCAGGATGGCAGAGGATTTTGGTCATTGACAAATATCTTATCTTGTAAAATGTGTGGTCTTTTCCCATCAGCCTATACAGTTCAAATATTTCACGGTTCGGTTTGCATCACGGTTTAAGGGTCACATATTCGGTACAGTTTGGTATGTGCTATGTTCAGGAGAACCATTTATTATTCGCATGCTGTTAAAGCCACGGCTTTCTGTGTGTATGCTTCCAATGTGTGCGCATATTCTTGTGCTTGAATTTTTTAATTGGCAAGACTTAAAAAAAAGAGCAAATTATAAACTTTTGTGATGATGCAGAACGGCCCCGATCAAGACATTGACAGCCCCATCAACGGTCCACGGGCCATCGGGCAGTCCTTACTGTCAAGCCCTGCCCAGTGCCTGTCCGAATTAACATTAAGTGCCTGTTTAAACACAGAATGCAATGTGTGATGTTTCGGTCTCACCGGATTCGCACACTGTCTCTTCACCCGGGTGATGACGGCGTAAATGACTGGTCACGTTATAGCATACGGCACTCGCATCGAACAAACAAAGTATTCAAAAAGTGACTGTTTTGTGTATGTTTTTGACAAACACTGTTGTAACGTATCGGGAAGCCAGAATATTTATATGACAGGAGATTTATATGATGCAGGCAGTGTCTCTATCAAAATATATTAGCGGAAATCTGTCTGATTTCAAATTCGAAACCACGCATATTGATATGCCCACAAATTATATACACAATATAATTACCCAACTGTATAATTGCAAGAGAAAAAAAAATGTCCTCCCATCTCTTCACCGTGTCCCTTTAGGGGCTCCTTAGAACCCGTTGTTGTTTTGTTGTCATTTTTGATTTGATAAAATAATAATAATAGCTTAAAACATGTATTATGCATATTTTTTTAAATAGGCAAAAAATGGAGGAAAAGGAGTGTGAAATAAACATGGAAAACCACAACTACTCACGCTTGATAGGCAGCTGCTTTTGGTATATCTGGGCTAAATATGTAACACTGGGAATAAGTTTCCTACAAATTCCGAGAGGAACACCACAGTCATCCACCATGGCATTCTGAGGCAGATTTATGTCCAAAACATCTTATTCTTTTCCAAGTTTAGCTGTAAAGAGGAGCGGTGCTAAAAGCACGCCTAATGGACTTCACACGCGCTCATTTTTTTCCCTTTTGTGGAGAATTTTTCATCCCACATTGAGTCCTAAGCCACTGGCACGCCGGGAGCGGCCGGGACATCTGCTTTAGCTTAAGAGAATCAATAACTGCCCCCTTCCAGACTCCTATACGTCATAATATTTCTGAGCTCTCTGGGGTGCAGGAATAATATAACGGGCAAATACGGACATATCCTGCCTGGTCACTCCAAACAAATCTATCTGATTCGGGATTATGCATACATGATACCCGCACAGTGTTTGTTTTTCAAACCTTTCCTGAAAGTGGCAGGAAACAATGAGTCTAAGGTGTAAGCAGATGAAAACAAGCTACGGAAATCTGCGCATGTTAAAGCTGACCTCTGAATGATGCACGTGGTTTCAAATTCCACTCAAGCTGAGAGGTTTGAATGCCTGGTTGTTTTGCCAAGCGCCGTATGCCGTTTACGGATCATGTAGGATTACTGCACAAGGTTGAAGAACGACGCACAGCCTAAGTATGCCTAAAAACTGATAGCGCTCGTTTTTCCCCTGAGTGGCCAAATTTCCTGATTCCATCAGGGAATGGGAGACCTTAGCACACATTGGCAGTGCCCATCTGCATATTTTCCAATAAATAACAGCATATTAGAAAGTGTGACATCTTGCCCCGGTCCTTTTCATAATGTACAATTACAAATTACCATTAAAAAGAAACTTAGGCTGCATTGCTAAATTTTGTGTGTGAAATCCAGTCATTCCAACAGGAATCCACACAATTGTGAGTTTTGGCTCAAAGGTGAAAAAGCTTCCCACACAGGTTTTGCTCATTTTCAAGTTGGTCATTGAATTCGCCAGGTTGCCCATAAGAGAAAGCTGCTTGGTTTGAAAGTAAATTTCTGACCGTACCTTTAACCACGTTTCTGCAAGCCAAATTTTGACAGTGCCTTCAAATGCAACTAGCTTGACTAATTCATTCATCCTAGCCTCTGTATGAACTGAATTGATGTAGATGAGCAAATGAAGGCTGGAAAAAAAAAAGTGTCCCAGTTTCTGGCCCGAAGTGGGTCAACAACAGCCATTGACACCCCATAAACACATCTGTATTTAAATAAAGCTGATAGAAAACACTGTTTTGACAGGCAAAGTGTGAAGGTTGTAAAATCTGGCCAATTAAAATGGAAAAGAGAAAAGAATATGGTGGGTGGGGGGGGGTCTGTTTTACTACTTCCAATCACAAATACAACAGCAAAGCCTCATCTGTGAAAGCATTTTCACCTTTGCCAGACCTGGTGCATTATGGGAATTAAAGCTTTAGTAAGCTAATGAACTGTGAGTGCACCCAAAACAATGGAGTAAACACACTTGCATAACTAACAGCTGTGGTTGGGCCAGTCTCACAAAGCCAGACCTTTTCCCAGATAAACAGAAAGCCCAACTGTCCCAGAATTCCTCTTGGGCAATGAACTAGAATCCCAAATTAACCTACAGTCCAGTCAAGATGGCAGCTGAAACCAAACACTCCACGTCCAGATGGGAAGCTGTGTTTAGTCTCTCCTCTGTAATCCAGTAGGATTCTCCCAGGTAATGCCTGGTAGGGGCCATCCCAAACACAGCTTTCCCTTTGAGGGTATGGTGTGGTCATGAAGCATAATGGTAATGTTCAAAATACAAATTTGCGTTGAAGAAAAGTAGACAATTTTAGTTCTTAGAAAGAAAATCGTAATCAGCAAAAATCTGTATCGGCTGGTCACACTTGGGGCGGCACTTTAATTGGCTCAGTCGTTCATGTAGGTTGTTCAATCCCCAGTTCCACCTGACCAAGTGTCGAGGTGTCCATGAGCAAGACACCTAACCCCAGCTGCTCCCGACGAGCTGGATGGCGCCTTGCATGGCTGACACCGCCGTCTGTGTATGAATGAGTGAATGAATGGGTGAATATGAGGCTATATGTAAAGCGCTTTGGTGGCCATGGGTCTGTTGAAAGCACTATATAAATGCAGTCTATTTACCATTTACTTACAAAAAAACAACAACAAAAACGGAATCTACCAAGAAAATTGCAATCAGTGCATCTCTACTTCTATCTAATTGATTTGTTTAGATTTTTTGCCAGTCCAAATAAACATTAGCTTCCCACACACACATTTAGTTATCGGAGTAACATGTTTAATACAAAGTTTAATACAAAACTTGCAGTGTGGTTTAGCACCAACTGTTATTTGGAGATGTCAAGCGTATGTGACATGCGGCGTGCCCCATTTACATTCAAGTATTTATAGCATCTTTGCTCATTATGCTAACCTACCTCAGTGCTTGCAGCCACAAAACTCTACCCGAGAGCCCAGACCGGCAGAGAACGAGAGACAAACAAGTTAGTGAGCTTCTTTCTTTCTTTCTTTCTTTCTTTCTACAGTGTCATTGTGGACTATCACCTGGAAAAAGTACCCCTTTGTCATCTTTATAGAAGAACTAATCTAGTTTTTTTTAAGCAAGATTGTGTACGGTGTAGTTTAAGGATGGATACAAGTGTATTCTGAATTGTAATACGCTATAACGTTTTAACATAATTTTTGACTAATACTCTGTAAAATTAATCCACTTCTACCCTAAAAACAGAAACGCTATTCACACTGTGCTTAACCTCGGGTTGACGTCATTCTAACACCGCTTTAAACCCAGAGTAAAGAACAAAACACACTTGTAATTTAGAAGAGGGGTAGCACCGCTTTTTTCGCCCCAGATTAACATTGCGGTGCCAGACTAGTACAGTGTGAAACAATGCTGTGTCAGAATGTCACAGCTAGATACTTAGCAACAGACAACCTATCGCGCACTCATGTTTGCGTGCTTTGGACAGTCATGGAAACACTGCACATTGTATATAAACAGTAAATTTGGTGTTTGAGAGGGAAAACTGTCAAATGCTGACTGAAACCTTTCATTCTTACCTTTATAGTTCAAAAAGTCAATTTAGTATAAACACATAGTACATTCGGCAATATGAGGATGAGCAATGCTAGAGCTTTTATGTAAACAGGTCGCGTGCTGTGTTCATCCAATCAAAGACACTGACACCACACAAATATGCAAATAAGAACGTAGCTCAGGGTTTAGGAATGTACAGTGTGAAACGGCGGCTTATGAATTCCCAGGATTAATTGTTAACCTCTGGTAAATGATGTGCAGTGTGAAATGTGAAGCAAGATAACCATTGCCTTAACCCGAGGTTTAGACCCATGGTTAACCATTTCAAGGGTGAAAAGCCCATTGACTTTGTTTGGATTCATTCTGGTTCTTATCTCTTCTGTACGTGCGGCAAAAACCGTGACACAGCAGAAGACACTCCATTACGTTTGAGGCTCCTGTCGTCATTATAAGAGATCCGTCTGCATTTATTCACTGTACATCGTCTCCCAGCGGGTAGGAAGAACCCAATTCAGCCTCTTGGCCACACAAAGGAGATCCATTACAGTTGCCGTCGCTGAGTGACACTTCATTTAAGACTTAATTCGCACCCTGAGGGAAGTCAAATAAGGACACCAGGTGGAGAAATACCAGGGGGCGAAGACCTGCCCCAAATTTCTGGGTCTCCAGCTGATCCAGACTGCTTTCTGTAATGGCCAAAAGGGCGGGCCCGACACAGATTCTTATGCACGCCGCTGAGGCAATCTAGCATTGGAACGTGGAAAAATCGGAATGTAACAAATATTGTCAAACATTTTTTGACAATATTTCTCTTCAGAATTACGAAGAAAGGCCTCGTTTGTGAAATTAAAGTGTTTAAAGGGCAATAGAAAGTGTGTGAACATAAAAAAGGGCTTGAAGCAAAAGAGGAAATCCCTGAATGCTCGTAAACTGTGTCGGATGCCGCCATCTGAATGCCAAGCAGACCCCATTCAATCAATGATGAGAAGGAGAAAGGAGAACTTGCCTCTCTGGACGAACTAACTTCAAATAATGAGAAGGGAATGAAAGTGATTTATTGGATTACTTGAAATCCAACTGAATCTCTTTGCATATACGCAAAGGGCTTCAACAGAGCTAATCATTTAAAAAGTGAATGAATCCCATAAGGAAACACGAGTTAGAGAAACGACACACTTTGCAGTCAGTGAAGGAGTACGTTTGATCAATCAATCAATCTATCAATCATTATACCAGCCATACCACAGCAATAAGCCACAAGAAATCATGTTACAATTTTACCATGGTAAACTGTGTTCATAGGGGCATTTTTTTAATAACCATTTTTAATGTGCTACATGTGGTTATTGGCTTTGCAGAATAGATGAACCACATCTGATGAACCAAACTAAATTCAAAGTCTAAACCATCCGCTTTATAAAATGGCTTTAAAACCCATAAATATAAGAGGTTTCAAGTGATATCATGTTTATTTACTCTCTCACAAACCACTAAATAAATGAAAACTCAAAAACCTGAAGTGCATTTATTCATACAAAACAGAGTTCTGTGGTATCTTCCACTCGGTAACGTACATAAACCGAAGCAATTGCACAAGTTGCTAAGTCTCTAATCAATAAGGTCAATATGGGTCCACGCGGCAAGGAAGAGATGCATTAACAATCAGCGGGGTGTTAATTAGCCCTGCTGTCTACTTGTAAGAAAATGTGCATTAAGTATAGGTGGGAAAAGGGATTTGCGCTCACATAGCATCCCTGAGAGGGAGTATTACCCTCGTCCTGGCCTTACTAGGGGATAAAGTGATCTAGATATATCAAGTCAGTGAGAAAGTATGGCAGCTAGTCTTGGCGAGATGTGCGGTTTGGTGCGGTTGCCTTGACAGCAGCAGTCAGACGAGGACTCGAATGGTGTATCGCACCGCCTGACAGTTTAGATAACAGCTAATGGCCTCTTAGGTCCACTTTCAGTTCGTTTTCCCCACGGACAGAGCGGAGAAAATCTGTCGAGACATGAACATGTGTGCAAGTGTCTGGAACGAAAGATATTAAAAAAAACTTGTCCAATCTGTTTTAATTGTAATAGAAGGAAAGACTGACCGCCTGTTAAAGGAATAGTTCACTCAAAAATTTAGATTTTGACTAGGAATATAGAGCACAAATCATATGGACCATTTTTTAATGCTTTTTTGTCCTTTTTGGAGCTTGCCAGACATTGGCAAACTGTCATGAACTTGTGCTGTAGGTGGACAACATCATGGAACAAATAATGCTAATTTTAATTTTTGGGTGAACTATTCCATTAACATCAGACAGTGTGTAAGCACAAACCGGTATATTATCATTCAGCACCTACGTACACACCCATGGCAAAAACACAACACGCATACGTATCACTTGACATAAACCAAAATTACATCATAATGACACACCAGCACCTCTGTAGCCCATGTTTATGGCACATCGTCTTTCATAAGCGGTTTAACACCAAGGTCAGGGTGAGCAGAGATCACAAAACCATCTGAACGGAGGAAGAACAACCAGTGGGATACAGGAAACTCCAGGCGTCAGCCGTGAGGAAAGCGACTTGAGGAGCAACTCAGTGGGTATGAAGAAGAACACGGAAGAGCTGGCGAAAGCTCGACATCCAGCATCTAAACATATGTTTGGCTTGCTAGGACGCCGCCACTGCAGGTTTAAAGGCAGCTCTAGGTATACAACTGGATTTATCATCCTCAACACACACTCTCAAACTGAGTGCAGACAACAAAAGTCTTAAACAACTAGTGGCGCTTTTCCACTACACAGTACCAGCTCGACTCGGCTCGACTCGGCTCAACTCGCCTTTGTTTGGTTTTCCACTGTGTAAAAGTTGTACCTGTACCTGCTTTTGGGTACTTTTTTTCGTACCACCTCCGGCGAGGTTCTGAGCGAGCTGAGGCGATATTAAAATGTGACGTAATACAATGCCGACTGCTGATTGGTCAGAGAGAATCGTCACTATTCACTGCGTCATCATTGCACGCGGCAGACGGAGTATCCTGAATAACCAGAGAATAACCCCGCCATTTTTAAATAAGTTTCGTTTTGCTGCCCTCAGCCTCTCATGAAACAACGTTTGTTTTCTTGCTGTGAGAAACAGCCACATCCCGAGGATCAAAAACAGCATACACTCGATTTCCTCCATTGTCCTGTGTGTGTGGGTAGCGGATGTGTGTCGCGTATAAGATTACGTCACGGCAGTCTCCTGCGGCGTCGCTATGACGACCGGGTACTATTTGTGGCGGTACTATCTGCAATGGAAAACGGAGCAAAAAGCGAGCCGAGTCGAGGCGAGCCGAGGCGAGTCGAGCCGAGTCGAGCTGGTACTGGTAATGGAAAAGCGCCATAAGAGAACACAGCATGTTGAATTCTAGATGAACCGATGGTGTGAATTTGGGGAGGGACTACTTGTTTGGCCAAACAATGTCAAATGGGGGAGCAAAAGAAGCAGAAAGATGATTAAGAAATGAACAGTTTACTTTAAACCATGAAAATGCTATCAATATAATGAAGTATATGAATACTGCCGTGCTTAAAAAAAAAAGAATCATAGAAGTGATTAAAATTGCTTTATTAAAAGTCTCCTGAAGTCATATGATTTTACTAATGATTATTTTTTCTATCAATTATTTTTCGATTAATCGTATAATTTATATGATTCAGTTGGGAGCGACAAGAGGGTGAATAAATGATGCCACTACTTTCATTTTCGGTGATCTAGTCCTTAAACAGATGTCTGTGAAAGCCATATCTATAGCACTGTCTGAGCCAGACACCAGCAGCTCTCGTTCCTGCCAAGAGCACAGATAACGAACGTCCTTCTCTTTACATTCATCTCTCCCTCATGCATGATCTCTATTCACACAGAAGCCTTTAACCTGCATTAATGAGGCATTCAGCAGCACACTTAATTCCAGCCACCAATTGCATATTAATTATCTCCCTGTTTGCGTGCACCCTGAACAGGAGGTCAAAGGTCAGTGGGATTATGAGGTCGGGGGGGATTGTGCCTGGTTTAGGATCAATAACGGGATTTGTGCAAAGAGCTAGGCTTCGTTTTCAAAGGATGGGGGATTTTGGTTTTTCAGAAAGGATCGTGTCTTTGCGAGTGAGACAGTTCCTTTCCGATTATTGCATATGTATCCATAACCGCAGTTCAGTTCATTAGCTTCCATTTTATAATAAAGCCTAATAGACCTTAGTCAGGTAGATGGCATTTTTTCACTTGGTGGAAATAAAAACAAGGCTGATGGATGTTGCTTGCAAGCTAAAGTCAAAAACGACTACAGTCTCTAGGCTCACACTGCTTCTTAAAGGAGTCCTATAAGGATTTTTTACATTTTCAACTTTCATTAGTGTGATGTTGCTGTTTGAGCATGAAAAAGGTCTGCAAATTTACAAAGCACAAAGTCACTCCAAACGTAAAGGAGTTTTTCTCTGTATCAGTAAGCAAGCACTGTTTTTAAACTCGCTGAAATGCCTCCATTGTAGTCTTGAGTTCTCTTCCGGGAACGCACACATCAAAATAGTCCTCATTTAAAGAATTCCGGCCTAAGGTATACATTAGTGATGCACCGATGTGAAAATTGTGGCCGATACCGATAACCGATATTGATATTGCTGTTATGGCCGATACCGATATTTACCGATGTCGATATCTCTGTATAGAAAACACATAGCGAGGATTAGGGCTGCACGATATTGGTAAAAATTGACATTGCGATATTTTATTTTTCTGCGATATATATTGCGATTATAAAAACAATTTCACCAGATGACTTGAATAGCACTATTTGGAAAGAATGAATCATTCTAGAATGACTGGGGTGGTTTTGTCATGGAGTAAATCCGCATAGAAACTAATATTAATAGAATGTTAACTAATGTAACTAGACTTTAATAAATGGAACCTTATTGTAAAGTGTTTCCAATTTATGTCTCTCGAGTTCAGTGTTGGACAGATCAATTGTTTTTAACCATTCATTAAAGTTAATCGGTTCAAAGGAGTCATTAGTTCGCGAATCGGACGTGTCATTAACGGACCACGGCACATGTTGTGTGATTATCCAGGCAGTTTAGGACATCGCACAAGATTTGTCTCAACACAGAAAACATTTCATCACTAGATAGATTTTTTTTTGTTGTTGTTTATTGAAAGTGTGGTTTATGTCATCTGAATGTGTGGAAAGCTTCTCAGAGAAGATAAGGCAACGTTATTTTAGCACAATTCACAACCAGTGGAAGTTCAGAAAAAAAAATTCGGTCTTCCGACCTTTTACCATCGTCTATTCTCAAAGATATTCAGTCAGCTCAATTCATTAATATGTGTGAGGGAGGGAGAGAGAGCAAGACAGTTTGAAGACGGTGAGAGTGCGACCGGTGCTTTCACTCTCTCTGCTCGTTCTCTCAGTTAAACAAGCGCAGCAGTCGGTCGTCTACATCACTCACCGGTCAAATAAGGCTTTGGCGGGACAAAAATACGCCTTAGTAAGGCTGACAGAAAACAGCTCGCAAGTTCCAGTCTTCTTGCACTTGATGTTTAAACTGAGAGGACTTCCGTTGGTAATGCATTCGCTCGTGCAAAAACAAACATCCCCGCCCCCACACTCACATCTACACACCCATCAAATGCACAGGAATAATTATCGGCCTGTTCACATCGGCCCTATTTTGACATCGGAACGATACCGATGTGTAAAAAATTTACCATATCAGCCGATATTATATCGGTGGCTGATATATCGTGCACCACTAGTATACATTAAAACGGGGCGGGGCCTGGTTGAGTTGAGTTAGTAGTGTTGAAACTTGCGGTTATGGAAAGGCGCATGACCTTTTCGAAACACACTCGAAGCACTTGACCAATCACAACACATGGATCCAGCCAACCAATCAGAGCACACTGTACAGTTCTGAAGGAGGGGCTTCATAGAGACAGGAATTAAACAGAGAGTTACTGACAGACTGGGAAGAGAGGTGCTGCAAAAATGTAAAATATTTGAAAAATAATGTGTTCTTTAAAGGACCGAGCCAAAAACAAACCCCACAAGCAAAATCATGACTTTGAAAAAGGGAATAATAGGTCCCGTTTAAACTTCACAGGAAAACCTAAATGCCAGAACATTGGAATAAAAGTGTATGTTTTCCACTAGCTAATACCAAAGAAGCTGTGTGTTGTCCATGTGCTAGTATGTAGCATGAATGCATGTTATTCCAGACCCAGCATGCTCCCCCATCTGGAGCCTGAGTCTTGATAGAAATGGGATATTGTGTCCTGGCCTCCCTGCGGGTCTTTCTGAATCACCATGTCTACTCTTTTGGGGGCGTGGCCCCAAGGCAATTACATGTGATGAGGTGTTGAGGAGCCCCGTCCACTCAGATCCCTTGGCTCAGGTCATTACAGAATATTTTCTATAATGAAGGAATGGCTCGCTGCACTTCCACAACAACCTGCAAATCCCACAGGGAATCACGCAGGGTGGCCACTTACCCTGGACGCCACTTCCACACAGCACTAACCCCCATCGCCTGCTCCACTCTCCCAGGGGCATTGGATACTATAGAAAACAATGGCTAGCCCCAGGCCTAACACATACACATCCATGAAAACACACACCAGAACATCCCAGCCAAAGCTCTTCTGGGCTCACTGAGCATTCAAGGGCACTTTAGACAGCACCCCTCTGGTGGCTCTGTTCCAAATCATTTACTTTTCACTGGGTTCATCTCAAAAAAATAAATGTCTCACCAAAAATCAAGTGATATTAAACACTGCATAAAGAAAATGGGTCACACTTTAGATTAGGGTCCAACTATCACTATTAACTATGACTTTTGCCTTAATAAACTCGTAATTACTGCTTATTAATTGTTAGTAAGGTAGTTGTTAAGTTCAGGTATTGGGTAGGATTAAAGGATGTAGAACATCATGGTCATGCAGAATAAGGCATAAATATTATAAGTACTAATAAACACAGTCAATATCCTAGTAATATGCATGATAATAAGCAACTTTAAATCATTTAAATTTAAATAAAGTATTTGTTTTACAGACATTGTTCTGCACTATGAGAATTTGGAGGGAGGAAATGTAGATATCTGTTTTTATTAATACATTATATATAGTTTATATTACATTTTAATTACAACTATATGCCCTTATTGTATATAATATTTACTCAAACTTCCCAATTCACACAAAATGTAGTATATTTTTATTCTTGTTTCTTATATTTTATTTTTATTTATTTTTTATTATAGGATTAATTACGATCCATGTTCTTGAAATTCATAGAAATATGACTAGAGCATGAAAAACAGTTATTCACACATAAATCTAAGTTTAAAGCATTTAAGTAAAAGAACATTTAGACATGCATCGTCATGCCTGACAGAAAACATATCAGCTTCAACAATGGTGCGGATTTTTTTTTTTAAATCAAATGAGGGGGCACAGGTTTTTTTTAGCAATTCTAAAAATTGCCAAAACTAGGCAGGCTGATTCATAGAAAATATCCACAGAAGCTTAAATAGTTTTAAAAGTTAGTCATATTCCACCCTCGATCTATTTCAGGTTGCAGTTAATCACATTTGTCTTGCGAAATGAAGACAGCAAAGGAAGAAATGCTCAAAAAAGGTTCCGACAAAAATGTGGGTATTTCCACCCATTCAGCGTCTGCGTCTGTTTCCTCAAATGCCACTGCTGTCATAAACAACATTAGGGCAAAAAAGATCATCTCATAGTTCCTGTTAGCAGGTAAAAAAAAACCTTGAAAGAGGGCCATTGAGACTCTTACATGACTTTGCCTTGATTTAATTAGCAGTAATTAATCCAATTGAGGGCTAATTGGCGTCTTATTGCAGTAACTTGTGGGGGTTCATTCATATTTCATCAGTGGCCAAGAGTCATTCTTCATTACTCTACATAAAAGCACCACTCGCCAACCTCCAATTAAACACTAAAACATGGATTTTGTTTCTGGAAAAAGATCAAAAGCAAAAGTACGAAGCCACTGGATATAAAATCCAAAATCCCTGTTGGGATGAGAGTCCCACTTTAAAGTAACGGACGGAGCGAAACGGCAAAATCTTTAGAGAAATCCCTAAAACACAAGACAAGATACATGAAGAGAAAACATTTGGTTTCACTCTAACAAGCATTATTTTGCCCACAGATTTGGGTCTCATTGCTCAGCTTTGAACACATTTATCACACTGATGAATTCCGTCAACCAGCTGGCAAATAACCAACAGGACACAGATAGCCTGGTGACTACATGAACGTGATAACCCACCTCCCTTAAGGCACAATCTGACAAATCAGATTAAAATCAAATGAGCATCATCACTCAAGAGAATCAGAAAATGGCATGAAATGACAGAGAGTCAAATCATTTTACAGCTTCTCTGGAGTTGTATCCTTCACAGTTTCAAACTACAGATAGACTGATACCAATACTTTCTTTTACTTAATCAGTTAAAGAATCACTCAATCCATAAATGCAAACACTTGACTTGATTCTTAATGCACACCCATTTAAGCTTAGCTTACAAAGAGAAAGAAAATAATGTATACTCCATCCTTTGCTTCCAACAACAACATGAAGTGCATTAAATATTATATTATGTCAAGGTTCTGGGGTTCACGGTGGAACTGCAGGGGGTTTTTGAGTTTAATGAAAAGCTAATTAAATCACACAATTTGTTTTAAAAAATAACAAATCAAAGTAAAACATAAAAAAAATATATATACATATACATATACGTATATATATATATATATATATATATATATATATATATATATATATATATATATATATATATATATATATATATATAATGTGTTTACCTGCATGTCATGTGACCATTAGAACCATGAACTTAATTGTATTATTTAAAATAATTTTATTATTGACTTCGTTTTATTATTAACTTAAAATCTAAGGGCGTACTTCAGGAAAATGTATTAGGCCAAAAAGGTTCAGCTGACAAATAAAAACTTGTTAAATCCCTGCATTGCATGTAAATATGAAATGACATGAATTTGTAGGCCTATATTTTAATGTGTTTGAAAGACAGAAGCCTTCCAAAGACAGTAATACGTGGTTAAATGTCTCACTGAGTGATAATTAAAATTATAATCAATGTGTTTGTCGGGAGTCGATTAGATGCAATGTTGAGAAAACACTCAAAAGATTTCTGTAAATCCAGTGATTAAAAACTGTGTGGGTCTCAGTTGACAATTTGAAAGAAAAAAGAGGAGAGAATCAATGGGGAAAAAAGGGAGAATCAATGATTTTATCTGCCATTGTGAGAATAAAATGTAGTCATGTAATCAAAAAAGTAACTATATTAACTGATTACGAGCATTTTAAAACTTAATTTAATCTTACATTTTTTACAATCTATTAATTTTTGGAATCTGATTACGTAATCCAGATTACATGTCATCAGTTATACCCAGCACTGGCTGAATGCAATCTATACTTCCCTTTATATAACTATCTTCATCAAGATCGGCAATGGTGCAATACCTTACTTGACCTAATCTCACCAAATGTCACCAATACAGTGAGAGCATACATTACTTTCAACTGAGATATGCTAGATAAAACTCAGAAATCTCAGCAGAGCAATACTTCACGAAACTCAAATCATGCTGGCATGAATGTCATAGGATAACACATAATTCATTTCACATATGTTCTCATTTGAATGACAACACATTCACATTCTCACTGTTGTTGTATTGCACTCACACGAGTCTGAAATGTTAAATAGAAGAGTAAATCGTTAAATCTAGCAGAGGAAATGCAATAGATACAGGACATGACTGTATGATCAAATGCGTTCATTTCCACTCAACAACACACTGCGTTAAACAACATAAACTCAGTTACTCAAAGAAAGTAGCGAAACACTTGTTTCTTTACCAAACATGTATAAATAAAAGCAGCCAACAAATCACGCAGATTCCGCATCAGAAACAAAAACAAACAACAGAAACAAGAAACAAACAACAAACAGTGTAGGCTATGTGGTAACGTTACACTGATTCAATAGTAACAGACGCTCAGAGTCGCGTGAAGAATTAAACAGCAAACTTACCGACTCCGTATTTCTCGTGTTCTGTAGGAATCCACATATTCATTGTGTTTGTTTCGAAAAAAACGTATGAAACAGTGCAATGTACAGTATTGGTGTTAAATCACGCATTTCTCCAGTTTCGCATCATCCTCTCGCGCAGTCATTGTTCAGACCGCTCGAGCGAACTGCGCTGCACGAGATGAGAACGCGGCGGCGCGCTTTTCTATAAACCAGTGCGCGGCCACTGTGGCACTGGGTAGCATGATGGGAAACGTAGTTTCGTGACGTGCGCGGAACACAACAGTAGTGATTAGACCAGAGAGGATTAATGATTTAAAAGTCATAGGTTTTAGACAGAATTAAATATTTAGTTATGTTATGACCTCTTTTTTCTTTTTTGATATATATGTAAAATTTAAATGTGTAAAATGTATTTATTTATTTGTGTTTTTATTTTATGAGAACCATGTTATTTCACCATAATCAATGAATGAGGTTCCAGACAGTAGGCTATTTAAGATTTTTACCTTTTTTATTTTGTGTTTTATGAAATATTGTGTTATTTATTACGTTTTATATGTATATGTAGCCTACTGTATGTAGGCTACATTTGTATTGTATTGAATTGAATTTTAGGGGTTTTGTCATGAACTTTTTATTTATTTTTTTATCTGAATTAAATATGTTTTATACAGCATTCATGTATTAATTTATTTCAAGTTGAAATGTGTATTTTCTGCCAAAAATAAATAGTAAAAATAATCAGTATTTCCAAACAGGTTTACCAAATTTTCCTATCAAACACATTTAAAGACATCAAGCACCTGCATAATTCAAAAATCGCTTTACAGGCTCAGCAAAAATAATTCATAATTTTTTGCCTGCACACATGATGCAAGACAATATGCAAAATAAATGAATAATGTATTTTATATCTCCATTCACAAGAGAGGTGTAATCTCACTTATAATACAGACACATATTCAATCATAACCTTTCACCCACAGAGTATTGTCTGTGTTATGAAAGTGTGTGCATGAGAGAGAAAGGGTTCTGGTAAATGAGCACTGAGTCTGGTGTAGATTTTATCTGAATTTTCAATCTAATAATCTGCACTAATCCAATGTTGCAACCTACTTCTGTTTCCTGTATGAAAAATCTAAGTGTACAGAGCATCTAGAAATGAGTCAACTGATCTTTTCAGAAAGGCGGTTACATACATTGAGAATGAAATTCAATCTTGCTTGGAAAAAAGAATTGTACTTCGATAACAGCTCAGCATGTACAGCGTCTACCACCACATAACAGCTGTTATGGAAAGATGGAAGGATAAAAGGTCATGGTCAGTCAATGACTGTTTATACTGCTGTATGTTCTTTGTCACTGTCAAGGTGGAAATGCCTTCTTTGGTTAAATCAAGCTCACTGTAAACAAAAAAATCAGTTCAATACAAACACAACCCCAGTCACATGTTTAATAACATACATTATATATATATATATATATATATATATATATATATATATATATATATATATATATATATATATATATATATATATATATATATATATATATATATATATATATATATACATATATCTATATACACACACACATAGGCTATATACACACACACATATATACACACACACACACATATATATTCAAACACGCGCGCGCGCACACACACACACACACACTCACTCACATACATACATAGCCTACATACATACACACACACACACACACACACACACACACATATATATATATATATACACACATATACAAAAACGTATTAATGCAGTCTTTCTGCTAGGCTACTCCCCAGAAAAAAAAGCTATTATATGCAAGTCATTTTAGTGGCAACGTAAGCAATGTACATTATGCGTCAATACTTACCGATAATTGCTGCAATAGCTGCTGCTCTCTGTCCCGCTTAAAATCATTCTCAACGCGATTTGTTTGGAACTATTGAGAGCTACACGAATAACGTGACCGCGCGGCGGCGAGATCAGTGTCACAACCATCTATATTCGCAACTCTCATATTTAACGGCTCTGGTTCGCGCTTAGTAGATACCGCCAAGGCAAGTTCAAAACAAAGCGCGCGCGCTGTACTGTGATTGGTGGCTCGTTTGACCAGTTACGTTTTTAGCCACTCATAAATAAAAAGGAACGACTGATTTTGAAAATGTAGTAGAGTAAAAAGTGAGATATTTGACTTTGAAATGTAGTGGAGTTAAAGTAAAAGTCTCCCAAAATGTAAATACTTGAGTAATACAGATACGCAAAAAAGCTACTTAAGTACAGTAACGAATTACATTTACTTCATTACTTACTGTCCACCACTGCTATACAGTATGCAAGTTCGGAGGGTCACTTGCTTTCATTCTTGAATGAATCAGGGCTTCAGAACAAATAGGCTGATTAAATGATTTTATGCATCACTGATTAAAAATTCCATAGCAATGCAACCAGAGAGACTCGCTGAAAAAATGAATCCCAACCACTATGCACAGACGGACACAAACACAGACAAGCAGCTTAGCCAATCAAATTCAAGGAAACTACATGTTGTATAAAATATAAATGTGCCCCACAGAACAACTGTGACATGATAGTTGTGCCTTGTTTCTGAATCCTCAAATACACGGTCAGAGTTGGACTTAGATACCTGATGTGCATGTATTGGCCGTGTGGACAATGATAAAGTATGTTTCCATTGGTCTGAAAGCAGAGACTGTGCGTCTTTGTCCCAGCCAGAAGAGACCACCATGCAATCCAAGAAACAGGGTCCGACCAGCCGTGCATACTAAACACATGCAGGAGCTTTGAAGTCTGCTCCTGTCTCAGCAGGACTCGCTCTCTCGCGCTGCAATATTACAAGTGTCATGCACCATAGCCGGGTGGTTAAGGCACAATTTAAGATAGGCTACAATTGCCATAGATCGCTCAATAGTGCTTGACTGGATGATTACCTTGCTTGAGAAAAGCAGTGAAATAGTCGATAAACATGGCACATTGCTGTGTCTTTTAGCTGTCATTGATTTAATTGTATTGTAATGGGGCAATGAAAGATTGGTTACTAATGTTTGCTTTGGTGGGATAAACCAGTAATATCCTCAATGCCATTATCTCAGTGGGTTAAGGGAACAAATAAATAATACAAAAAGGAATAAATACATAAACAAAGAAATCACCATTGCCATTATTTCTGTCACAGAATAAATAAATAATTAAATGATATGAGACTAAACAAAAAAAACAAATATTTAAATATTTATAGTCATATTAATTTTAATAGTTAAAGTAAACACTTAATTGCCATCAATCAATCAATCAATCAATCAATCAATCAATCAATCAATCAATCAATCAATCAATCAATCAACCAATCAATCAATCAATCAATCAATCAACCAACCAACCAACCAATCAACAAATCAACCAACCAACCAACCAACCAACCATTCAATCAATCAATCAATCAATCAATCAATCAATCAACCAACCAATCAACCAATCAACCAATTAATCAATCAATCAACCAATCAATCAATCAATCAATCAATCAATCGACAAATCAATCAATCAATCAATAGACCAATCAATCAATAGACAAATTAATCATGCAGATGAGAAAGAAATAATAGCTAACATAACATTTCAATGCACATCTACGCATATTTATTTAGTGGCACTGAAATAATGGCACTCTGAACTCTGAAAAGGATACTGTGATGTATACACTCTTCCATTGGACTGAAAATGGAATGTGATGTGTGCAGCCCTTTGTTACTGTAAGCTGTGAGATCTGAAACCTGGAAGATCTCCAGTTCTCCAGGATCATGAGCATGAGGCCGTGTAAGGAGGATGAGAGGAACAGCTATCTTTGTTCTTTCCTCATTTCATGCATCCATGAACACATGTGGCGGACATGCCAGAGACCTTCAGCACATCTGAAGCACATCATGTAAAATCTTATCTTAGAGGAACAAAGGCTTAGATTTTATGTCTATAAAGGGTTTATTTTTCAACTTAGCACAGCATTACCATGTTTTTGGACAGACATTTTGATAGTGACAGACACTAGAGACTGCGGTCTTTTGTGTCCTTGTTACGCTTCCCAAGCCGGAAACGCCAGTTTGAGTGCGCTCGGAGCAGGACGAGAAGGACCGGAGGGGATACACAAGCACCATGGTATCAATAGTTTTAGACATGTACAGTACCATTGTATCACCATAGCTCTTTTGACATTTACTATAGTACTACCATGCTTTTTTAGCATGTACTATGGTATTACCATTTTTTTATGGTACTATGGCGATAGCATGTTTTTCTTAGTAATTTCAGTACCATGGTATATTTCAAAGTAGTACCATAGTATTACCACGGTGCTTTTTTGATACAGTTACCATGTATGGTAATAGCATATTTTTTGGTCATAGTACTAAAATAATACAGCGTGCCGTTGAGTCTCTAAATGAGGATCGCAAAATGAAAGACTGAAACCGAAACAGTTTATTTTTACGTTTCCCAATCTGTATGCACTAACTGTGGACAAAATAATCATTACTAGCTGGTATTTCACTTATTGGTGATTATGAACTACACTAATAATGAGTACAACAAGCCACCTGTAGCCTCTGTAAAACCACAGCACATGCGCGCAAAAGGAAAAGCTCACCCAAACCACTCATTTCTAATCATAACCTGTATAACCAGCCTATCAGTGAATTATAAAGCACAAGCTTCGTCAGTGCAAACAAGTCATTACAAGTCATTAGTCATTATAACTCATAAACAGCCCTATGCTTGCAGAAAATACAGACAATCATCACACTCACTGGACTAGTGCCACAAACAGAGACATGCACATCTGTGGTTGGTTACTTAGGCCACATTTACATATAGCCGGGTATTTAGAGAAACGAATATTTAACTGTGTCTTCCCTTCGTGTAAACGGGGCTTAATATTTGCTTTGATACCATTATCTCAGAGGAATAAAGAAACAAACCAATAATAAATCGCCTACATGAAGGCATTATTTCAGTTTTTAAATAAATAAATAAATATTTTAGATAAATGCACTATTACAGTAACGACTTTATTGACAATATATCAATTAAATAAATAAATATTTTTTAATAAAGGCACCAGTAATAATTAAATGCACCATTATTGACTTTATTGTCATATATCAGTTTGTAAATAAATAATGTGTTTGAGATCGATGCACCATTAATTAATTTATTGCCAATATATCAGTGTGTTATGAATGAATTGAATTGAATAAATTGTTATTTGAGAAATGTAAACATAAAATGGGAAGCAAATAATGGGTATGCAGAAGAAAAAGCACAAGTACACTCTAACAAAATCATGGCATATTTTGACTTGTCAACATCAGTGTCAAAGGTTATTTGCAGTGGAATTGAAAACCTGTCACTCTGCCTTTCCCAGTGAGTGACATGCTGCATGCTTTGCGTAATTGGTGAGAATAAGCTAGGCTGAGTAGGAGGAAGTAGGAGGTTTTCTCCAAAAATATTGACTGTCAGGCATGTCCAAACATGCACTTTATTTTTTGAGTGTTGAGGTGTGTGGTGACGGTTTCTCGGGTCATAAACAACAATGATAAAAATAGCATCGGTGAGTGAGATGCGTACGGCGACGTGCCTCGTGACCTCACAAACCCGCTCTAACAAAAGTGCAGACAGCTTCTGGAACCGTGCTCACATAACCCGCCAAAGAGACCGTAAATAATTGTGACTGGCTTAATTTGTTTTCCTCATGGTGTATGAAAACGTTGCTCTAACTGCTCTTCAGAGTGGAAAATTGCTTCCCTCCTCGATATAAATAGAAATGACACTCTTCCCTTCATTTCTGTGGCACCTTGATGGTGGTGTGTCCTGTAGACATGCAGCACCATACAGACTGACTGTCACATACAGCTCCGCATAACGCACGTATCTGACATCACAACTCCAGTGACATAACCTTCAGGATCCTCGTGGCTCCCAGCAGCTGACGGGACTATTTTTCGCCAGCGCCAGGCTTGACTGCTGGATGTGCACCCTTCATCAGCTTTAATGTGAATTGTGTTGTGACGGATGATGTAGCTGAGCACAGACTGATAGGTCCTTTACATGCAATCTGCAAGCAATCACTGCATTACCGCACGGCACAAGCTGATTGGCCTCTGCTGATCCTGCAGCCAATGAGATTGCTTGCACAGCATTGAAATAGTCTGGTTCATTGTTTGCTGTAAGCTGGTCCTGCAGCGCTCAGACAGACAGACAGACAGACAGATAGAGACAGACAGACAGACAGACAGACAGACAGACAGATAGATAGATAGATAGATAGAGACAGACAGACAGACAGACAGACAGACAGATAGATAGATAGATAGACAGACAGACAGACAGATAGATAGAGACAGACAGACAGACAGACAGATAGATAGATAGATAGATAGATAGATAGATAGATAGATAGATATATAGATAGATAGATAGACATATAGATAGATTCATTTCAAGGTTAAGAACTTTCATTTCCTTGTTTTTTGTGTTTTGACTTGTTGTTGTGGTTGATTTGAAACTATAGCACTTCAAAGATGTCATTTCCATGGTAAACTACAAATGCACAATCCTAAAAATATTTTTTTAAAGAACAAACTGATATCTATGATGGTATATTGTCACATACTGCGTATTTTGAATGGCTGAAGGTCATTTGATTGTTCCTTTACATATAAACACACACACACACACACACAGCTGCAAGGAGGAAAGGGACTCCATAAGCATTGTGCCTGTGTGAAAAGTAAATAGGCCGTTTAAGCTTTGAGGAGGAAGCCTCACAGACGCAGGACGCCTGCAGCAGATCCACATCTATAGGTCCTGACGCCGGGAGATTGGCACAGGTGCTCCGGCAGATCACACACTCAATGGGGTTCTTGTTCTATTTTCAGCTTGCTTTTCATACATATAAATAAAAAACAGCTGTATTTCGAGAGGACATCCGGAATCCTGTGCATGTGGTGCGCAGGATTTGGTGTGTGTGGATACAAGAAAGTGTTTTATTATGATGGTAATTGGAAATACATATAATATGCCTTTAGGAAAAGCACATATGAGCAGAAATGATCCAATTAATTGTTATTCTATGATTTTATTAAAGTTATCTGTGTTTCACTGCCTCACTAACCTACAGTTAATGATCACTCCTTCTCAACACACACAGGTTTATGGCTGTGTATTTTTTAGGACCATACGCTGATTTCACGCAGCCGCCATTTTGAAATTAAAAGCGAGGCTCCGGTGGGAAGAACCACGGAAGTACAGATAGACAACAATGCCTTGGACTACCAACCTGAAGCTGCTGCCGCAATTTACACTATTAGATGTTAATATCCAATATAGGATATGTCTATAGTTCGTTCCTGCTTCTTTTTTTACGATCTGAACAAATGTTTTATTTATAAATGAATTTCACTGTATATAGTCTTAAGTATGAAAGAAATGTATGTACATTTTTAGAATAACTAATTTCTATATTAAACACAACAATATGCCATCGCATTCGCGACTCTCCTAAAGGCGACACTTTCGGTTTTCTTCCCACCGGAGCCATTTCAAAATGGCGGCTGCGTGAAATCAGCGTATTAACCTTTTCGAATCATGTCCACAAATATTTTCTTTTTTTCTTGTTTGTGTGTTCACATAACAATAAGTGCCAAAACCTGTATCAAGTTCTGTACCATTCCAATGACGTTAGAAGCTCTGAAAAACAAAACATACAACACAAATGAGCACCAGAGGGCCACTTTGGCAATACAGATGTAATATGTGTACAGTTTTCCAAGTAAAAACACTTTCACTTTACTATATTCATTATGTGTATATTACATTTGGTTCCCAAGATAAGTCTGCATTACTCAATTCATTTATTTTTACTGCGTGAGATGTTGTATTTACATCACTTTTATCAGCTGAGAGCGATTTTCTAACACTTCTTGCTAATTCATATTTGAATGGATGGATGTCATCCTTGGTTATAGTTTTTTCATGTAAAATCAGGTTGCTAGGTAACACATAGAAAACCAACATTCCCCCAAAAGCGTCTCACATAACAAATATTGAAACGAATAATTGAAATGAAGCACACAAATGAACACGCTCTTCTCTGTTCAATTAACAGTTATTGTGTCCCTGCCGCTGTTTATCCCAGACGTCACGGCCTGAGAGAAGCAGAACAGAAACTATAACAAGAAGCATCACATCCGTCCAATAGCTCACAGATTCTTGTGAATTTTTTGGTTTCCAAAATGGATATCCCCGAAATGAAAATGCTATAAACATCGATCCCCGCCTACTCGCGTTGATTTCTTGAACACTGACTCTTTTTACAGACGTTTTCTGGATGTAAAACAGCCACAACTTATATTTGACTTTTATAAATATATATTTGACAACTTAGCATTTCTTTAGGGTGTTTGTAGTAAGACACAATCTCTGTTTCAAAGCCTGATCTGCCCACATATAGGTAACATTAATGTGCTGGTCAAAAGAGCTATAGGCAGCATGATGTCTTATAAGGGGTCATATTCACATAGGAACATTGTCGTGTGTAAAAACAGCAAGACTAAAGGCCAGTTCACTCCAAGAATGATAACTCTAAAGATAACTCTTACGACATTATCGTCCACACCAGTGGACAACGTTTTGTTTATTAATACACACTGAGTATTTTCGTCTTCCGCTTTAAACGCGCGAGCTCTTTGAAGCAGGATGGATTCTGATTGGCTGTCGTTGTTTTTTATTGCTTATCAGCTGGAAAAAATCGTTCTGTACGCGATTCCAACGGTATCGTTTCTCTGTGCCATTATTGTGTGAACTGCTATGCTTTTATATTTACAATCATTTTTAGAACTATATCTTTATCTCTAAGTAGGCCTAGAGAGTCCGAATGAAAATGCAGCCCCTTTTCTAACAGAATATATTATTTAAGGCAGTCTTGGCGAGCGCTTTTAAAATATGGATGCACATTGTGATGGGCCGCTGTGTGCTGTCAGTCAGGGGCGGACTGGGACCAAAAAGTGGCCCTGGACTTTCTGGCCCACATCAGCCCACCACATACCAAATCACAACACATTGGTCCATTAATATGCAGAATATTTTTTAACACCACTTACAGCATAAAAATATAACAATACAAAAATAAATGCTATTTAAACATTTTTTTTAAGTAACACAACATATATTAGGTCATATTTGTAAAACCAAAGGGAAACAAACAGAAGAACATTAAGACACAACATTATTAATACTATCAAGACAGCATATCAGCTAGTCAGGGGAAGCTAGAGCCATCAGAGCCTGTTGAATTGCTACTCTTCGCGCCAAATGTATAATCTGTTAATTTGAAGCATTTCACAGCATCTACCTCTAATCCTTTTTTTAACCGTCGGCTGAAATTGGTCCTCGTCGGCTTTTTTTCAGCCGATTCGACATGTCGGTGAAAGAGGGAACTCTGATTGGCTGTTCAGCTTAGTGAACGAGTCAGTGCACTGCACGAGAATAATAGCAAAACAGCGAGCAAAGAAGTCAAAACAGCACAGATAGAAGCTGTTCTAATGTTACGTCATATTACCTGAGTGTTCCTTGGCGAATATTTCAATATTAACATGAGCGGAGTGGAATAAAGAAAGTGTTTAGCAGGATTGATATTCAGAACGGTAAGCATGCACTGCTTTGTTTACGCTGTGAATCTGCAGCCGCCAGCCGGCAGCGTCGGTTTCTCTTTTTGAATGACGAATATAGACGAATTTATCTGCAGAAATAGACAGTTGTCTCATTTACACTCATGCGCATTCTAGCTAACAGTCGGCTGTAGTTCTCTCGGTGTGTTCAAGTGCAGCTTTTTTCCCCGCGACACAGACGACGCGGCGATGCGAGGCGACAGTCGGCTTTCATCTGATTTTGCGCTAGTTCATCGGCGTTGGCTTGGTGTGTTTCCACCAGGACGTGAAAGAGGGCGTGTTTCAAGATACGCAATGGAGTAGACCAAACTTAACAGGGAGGGAGGGCAATACACTCACATGCATGCACACGAAACACACTCCTTGTCGGCCGCGCCCGCGCGATCGATTCCCTCATCCATTTGCGTAGAAAATAAATGTAATAGGCTATTATGATTTCCGTCATTTTTTATATATGTGTACCGGGCCGGCCCACATTGGCCAGCGGCCCACCGGGAAAAGTCCCGGTGCTCCAGATGGCCAGTCCGCCCCTGCTGTCAGTACAGGGCCATCAAGTCAATGAAGATAGACACAGACCTGCTCTGAATGAACGCAGCAATCGTGTGGTCTACTTGGTGGCACTGTTATACAGACAGGCGGTCTTGTCAGATGTAATTAAATGATGTGGTATTCAGAGTAATGGAACGAAACATACAGATTCGACAGGGCCAGACCACTTCATGTTGCTGGAAATGTCCATAATGCGTGTGGAATACTGTTTTTACAAGCACACGTGTTTTTAATATCTGCGTAATTTTTATTTTCATCATGTTGTTTCGGGGAACATGATCGCATGGTGGCTGAGATTTGTGGTTATTCTGCCAGATCAATCAGTCTGCCTTTTCCTTCTCTCACTCCAAAGACTCCCTTTTCTGTGGGTCAGCAGAAATACATGACAAGGGCAGCAATGAGAAAAAAGAGAGAAGAGCATGAAATGCTGAACTGCACCAGATGACGGTAGTCACGCAATCCAGAGCAGTCAAAGCAAGGTAACCTTGGCCCTCAGCAAAGAGACAGGAGACTCAATGAGCAAATTCATATTCATATTAGCATGGTGAAGTCACATGCACATCCTCCAAGGCAAGGCATCTATTTCTTAGTGTGTATTATCTACACCAAACTTAAGTGTTTCAGCAATGAAGAATCGCTTTAGTGGTCTTTGCTGTTTCTATCAATTTTAAGCTTCACTACATTAGCATGATTTCTATACATAGGCCTACAATATTGTAAAAATATGTACACGCAAATAAAAGCAGTGAAATGAATAAATAAAGGGCTACTGAAATTCAGAATAAAGTAATAACACAAAGTAATAAATACGTTTTATATTACATTATTTATATAATAATGTAAGTACTGGGATTAATACTATAAAAACATCTTGTGCAATGTTTTCTATTATTCATAATTATTATTAATTATTTTCAGTGATTACAATATCACAGACTTGGAGGTATAGGCTCTTTCATTTGGGCCAGAAAGTAACTAAAAAGGTTATTATAGTTAAATAAAACTAAAACCAAAAAAAAAAAGGTTTGAAATTAAAATTAAATTAAAACTGAAATAAAAGAATAGCCTATGTATAATAATATATAAAATAATAAAAAATATTTCAGTTGGTTAAACCTTGCTGTACTAAAATATTTTTTTTAATAAATACAACTTATATATATAATTTATATAATATTATATATTAAATTATATTATTTTTTTCTAAAAGAAAAATGTTTAAATAATTTTATTTTTATATATAGACATATTAAAAAACAAAAACTAGTAGAAATTACAAAAAAACAACCCATCAAAGTACAACAATAAACATTCAAATTAAAATGAAACCGGTGAAAAATTGGCAATTTACCCCTTCTTTCAGGAGTTTGAGGAGAACAGATCACATAATCTCGGTTAATCTGATTTAGTGTTGGCACTGAGATCAGCATATTTGCTTAGTCATACTCAAAGAGCTTTATCAAGAAAATGAGAATGTATAATTTAATCCAAAACTCAGTATATCTGATAAAGTAGCTAAACTCTCCCGGAAGAAGTCTTAACGCATTTATGTTCATGTTCCAAACGTACATCAAGGCATCAACGGAGAATGGGGAAAAACGTGAGAGGAAGAGGAAGTGGTTGAGGAAATGAAATTCATTAAATTGTCTATCCCAAAGTTTTAAGTGTCTAAATAAATCAATGCCAGGAAAAACAGCATGAGGAGTGGGAACCTGGAAAATGATCGGGAAAATGCTGCCAAGACTCACCTTCTGCCAAGACAACATTTTGTACTCTCTTCAACAAAACAAAAAACAGACAATGAAAATGTTAATGCTACCGCCTCGCATGCAGACAGCACAAGAAGCAGCTGGTCTGTTTGTTTCATCACGGCCCCCTAGTGATGAAATATGAAGCATAAGAGAATAAAAATCTCACTGACCTCTATTTTATTTCTTGAACGACAATAGCAGATTTGAAATCGAAATACCACGCATTCAGCTTTTGCCAAAAGTCAGGGTACATTACTGCACCTGCTTGGTGTATTTTTATTTAGTGTATCAGGTTGTCCGAACATGATGTTGGAGAATGGGTTTGATTTTTGCTGGGGAGAAATTATGGACACATGGCAAAGGAAAAAAATATGAGATGACATGAGAAATATCTACTTTTCGACACTTTCGCGTTCCCCCGAGAAACTTTGCATTTGATCACAAAATGTGTTGCGTTCCCCTGAGAAACTTTGGGTTCGCTCACACAAACACAAAACTTCTGCATTCATTCGCTCGCGAAACTTGCAAAGTTTTTCGAGTGAATGAAAAACATTTGCGAGAAGCATTGAAATGAACTTTTTCCTCCCATCTCATATATTTTTTCCATCACTAGGGACTAATAATTCATATTTAACAGCAGATGAATGAACAGAAAACAAAACATTTGTGTAAAATAGTCATAGTCTTCACGTTTCAGATCAAACCCCTATATAGGGGTTTATTTTAAAGGCAGAAATGGAAGTTATGGTATTTCTTACCTCTTGTGCCATATGTGAGAAACAACTTCTGAACAAGAAAAACTGTAGGATGGTTGTGTTTTGCTATTGGTCGATATGAGTGGCAGGTTACTCCGCCCTCGCGCCAGTGAACGTGTCATCAGAGAAGCGAAGAGTCACTGGAAGAGGGAGGGGGAGTTGTTTTGATTAATAATTACGAGTGCACATGAATTTAAAAAACAATAATAACGATGCACGGATAAATCATTTATAATAAACACTGGGATATCGCATTAAAATGAAGAACTATCAATGTTAATTTCATGGTGACTTTAATAAACATGAACCAATTGTTACAGCATGACCTTTCTGAAGCGATTCGACCATGCAGTGATGCAGCATTCAAATATTTAAAAGCACTTTGATATACAGTAATGTCAAAATATTCATTTGATAAGGGCCTAAAAGCATGAAAGGATGATATATGGGTCATCAGCTCATTTGAAACACCTAACCTGTGCGGATGTGTGAGACTTTCACACACCACTGAATTGGCAAACACCTCATGCAATCTGTTCTTTCCTTTCACCTCATGCTCATCATGTATTCTGGTAAGCATTGGGTATATCATCTGTGAAATAATAAATACAGTAAGGAAATCAAAGCAAAGGAAAGTCTACATCACACTGCTTTTGACCTAACATCATTTTAAAAAGAAAAAGAACAGCTAATTGGTGCTAAAATATCAAACTGTTGTTTTAAAAGTAGAGGAAAATCCATTAATAACTCTTTATTTAGTTTTAATAATTCAAATATAGAATTAACTGAAAGTATTTGCATTGTAAATATTGCATTACCAGCCCGCTGAGATGCCTTCAAGTACACCTGACTTAAAATGATTTTAATGAACATAAAAAAGCACTACAAAAAAAAACGCATCAAACCAGCAGCTTGTTGAGTTACGGAGCCGTCTTTTGATTTCTACCAGCAGTGTGTTATTCACTGACCCCCTGCGCAGCCCTTCAGGGTGTGTTATCAATAATTCAACAGAGTTTACATATGGGATGAATATATATTTAGACCCAACACCCATTCATAACTAATTTTTTTTCTCAGTTCCTTTCAGTGGTGCTCGTGAACTAACAAAAATGTGTTCTGAGAACGTTTTGTTAACTTGCATGTTTCTGAACGTTCACAACTTTTCTTGGTTAATGCATGCTGAGGAAACATACCACTTTATCATTATGGGGACGTCACTTTTGAATGAACATTCTGAAAAAAGTATATTACCATTAAAAAATGTCAGATGAACCTCCATGAACGACGTATAAATAACATTTTTGTGCTAATGTTTTGAGAACATAATTAACAAATTTGAATGATCATTCTAATAATGTTAGCAGAAGAATGTTGGTTTATATCCTTGAGAGATCCTTATAGCCATCTGTAAAATACAGTATTTTAAAAATATAAACCTTTTACACAATGTTAATCCAATTCCCAGGAAGTCTAAAGGTCAGGCAAAGCAATAGCAATATTCTCTTTGGGCCGGCTTTTTCAAATAATCCGCAGATAAGATGGAAAAACAGTCTGATTATGAAACATGTTTGATTACATATTGTGTGGGATTGCATTCTATAAAGTTTCACCTAAATTTGATTTGACTGATCTTGAATCATCAAAAGAATCCCTTTATACATAATGCAACAATATCAGATCACTCGAAAGTGTTATTGTGTGCAATTATTTTGAAAGAGCACCCTCTAGTGGTGTCCTTTCTTTGAGTCCCCATTAAAGTCCCCATGTAATCACAAATCAAGTGTTTTGGCTTTTAGTATGAATATGCCTTACTGTAATCTATAAGCTAGTGTGCTCCAAAAAAATGACAGAATTCACATTTAGAAGATATAAGCATTCAGAGTGTACAGTCTCTCACTTCCGCCGATATACGATTTTGATGACATCACTGCACTTCAGCTTCTCATCAGATTTTCTGTCCAATCAAATGCTCTCTAGAATCTGAAGCTCCACCCCCTACATTATAAATAGAGTTGAAGCTGCGGCTGAAATCGGTCACTTCTTGGGCAAGTAAATGTAAAACACTAATAGCCCATAATATATTTAATATTTTTAAAGTCAGAATGAAACCGAAGTTGTCTTTTCTTCACTATTGTGATGTATATCTGACTGAAACGGTTTCTATAACAAGAAAATATGTGGGGGACTTGGATTTTGTCCATCGGGAATTGATTGGATCGTTGGATCATTGTGGTTTGCTATTGGTCGATCTCATGTGAGTGACAGGTTGCCCCACCCTCGTGCCAGTAAACGTGTCATCAGAGAAAAGAAGAGATGTTACCGCAAGAGGGAGGGGGAGTTATTTTGTTTAAAGATAATAAAGACATGAATTAACAAAAAATAATAATGATGATGCACATAGTTAAATCATTTATAATAAAAACAGCAAAATTCCATAAAAAATAGGAATTGTCCATTTCGAATTGAATTATGTAATGACTTATCTTAACAAGACTTTAGACATGCAGGTCCCAGTGCTTTTGCCAGCTAGCTAGTCAAAATGTCAGTTGCCTTGAGTCCACCTGTTGCACTGATATAACCCATGTGCAGCAAAACAGCACAATGCTGCACTTATATCATCCGATGCACGTGGTTAGAGGAGTGATGAAAACTACTTCGTTCAAACAGTATTCATTTTCTTCATGCCTTTTATCCTGTAGGACTTTCATCACATGCACTACAGAAATGTTATACTTAGATGTTTCTTCAACTATGGGCACTTTTGGTCCTGTGAGCTTTAAAAAATAAACTCTTAAAGACATCTTTTACACTCTCACTAAGTTAATCAAAGTTAAAATCAACTGTATATTTGATTTATCTGGTAAAATCTATTTTTTACAGTCTATGGGTAAAATGCCAAATAGTCGATATAAATGCATCAACAGAGGATTTATCATTTGGATTTGGGACGAGATAAAAACAATAAAATCAGTTTAAAAAATGTGACATATATAATAATAACTATCCGCCATTACATGTGTTGTATTCGGTGTAACGTGCACACATGAACCCGCATGAGGACGTGACAGCACAAACCAACCAATACAAAACAGGCTGAAGTCTGTCACATTGACTACGTCGGCGTATACTGTAATGTGATTGGTCCTACTGTATCCAGGTCCACGTGAGGTAACGCCTTTTTAGGCACGTCACAACTGGTCGTATAAAAGTGCTTCGCGGCAGCGCGCTGACGCAGCCCTACTTTGTCAGGGAAAATGTATCGCTCGCGCTCCAAGTATAACACCGGAATCGCTTTTAATTCTTTCCTTTTCACTGTGCCACTGGAATATACTCAACTGAAAAGACATTATAGTAAAAACTGGTCGTGTATTGGTTGATTTTTCAGCTGCGGAACTACTCATTTAAACAAGATGCCACGGGCCAAGAAAAGGAGCGGCAGAGGTAAGTAGGGTGGGAATGTCTGCAAATGACCGGTTGTTTTTTGGGGCCTGCTGCGCGAAAAGGATTTTGGGATGTGTAGTTCTTTACGCGTCGAATCGCAATGAAATTGGAGGAAGAGAACTACAATTTCCATGACTACAAAGCCGGGTTTGGTTGACAGCCAGGAGTGTCTTTCTTTTGACGCAAACAAAAGAATAATACAAAGTGTGGGCCATGGATGGTCGAAAATGTACGTTTGTGTTTTTTTAAATATGATGTTTGTTTTAAGGTAATGTTTAGTTTTATATAATGAGGTTTACATGAACCGCTTGTCATATTAATGGCAGTTATCAAACGACGAAAGATTAACAGATTACTAAAACTATAGTTAAACGTTACACGATGATGATTCATTAATAACAAAATAATCTAATCGGATGATTCAACTCAAAATATGATTGATTGTGCTTAAGATCAATAAATAAATTTAATTAATATTTGTTATGAAATGTCAAATAGGAAAACGCTACTGTAATGTTTGTCAGATGTCAGTGTGTGTTTTAGGTTATTTCAGGCCATGCTGTCACACTTATATAACACAGGCCTGTTTTGGGACCAAATAGAGGACAGGAAGAAGAAACCAGGAACATGAAGCCCAATTTTTTTTTCAGCTGTAGAGTAGACATGTATAAATCAGTCTGTAACGTTAGTCTGTTATTAGATGTTCTCAGCCCATCTACTCGCTGGTTTTGCACAAGCCTTTGAGAAGAAGAAAGACTGTGTTCTGGCACCCTGCTGTTCTCCTTCCCACCATCCCACACGTTGTTCTGTCTGTATACCCACTGTCCTCTTCTATATCTACTAAACATATTTACTTTTGTTTGAGAAATCTCACACAGGCGCTGTTTTGTTTGCATAAGTGTCCTCTGACCTTGCCGAACAACAGTTTGACACTTTGTACCTTCTGCAGATATCTGCATTTTGCAGGATTGATAACACTTGGCTGAGTTCACTATACACATTGAAAGACTTGATGGTTCTTTAAGGTCAAAGTGACTTCCACCCACAACATAATTTACCACCTGAAATTATTTGGAAAACACTTCTCTGTAAGTGTCATTACAGGGTTGGTCAGCGTTTAGAGCTCCTAAAATGAGAAATAATTGATTTGTTCTAAAAAAAAAAAAAAAAAAAAAAAAATATTTATATATATATGAAATAAGATTATATATATTAATAATTAATACTTTAATTCAGCAAGGATGTATTAAACTGATCAAATGTGAAAGTTAAATAATATTTTTCAAATAACACCATTCTTATTAACTTAAAGATGGTAAACTTCTGATATAATTGCATTAAATACTGTATAGGACTACTGAACAATTCAACAATAGTGGAGTTAACATCAATTTTATGTTAAAAATATTGTTTTTACATTTGTGTTTTACTTCTCCCTTTAAATACTCTGGTCAGTTCTAAAATATTTATGCAATTGTATATCAAAAGAGCAGTTTCCTGTATCCTTGTATTGGTCAACTGGTTGAGGTTGAAATGGGATTTTCTTTGTCTTTTTTAAGTAATAAGTCATCCTTTTTAGAGCGGGTAATTAGTACAGTAATCTAATTACACTGTCTAAGATGTAATTAGTAGCTAGTAATTAATTACTTTTTTAGAGTAACTTACCCAAAACTGTGATTTATACATTTACATGTCAACACCATCATATCCCTGGGCCTGCAGAATACAGTGCATAAATAAATGATTCCTGATCATTTAAGACCGACTGTAGCTGTTTTATTGGCACATTTTTAGCATTAATCTGAAACTGTCACTATGTAATGCAGCTATGCAAAGGGGTTGTTATTACAGAATGAGGCGGCGTCAACAGGTTAAAGTTTGCTGTCTGTTTTTGCAGGGGGACAACAGGGAAATGTCCAGCCGTTCAGTGATGAAGACTCCTCTATCGAGACCCTCAGTCACTGCAGCAGCCTCAGTGAAAGAACCAGTGCAGCAGAGGAAGGTGCGTATTTACAGTCTCCTTAGATTTCTGCATTGGCTCTTGTGGACTATTTTGTGGCATGATATTAGAGATGAACATTTATGCTTATCACTCATCCTATTTGACAGCTGGTGAAAGTGAAGAAATGGCTCAAGAGGACTTCCAGTACAAGCTGAAGGTGTACATCGACAGCACAGTGGATAAGAGGTTTGTGTTCATTCAGATTTCAGAATCGAACTTGTAGATTGTTCCAAATAATCTAGATGTCATTTCTGCTTGGTCCTGCGGTCTGAACTGAGTAATTATGCTCCCCTTCTAGTGCCAAGACCAGACAAGGTGCCCTTGATGGACTAAAGACTGCCATGGCAACCAAAATCCTCTACGAGTTCATATCCGAGAGACGGATGACCATCACGGATGGCATTGAGCGCTGCTTGAAGAAAGGTTGGTTTCATTTGTGATTTTGAAAAATGGGAAATGAACCGTTTTCTTCAGATGTTGCCATGACATCAGTGCTGAAAGTTGAGCTGGCTGTTTGCGTCTGCAAACCAGGTAAAGGAGTGGAGCAGTGCGCCGCAGCCTCGCTGGCGTGTCTCCTGTGCATCCAGCTGGGTTCTGGGATTGAGAGCGAAGAGGTTTTTAAAACCCTTAAACCTGTATTTAAGACTATCCTCAATGATGGAGCTGCTAACATCCAAGCCAGACAAGCGGTAAACCGTCGTGTTCCTCTACTGCGCCTTTACAGGAAATAAAATGATTCTGCAATCCAGAAAATTTGAGACCGTAACAATCTGTTGATCTTGACTTTGTGTTCCAGTGTGCAACAAGTCTAGGCCTCTGCACTCTTGTAGCAGAAGATGATATCATGGTAAGCGTTCGAATGCAAGTGGGCCATAAAAGCCTTAAGGGATGTTTACACGATGTACTAAAAACTGAAACTCTTTTCCTTTCGTTGTTTTTGCATACAGACAACAACGTTGTCAAACTATCCCCATTCACATAGATCTGCGAAAAACATCTAATACGCATGTGCACGATGTCACGGTTCACAAATTCAAGTTTTTGTAGTTTACATGGAGACATTAACGGTATCATTTTCAAAAAAACATTTTCAAATGTTTGTGTTTTCAGGCCCCCAAAACATTGTTGACATGTAGATGAACGGTTTCAGTTTTTGGTTGAAAACGTTGTCGTGTAAACAGCCCAAAGTATGGTCTTTTAAATTCAAGTACTCATGTAATTTCAAACCCATTTGCTGCTCATTTGTTTTCTGTGGACCTTTACGATTTTTTTGACAGTCTTTTTGCAGATTCTTTCCATACAGTGAACATTGAGGACCATGTCTGTTAATATAAATATAAAATATCAGGAAAACCGATAGTGAATCAGTGAGCTGACTTTGAGAACCACATATTCAAGTTTTGAGGCAATACTTTTCATTAATCTGGTTGACAAATCCGATTGATGGATTCATTCAGGAATCGGACTAATCTGATTGAAAATTTCAGTGCGTTGTTTTAATGATCAATTCAAAGTGGTTCCGGAGTAAACCGTAAACGTGTTGAAGGGTTTCACGATTGACTCAAAGCTGATGATTGTCACCTCCAGGATGTGTATGCCACTATGGAGTGTTTTGAGAGCCTCTTCACCCACTCGTACGTCAGAGAAGATGGAAGCAGACCTTCTGTGAATCCTCAGACCACACAGCTCCACACGAATGCTCTCTTGTCCTGGGCTCTACTGCTGACCATCTGCACCAGCAGCCACATCAGAGACATTGCACAAAAGTAAGTGCAGGAAAAAAACAGTTTTATGCCTCAGCTCCTTCATGGTACTGGTCTTTCAGGAGACTTTGGGACCTACAACTACGATACAACGTCCTTCCAGGTTTATTCTCACAAGCATATGCTACTGTTTTTCAGACATCTGGCTAAACTTCCACGTCTGTTGGAGAATGACGATGTCAACATGAGGATTGCTGCTGGGGAGACCATCGCCCTCCTGTTTGAGCTCATCCGAGACGTCGACCCTGTAAGTTGTGTGTAATTTATTTAATTAATTGGATTTATTTAAATAAATAACAGTAGTAATATAAATTTACATGAAAAAATGCATGTGCTATTTTCAGGAACTAAAAAAGGACTACTGTCGAATAAAACTAAAGAAAATAATAAGAACAAATAATCACTACAAGTAATATCACAAATAAATACAAGCAAAAATACAAATAAAACAGTGTTTTTCAGGTAAGTCTAACAGTAGTTTACAGGTACAGAAGTTGAATAAAGTTATCAAATGTAAAATAATATTCCATATAATCTTCACTGTATAAATTAAATTAAGATTATTTTGTTGTTTGATTAACATTAAAAACAGACAGCATCAGGAATATTAGGCTGCCGTCACTTTAAGACATACTGCACAGATCCAATACACTGCTACTGTTTGTTCACTTAAAGGGACACTATGCAGCTTTTTTAGCTTAACTGAACAGCTTCAGAGTTATTGAAATGGTTATATAACTTCTTTCGGGTTGAATGGTGGGCGTCTCGACCCCCCCTGGTGCCTGTGAGCGCAAAAATCTCACTTGCAACTTCGGTGCGGCGGGCCGCCGTGCTCAGTGTCAGGAAGTATCGCGTGATATCAGCTCTCGCGATGTAACATATTCCTTTACGGCAACACATACACACAGGAACAAGGTATAGAGGGATGGAGTTTGACACACTATCGTCATGGCTGAGCCGGCATATAAGATGCAGAAAGCTAGGAAAGCATTGTCGGAGGAACAGAGAAAGAGGAAACGGCAGACTGACCGAGCGAGGAGTCGGACACGAGCATAGGCATAATTTGCGGGTGTGTTATGTCCCCATTGAAACCTCTCGCGGCACGGATGTACCATTACAAACAAATAAAACATCTCCAGGTAACTCTAGTAGAGCATTCATTTCGTTTGTTTGTTAAATAAGAGGCGATCTGAAATGTGTTATTTTTTAAATCAAGTGACCAAAGTGCTCGTTGCCTCTGCGATCAGTGGTGCAGATAAGTTACAGTGTTCTGTTGTGACGCACGCACTGTCTTCACCATAGACTGCACACGGAGGCGATGGTGAAATCACAAAACCTAATGCACAAAAAACATGTCCCTGCTTGAAATTCAACCACTAATAAACAATCGGTTTTGATGAGGAAAATAAACTATACTACTAGTACCGATTAGAACCCAGAACCTCTGACACACTTGGCAAAAGTTCTGCCTCTGGACCATTAAAGTTCATGGGATAATTGTCGGATCTATGTATTTAATCACGTGAAAATTCTCACCACTAACAACATATGTTATATCTCATTAAACGACAAATTAAACACAATGTACTATTGTATACTATGTAATAGGCCATGTCACGCTCTGAGTGATTGGTATTTACGACAGTAACGTTAAATTCAAGTACTCCACAGCAACTCTAGGGGTCGCTGTTTGACAAAAACGGGATTCCTGCATAATGCCCCTTTAAGACATAATTGACTGTTTACTGGGATACTCTGACAAAGTTGCAAACATGGCATTCAAGTGCAAGAAGTTAATTTAGTATTAACTCACTGTCTGCTTTCCGCGTGCAAGCTTCGGATAACTTCTAACGCAGCATGCGTATATTAATTTATAAAATGATGTAATATAATATAAATGAATACATTTGTATAATTTACTTGTTTTAATAGTTCAGCGAATTAAATAATTAGCAAATGACAAGGTGTTTGTCTCGTTTTCTTTACCTTCACAGGAGTTTGATCATGACGACTGGGAGTCGTTGTGTGAGAAGCTGAATGCATTAGCCACTGACTGCAACAAACATCGAGCCAAGAATGATAAGAGGAAGCAAAGATCTGTCTTTAGAGATGTCCTCAAGGCAGTAGAGGTGAGACGGGAACTGAATAGTTGACGGGAGACTCGTGGGTGCTGTAGTTCAGACTCTGACGTCTCTTCTGTGTCGGGAACAGGAAGGGGATTTTCAGAGCGAGACGATCCGCTTCGGCACAGAGCGTATGGTCATCGACAGCTGGGTGAGGAAGAGGACTTATGACACCTTCAGAGAGTTTGTAGGCTCTGGGATGAACTACCATCTACAGGTAAAGCTCTCAGATGTTGAGAATACATCCAGAAAAGGAATCTTCAAAGTCTTTTAGAAGTGTAATTTTCTGACCGCAGGCCAACGAGTTCATAAGAGATGTGTTTGAACTGGGACCACCGATGTTGATCGATTCTGCCGCTCTGAAAGCCATGAAGAGCTCCAGACTGGAGAGAGTAAGCAAGCGGTTTCTTTTCCACATGTAGCTGTATTTCACTGTACTGTGTTTTAAGATTTACTTGTTTTTTCGTGTGGTGTAAATGATATGCCTCTTTTTTTTTTTTTATTCATGTTTTTTTATAGCACCTCTACAATGCAGCAGCGTTTAAAGCTCGAACCAAGGCCAGGAACAAGTTTCGGGACAAAAGGGTGGATGTTGGGGAGTTTTAGGAAGTTTTGTAAAGCACTTTTTTTCATTTTTTTTTTTTTTTTTTTTTCATTTTAAGTGTTTGTATTCTTCACATTCCTTACATAGTCTTTTATATATATATATATATATATATATATATATATATATATATATATATATATATATATATATACATTTAAATGTTTAATATTTGCTATCCATAAATTCACTAATTCATCCTAGACTCTAATTTATGTCTGTATTTAAGTGATGTTTGGTTCACTAATGCTTTTGTGTACTTGTAGGTTATGTATTGTACAGTATTTATGACTCTTTTGTGTTGATGTCACAATGGGCTGTACTGTAGTTGCAGGGCTGTGCATTAAAAAAACACAAAAAGATGAATAAAGTTGATTTCCCCTATTCAAAAGTCCTGGTTTGTGTTCTTCAGTATGTGTCGTTATGCCAGATGTCTCATTTTATTAAGACGAGACACCTTGAACTCTCAAAGAAGTGATTAAATTAGACATCCTGAACCTTCTATGCACTTTCTGCTGTCTGTTTGCTTCATTCACAGTTGTCATGGACACCGATCCACTCAAGCTGATATAACCAGTCGATGTTTTGTAAGAAAGCATAAATGTCAGCACGACATGATGACACGCTGACATGGACATGAGGACACTGTATTGCTGCGTTCACGCCATGTCGTAATTACCGTAATATGGAGATGACAACACGTGACGTTTATATTTATTAGCTGTATATTAGCTGCTCACGTCCTCGGACTGGAAAGTGTTTCTTTGGCAACATTATCAATGCCTAAATGAATCTGCAGAGTTCAGGTGGTACAAGTAGGAGCTCTCAGAAAATTCCCATTTTACAAGCTGTTGTTACGAGTTCCACGAAAACGCTCTACGTGAACGCTTTTTACAAGTTGAAATCGTAATTGCTGTTATTACGTTAACTCACATTATCACCCAAAGACTCTTGCATGATTATGAATGACTTTAATAGATCATATGATATTCTGAACATAACTAATGTAGAACATGCACTTACTGTTGCATTGCATTCTGGGAGATGTACATGTGTGTTGTCTATTTACATAATGTGAAATTTTAACAAAGCGGTATTTTATATTTCATATTTTAGCACTGCCTAAATGAGAAACGTTGCCTTGACAATTAGCTTAAAGTATTTTATTTCAGTCAATGTTTATTTCATTTGAAGAAATTCAAATATATTTTAGTTTGTTAACGATAATAACCAACGGCCTTTACAGGACATGAAAACTTATGCCAGGCCATTCTGTTTATATTAATACATTTATATTTATATTAATGAGCTGATGTTAATTGTAGGCAAAGACTACAGGAAAAGACCTCTTTGGCACATAATTTCAGATCTTCAGTTTCACTGGTTTTGATATTTAATTATGGCTGTTACCGGCCCACATGATCCTTGCTTTCACAAGTCGTTGAATTTGGCTATTCCATACTGCATATGTTAGTTAACGGAATAAACGGTAAGAGTATGCAAGACTGCTTTTCCAAATTCTTTTTTTTTTTTTTTTTCAGAAGGAAATACTACATACCAGCTAGGTTTTACAGGTAACTAAAACTAATTCCATACAATAATCAACCCTTTCATGCATGCTTTATAAACCACAGTCAGGATTTTTTTCCTCAACTGCAGTGGAAAAGCAAACAGAGCCGAACCGAGTCGTGCACCATAGGACCATAAGATCAGAATTGGAGAATTTGTGTCCGTGAGATCGCAACTCAGCCGACATGAGATCTATACGACATCTGGTCCCTAACGAACGAATAATTGAAAGTGTGGAGACCCAGAAAAATCTAATCTCTAAATTAATACCTAACCAATATTTATGATTAGTTCCTATTTGGAAAAAGAAATGTAGCCTAATAATCATTTTGAAATGGGAGTCCAAGCATGGAGCTGAAATAAAATGTAAACTAAATTCTAATAAATTAAGTGAATTTCACAGAAGCGCCAGAAAAGACTTACACGTATTATACCTTCGCCGATTCTGTTGTTGGGCCGACGAGTGGTCCTTACAGCAGAATTTGCATCTGTACATTGTATGTTGTCTAATGTTGATGAACCAATACAAACAATCAAAACAAGTTGAGTGGTCAAGTATTTGTTAAGCTCCATCCACATACGGGATAGAATCAGCATCTCGTAAGCCTCTACATCAACATCACCTCTCATCATGGGGGTGGGGGAGCGGATTCTGACAGCTGGAGTTTAGGAGGTTCTAATATTTATCAAACTGATGCTGGTTCAGCTTCATCCACACACAGCGTCGAATTCTGACAGCTTTTATTTATTTATTGCAATCTCTTTCAATACTGGGTTCCCCTTTTTCCTCCCCTACCTCACAATTAGGAAGAATCAGTACGTTTTTGTACAATGAGTATAAATCTCCATTTCTACATGATAGGTGACTGTGACATTTGCTTTATAAATACAAATAATACGACTTCTCTACAGTCTGTTTTCGTTTTTTTTTTGAAAGAACAAATATGTGACTACACCTGTAAAAGACATAAAAAATTTAAGGTCAAAAGTCATCTTTGTATACACATATATAGCGCTTTATACAATACAGATTGTTTCAAAGCAGCTTTACAGTGTCGACGAGGCCTTTACAGGGGATTGTCTTTAGACTCTAGTAGACACGGTCTCTGCTGAAATTCAGGGCTGTGTTTTGGTCATGTGTAGGTGTTGCTTGGTCCACCGTCTGATCTGGATATGGTCCGGATCCGGCTGACTACGGTAACCTCGGGATAAGGATGAGACAGACAGACTAATATTAGCATAGATGCATTCTTCTAAGTACATTGGGTGCTATAGGAAGTGTTTCCCGTTCCTAATTTATGCAGCCTAACAATCATTTAACTGATTTGAATGATAGAAATCGATGTGATAAATTATTGTTATGTGTATGCCAGGTTAAAGAGATGTGTTTTTAAACTGACAGAGTGTGTCTGCTTCCTGAACAGTCAAATAAGTATGGTTTGATCCATGCCAATGCAATTCAACTAATGCCAACATAATTTCCGAGTCTATTCATAACTAGAAAATGAAACTTGACCTCTGGGTAATACTGGAAATATTACTATAAATTACTGCAACACCTCTCTCTTTGTCTCTCAAGGCTAATCTTGGGGGGGTAGACTCATTTAAAATAATGTAACCAGGTATGATCTGTGATCAAATAATTTACAAAAAGTGCTTTAGAAAGAGATCTGATATTCAGCAAACCAAACTTTATCATTTGTTTATCTGTATTAATTCTGTTTTTTATTAGTTGAACATCAATTACATTTTTGGACGTTTTTTTGTATTTCTTACTTCAGTGAACAGACACAGTCTCTATCTGGTGAAAGAGTATCTGTGCTGGGATTTATCTGACTTCTGTGATGTGAGGCGGCTAGCAGACAGTCGGTTCAGCCAACCTGGGCTCCAGTTAGTCAAGTTTCAACTATAAGACTATATTACTAGAGAGAAGAGCAGCACCACCCCAGGAGGGATGAATACCATGTATTTTCAACAGGTTAGGTCTGCCACAAAAACTTTTCCAATTGTCTATGAACCCTATGTTATTCTGCGGACACCAGCCATTGAGTGATGACAGTCTGCTATGTATCTCATCACTCCAGCAAACAGGGAGGGGGCCAGAGCATATTACAGTGTCTGACATACTTGCCAGTTCACACACCTCTTTAATGTTATTATTAGTGATCTCCGACAGGCGAAGTCGGACATCATTAGTAATATCATTAGTATTTATGATTAACATTAGCCAGTACTTTTAAATTTGCTTTGATGTCAGGAGCTCTGGCTTCCGGCTTCTTGTGAACTGATACAGTCTTTTGTTCTTGTGTGGACTCAGTGTGGGGTTGGTCTGATTGATGCCTGGGTAGATTTCGTCGTCGATCCCATGGGCTGGTTTTTCCTGGGGTGTTTTTTACTTTCATTTGGATGTCCAGTTGGCCTCCCATGAACCTTTTCCCGTTGAGTTTCCATACGACCGTGGCTGGTTCCATGAATTGTCCAAACGGTTTTCGTTTGGTTTCTAGGGCGGCTACCAGTCCTTGGTCTGACTCTGGGTCTGCAAACTCTTTGATGAGGGCTAATAAATACATTTTTAGAAGATAAAAAAAAATATATTGAATCTCAGACATTAACTTGCAGTTCTACATGTGTATTTACATACACAAACACCACTACTGTTGTCACAGGAAGCTTTCTTTATATCATACCAATTTATAAATAGACCTCCTATATGAATACTCTGATACTGCACATTAAGTTTGCGGCTTGCATCAAAAGTGTATTCTACTGTAAAACATATTGAGCCTGGGAGAATATTGGTGCTGTGTAGCCATTCTGAATAGAAGTAGAAATAATAACAACAAAACCAGTGATGGTTTTTATTGACCACGCCAAAAATAATGTTGTAATTGACAGGATCCCACTGAAAGAAATAGCACATATTATTCAAACATATAACTTTATTTTAGAATAACAACATCAAACTGCAATGGATTGTAAAACAAAGGGGAACAAAATATTTAAAAATGTAAAAAGTATTAGCAACAGTGTCTTATACACCTGAATGTAAATTGTCTCTTGTTGTGATCTTTTAAACAGCAATTCACTCTGTAATTAATTATGCTTTTGTCAAACCGATATTTTACCTCACTCTCCAACTGAATCCATGCCCAGTTCGTAAAATGTCCCAATAGAACATTTTATACGGTCCAATCTTTGACAAAAGCACATTAGCCTTCATCCCACTCCAAGCTTTAGAAACGTCTAAAAGAAACAATATGGAATGATTATTACACAAAAGCTTGTATGCTGAAATTTCTTTATCGCCTGGTAGAGCCAAAATGAATGCAGTAAATGCATTTCAAAAGAACGTTTTGTTCACATTTTGTGAAACACACATTTATGAATGCTTGCTACATCTGATCCAGGAGCTGAGGGGGCTGGTGCCATAGCAGGGGGTGGTACTGGGGCAAGAGCGGGCACTGGTGCTGGTGCTGGTGTGAGATCTAAAGCAGGTGTTGGGTCATGTGCAATTGGAGGAATTGAAGCTTCAGGGGCAAAAACCTGCAGGGATTTTCTTTTGCATTGCCCATATTTTGGAGCCTTGGGTCTCATGCCTTTTTGGTGGCCTTTTCAACATTTCCTTGAGCAATGTGGAAAACCTCATCCTGCTGCTGTATTCCCTATACAGCACGTCCTCCTCTATAACATCTTCAATGTTTCTGTCAATCTGTCGAATGAAACAGTTGTGAAAGTGGGTTGTGAGTAGCTATCCGTATAAATATTTATTCGATTTTTTTTTTTTTTTAAATACATGACTGGTTATGCTAAAAAAAATGGAATATTGGCATGTATTGCTAATAATAATCAAGAACTTGATGTTTAATATATGCAAAACTATAAAAGCGTTTAGTTATTCAAACTTTAAATTAGTAAAACTATTTGTTAAAAGTGCAGAATTGCAGCTCTATACTTGCTATAAACAAGCCTTAGTTATCAGGCACTTCACGAGGATATCGGGCCTCAGTTCCAAACATCAGGAAAAAAGGTGAGAACTTTGTTAAAAGGTGTTTTCTTTTTCTCAGGCCGAACATCAGTCAAGATAATTGTCCCAGGTGTCTGGCTTCTCACCAGCCAACCAGCTTCCAGAGTGCTCTTAAAGTTGGACATACCGGTAATATAAATAAGAGAAGCAGACTTCTTAAAATCATTTCTTTATTTCTTTTACTGAAACTGCATAGTTGTAGCCATTCCACAAATTAACAATGATCTCATGAAAAACTGTCAGCCAACAGTAAACCGTATGACCGCTTTCTTCCTATGGAATAGACCAGTTCACAAACCTTTTATCAAAATTTATAAAATGTTATTATTTCTTGTGCCTCAATTGTATGTGGCCACTCATAAAGACTTGTTCAGTTACCATGCAAATGAGTACTATAGGTTACATGGCTTTTATTTTAAGGTGGATAGCCACTTAGTACTGATGTCGTTCCACACCTGTATGACTTTCTTCCGTGGAACACAAAATATGATATTTTAAACAATTTTGGCGACAGAAGTTTCAGTTCCCATTGATTGAAAGTTGGAACTTCTTATGTGTTCCACAGAAAAAAGAAAATTATACAGGCTTGGAACGACATGAGGATGAGTAAATGACAGAATTTAAATTTCTGGGTGGACTATCTATTTAATTCAAAAACAGTTTTATCTTTCTTACTTCTGGATTGTTCCATTTAGTCTCCCCACGAGTCCAGTCGTCTGTGGATGATAGAGTGCACAAAGACTGCTTTGGTTTCCAAACACTGCACACACTGCTTTGTTGATCTGTAATTTTTCGTGGTAATGCACAGTTTGCTCTTAACCATTGTTATATTATATTATTATAAGATGGTTCTGCAGTAAATGTAATATTATATAAGTTGACTTAAAACTTAATATGAAAAGGTATCATTTTTTATGTACCTGATCGACAAATTTTTGCCCCAGGTCAGTCAAAATTCGTTTGGGAACCCCAAAGTGATAGTAAAACTTGAGGATGCAATTCGCCACATTTTAGTCTGTTTTGGCTGATATGCTTCACTCCATTTGGTGAAGTAATCCACCAGGACACAAATGTACCGGTTGCCAGATGTAGTCACGGCAACTTTTCCAAGTATGTCCATCCCAATTAGCTCAAATGGTTGTTTCACCTTAATAAAGAACAAACAGGAGTTTTAAACAACTCACAAATCCATCCATCCATCATTTTAATACGGCCACAAAACTGAAAGTGGCACAGATTTATTCATCTACATGACTTAAGAGTGGAATTAGAGCCCACATAACTTTTCATGTTTAAGAATACTGCAACTGCAAATTTGAAAAACCTGTAACATTATCGAAAGGAAAATCTTAACATACTTTTTCATTAAAAACAGAGACAATTTATATCTAGACATGCCACTTCCGCAATCCAAACTATAGGGAAAACCCGTAACGCCAAAGATGGCGGTTGTATGCACATCCCCCGCCCCTCCCGCTGGAAAGCCAATTGTCTGCTTTTAACAGTCAAGCCGGGAAACATGTAAGCCTATCGTCTGGTTCTACTGACACATGCGCACAGTTGAGGTTTGCTACAGCGGAGACGAGAACCCTTGCGCATGCGTAGTAAACGTATAACCTGTGGGGAAAAAGACCTTTTAAACCTTATTTTGGGGCAAAGTCATCAAACTTTTTCAGCGATTTTTATCATATTTTACTGCTGTTTCTATACAAGCAGTTTTTATGTCCCAGTGACCAATAAAAGTGCAGTTCTGACTCTCTGCCCATTCATTTAGATAGGAGCCTGGTCTTGTTAGTCCGAAATAGCTGCCCGGAGGCGTTGCCAAGAAGGAGGCCGAGTGGCATGACTTGCCTAAAAGGACTTTGTTAAAACCCGTGCATACACAAGAAAATGGTTTTTTTTTTATAGTTGTCCAGTGTAGTGACCTCTACGTGTAAGAGTTAACTGAAAAAAAAAAAGTTACTTATTTGATTTCAGCAAGTTGCCAAGTCAACATTTTCATTTTGTTTAACTCGATGTACTACTTGATTGTATCGACAGCATCTCTGTAACAGCTGGCGATGCGGCGCTCTGTAACATTTCATAAATCAGATCTAATGTTTCCTGAGACAACTCCTCCTCTCCGGTCTGCTTCCTGTTGTCACCGTCCTCACGTTTCAGGCAGAGCGGCATGAAAAATTAATGCGTAGATAAGAGTTATTTTGTCACAGAGCCACACTGCACATGAAAACAGCATCTTCACAGACTTTTTTCACAGACTTTCCATCTCTGATCTCTGTCACCCCAACCCAACCCAACCCCCACTCAATTCAAGCTTCTCCCACGTCTTTTTTTCCAGGTTTTGAATAAATAAGGTGCAGGGAGCAACTGTGACCCACATACATGTCCTGGTGGCACAGCGGTGGCCTCATGTTTATGTGTGACATTCTCTGTGGTATAATTAGCTTCCTTTGGCCTCAAAACTCAGAAAGTAGCAGCAGACCAGAGGTTTGGACTGGGTCAGTGTGAGAATGAACTCAGAATGATCTTTTCAATGACGTGCCAACGTTAGATCTCTGACTTCAAGTCAGCAAAATGCACATGAATCCTCAGATCATTGACTCAAGATTCAAGTGCACGTTATAACATATTTATTATATTTTTTATATATTGTATGTATATATATATATATATATATATATATATATATATATATATATATATATATATATAGTGTGTGTGTGTGTGTGATATAGCCTAAATATAGCCTAATATACATTCCTGGTTAATTTCAAATGAGACAAAAATGGGAAAAGGTTCACGTTTCTGTGAGGGAATCATTTGTGAACTCACAGAGAACTCATTTAAAATGCAAACTCACATGAGAGTTCTAATTAGAGTGAGTGAATCCTTTTGACTGACTTGTTTAAAAGAACCGGTACTTAAGAATAATGCAGGCATACACTTTTAAAACAAATCAGGCTACCCAAAAATGTAATGTAAATAAATTCAAACAAACTATACAAATCAATCATTCCAGCACAATCTTTCAGCAGTTTTTACATCATTAACAGTCGGTATATGGTTCAAATCTTCCAGCTTATTGCAGTTTATTTGTTTATTTATATTTAAAAAGCAGTAAAATGTTTAATAATTGAACTAATCGTTTAAACCAATTAAGTGTTTTGTGTATACATGAAAACATCTCAAAGTAATTTTTTTTTTTTTGACAGTTACCTGCAGTCGCGGAAGCCTTCCAGCAGATGGCAGTTGTTCACTGTTGGGAATGTAAATCCATCATCTTAATGAGGTTACATCATTAATCATCCAACTTACACATTCACACAGCAACTCATTTCCATTAATATGTGACATCACCTAATATTTAGTGGAGCTGTGAGTGATTTAAAAAAAGAAATCACACATTTTACCTCACTGATTTCCCTAAAATAGGTGCACACAACTTTTGACATGACTGTAAACTGCAGAAAATGTTGAAAACATGGTTGTGGTCTAATTATGTTGCTTGCAACACCTTTGTCAACATTTATGAAATATAATTTTCCCTCTGTGAAGATTTAAATCAGGAACCACTAAATTTCCCCCCACTTACCAAGAAAATACACTTCATTAGCTTCACGCGGAGGGCTCGAATGTTGCCTGCATTGATCAATTGATCAACATGATCAATTGTGTATTAGCACAATGCCAGCATGTGCTAGTATTTTTTCTTCTCTTTTTTTTTCTAGCCAGGCACAGATGTTTGGTGACTCCTCTAACATGTGAGTCATAAACACAGAACGGTCCTATTTAAACACTCCTGTGGTCAGCGGCCAGCCTCCAACAAAAACACATACGCGCGATGTTCAGTGTGGCCAAAAACCCACTGTCGCGGTGGAAGCCGGTGCCACACGATCTCGTGATGAGGCCGGTGACACATTCGGACGCCCACAGGGTTTGACAACTGTTTACCGGGCCGTGCCAAGCGGCGTAATGCTGGGGTTCATGGAAAGACACCTGTTCACGAGCAGCACGAGCCAGCCGCACTTTGGCACGGTAACAGCGAGAGCAGCGGGTGTGCACTTTAGCTCCTCTATTCAAGCAAAGATCACTATATTAGATCGCTGCTAGAGCTCCATTCACACAGACCCGCCCACATGAGCTTATACAAGAGCGCTGATAACATTAAAGGGTTAGTTCACCCAAAAATGAAAATTAAGTCATTAATTACTCACCCCCATGCTGTACCAACCCCGTCAGACCTTCGTTCGTCTTCGGAACACAAATGAAGATATTTTTGATTAAATCTGAGAGCTGGATCACTCCTACATAGGCTGCCTAAGGGACCGACACTTGATGGTCCAGAAAGTCATTAAAGAAAATGTTTAAATATTCCATGTCACAACAGTGGCTCAATTATAAGTTTATCAAGCGACGAGACTACTTTTTGTGCGGAAAAACAAACAAAAATAACGACTTTATTCGACTATTCCTTTTCTTCCTTGTGGGCCTGAAACGAGACTTCAAGAGATTTCCACGACGCATGCGCGAGAACTGAGATGAGGACGTTCTTCTTCGACTCCTTCTTGTTACCGGCTGCTCACCGCTTAGAAGTATTACCGCCACCTACCGTATAAGATGACGTGTTGGAAGCGCAAAACTTTCTGTTTACAAGCAGAGGAAGACGCGCGCTGTACATACGCTTTTCAATTCGACACTTAATGTGCTGTAGGTCTCGCTATATTATATACAATGGTTAAAAAGTCGAAATCAGTAGACATATTTACGAATTGAAACGCGTATGTACAGCGCGCGTCTTCCTCTGCTTGTAAACAGAAAGTTTTGCGCTTCCAACACGTCATCTTATACGGTAGGTGGCGGTAATACTTCTAAGCGGTGAGCAGCCGGTAACAAGAAGGAGTCGAAGAAGAACGTCCTCATCTCAGTTCTCGCGCGTGCGTCGTGGAAATCTCTTGAACTCTCGTCTAAGGCCCACAAGGAAGAAAAGGAATAGTCGAATAAAGTCGTTATTTTTGTTTGTTTTTCCGCACAAAAAGTATTCTCGTCGCTTGATAAACTTATAATTGAGCCACTGTATAGGCACATGGAATATTTAAACATTTTCTTTAATGACTTTCTGGGCCGTCCGGTGTCATTCCCTTAGGCAGCCTATGTAGCAGTCATGAACCTCTCAGATTTAATCAAAAATATCTTCATTTGTGTTCCGAAGACGAACGAAGGCCTTACGGGGTTGGTACAGCATGGGGGTGAGTAATTAATGACTTAATTTTCATTTTTGGGTGAACTAACCCTTTAAGATGGATATTAGTGTGTTACAAGTGGGCTACAGTGGATATGACAAGATAGTATAGATCTGCATACATTTGCTTAATTTGAGGGTGTTTATGGGCTACCATATGTAGCTGGTCTCATTATCATAAATCAGAAACTTAATCTAATCCCAAAAAGTTTTAAAAGTGATGTTATCAAAATAATACCATATAATCTAATGATTTCTATATTTAAATATATCATAGTATTTACATCACTTACAAAGTGCCTTGGTATTATGTTTTTTGGACATAACCTATTTCACAACTACACAAAAACATAGGCTATGGTATCTTGAAGTAGGCCTGACACAAGACTGGATTAATTATGCTGAAAACTCAGCTTTGATCACCGGAATAAATTACATTTTAGAATATATATTCAAATATAAAACAATATTACTGTTTTGATCAAATAAATACAGCCTTAAGGCCAATTCACACTGCAGACAAACACCAACAAACACGTTGGTTAGATTTTGTCTGATCAGTGTGTTACCTCTGTCTGCGTCTGTAGGCGTTGGTCAGGGTTTGTTTTCACTTGGGGAAGTGAACATGACACTTTATTATTTTTCATAAAAATATAAATCCAACTGCCAACTTGTTTGTTGGTGCTTGTCTGTGTGGTGTAAATGGGCCTTTAGAGAGCATAAGAGACTTCTTTCGAAAATCTTACAGACCCAAACTTTTAAAAGGTAGTGTATGTCAACAACACCCATAGTATTACCATGGAAATCATCCAAAAAGTGTCCCACATACCTTTCTTAAACATTTCAGGCAGAATATATAAGAGTTTTTCCCATTTTAATATATCTTTTCCATGTTATACATCAGTTCAGAATGTCACTTAGAAATAAAGGTTCCAAAAGGGAATTTTTGGAGCGATGCCATATAGAAGAACCATTTTGGGTTCCCTTGAGAACCTTTCATGGAACCGTTTATTTTTAAGAGTATAAAATTCTATGTAGAAAGACAAGCAATATGTCGAGGACAGAAAACAATTCAGATTGTCCTGTTACAACAGATACATACAGCAGAATGAAATGTAGGTTACGGGGCTGTGGGAGCAGATTTCTGTTCATCCGTGGTCAGTTCAAAAGAGTAATCATGAGGAAATAGCACAGGGAATTATGGGAGAAAGGCGAGAGGACAGGAACTTCAGCACAGGCGCCCAGCTGGCTTCTGAGGTGTGTGTGTGTGTGTGTGTGTTTACATTACATTGTGGGGACCAGGCAGCGGTCCCCATGGGGAAATAGATTAATAAACATACTAAATGATAATTTTTTTGAAAATGTAAAAATGAAAATGCAGAATGTTTTCTGTGATTGGTAGGTTTAGAGGTAGTTAGTGTAGGGGGAGAGAATATATAGTGTGTACAGTATAAAAAACATTACGCCTTTGGAGAGTCCCCACAAAGATAATGAAACCGCGTGCGTGTGTGTCGGTGTTTGTGTGTGCGTGTGTTTATATGAATCAGTGCCTGACTCTGCCTGTGATCCTCTGTGTGTTTGTTAGTGTGCCCACTATTGGCTGCTCAGTAGGATGATTAAAGCACACTTGTCCGTGCTCTGGGGGTTGTTGCCAGGGCTCTGAAGGAGAACGCGAGCTGATTGGCTCCCTCAAATGACTGAGGATTCCAAACTAGTCACATTAACTCAGCAAGCAGCCCGACCCGAGTGCACATCTTAGTCAAAAACTCTTACAAAAATCCATAAAAATCAATTCCGCGGTTCACGTTAATTGATTCCTTTTAAGGTCCCCTTTCATTTTCAAAGAGATCGTCAAGACCAAAGTGGCATGGATTGCAGACGGCTCTTCGTCTCGGTGACTAGACGCAAGCCGCATTAAAATGCGCACAGTGTTTTGCAGAGGTATAAACCCGGAGACGTTAAAAGAGCAGAGGACGATTTAAGATGAGCCGAGATTGAGAGAGAACTTCGGAGGCTTTAGGGATGATGGAAGGTCAAAGATACCAGCGTTTTGGATTAACATTTTCACTGTACAATTTTCTACTCTGTCACCATCTAAAATATTCTAATACCACTGATAACCTCTTTACAACACCTCCCAGAAAAAAGACGCCCGCTGAAACAAGGACGGCAATTACTGCCAGTCATGATTTCATGTCTCTCGTCCGTTTTATTATGCACTAAGGCTTCAAAAGTATCCCGTCGTCAGCCTTTTACAGCTGTAGTAAATACGCTGGCATTATTTATCGGGCGGCTGAGTTTTTCCATCAGGCCTGGATGTTGCTTTTGTGCTCGTGAGGCAGGGCTAGAAATAAAAAGAGAGAAAACTGCCACTGAATTCAAAATATTTAATTTTCATCTTGTATATCTCATAATGTCCATTTTGCCTGAAATATTTACTTTCTCTACTAGAAAATGCACAACCATCTTTAGGGCTTACAGAGAATGGTCTGAGAAAAAGAAAATGCCTTGTTGATGCCAGAGGTCAGAGGAGAATGGCCAGACTGGTTCGAGCTGAAAGAAAGAACTCAGTAACTCAAATAACCACTCGTTACAACTGAGGTCTGCAGAAGAGCATCTCTGAACGCACAACACGTCGAATCTTAAAGCAGATGAGCTACAGCAGCAGAAGACACATCTGTCAGCTAAGAACAGCAAACTGAAGCTACAATTCACATGGGCTCACCAAAATTGGACGAAAAAAGTTGCCTGAGTCATGATTTCTGTTGCGACATTCAGATTGTAGGGTCAGAATTTGGTGTAAACAACATAAAAGCATAGATCCCTCCTGCCTTGTATCAACAGCTCAGGCTGCTGGTGGTGTAACGGTGTGGGGGATTTTTTTCTTGGAACACATTAAACCCCTTAGTACCAATTAAGCATTGCTTAAACGCTACGCCTTACTACCTGTTGCTGACCATGTCCATCCCTTTATGACCACGGTGTACATTTCTTGATGGCTACTTTCAGTAGGATAACGTGCCATGTCACAAAGCTCAAATCATCTCAAACTGGTTTCTTGAACATGACAATGAGTTCACTAAACTCAAATGGCCTCCACAGTCACAGATCTCAATCCAACCCAGCTCCTTTGGGATGTGGTGGATCGGGAGATTCCCATCATGGATGTGCAGCTGACAAATCTGCAGCAAATGCGTGAAGCTTTATCAATATGGACCAACATCTCTGAGGAATGTTTCCAGCACCTTGTTGAATCGATGCCACGAAGAATTAAGGCTGTGCTGAAGACAAAAGGGACTCCAACCTGGTACTAGCAAGATGTACCTAATAAAGTGGCCAGTGAGTGTATCAAATTTCATCACAAAAGGCACAAATGCATCAAATAAAATAATAAATGAAATGCCTTCATAAACACTCCTGAAAATCAAATCCAAGTGTTGCCTGTTTTATTTTGTCTGGGAGAAACGGGAGGGTTAGTTGGGCTGAGGGTGTTTAGCGTGTCCTTAGCAGCCCTCTGAATGCTTCAGTGCAGATATTGCATGTTTTCCTCTCTCGGCATGTCTATATCTTGCTCTTTCCCTCTCCCTCTCTTTTTCCTTCTCAGTCTCACTTCCTTTTCATGTCCGGTTCCACAAACAACCCTTTCAACTTGATTATTCCATCCGTGGAAATGCCACGGTGCTGTGATATTTATAATAAAAACCAGTGCAACGACCAGCAGGTACACCTGCGCAAGACAACGGTCGTGTCAGGCAAACGTGTGTTTCTTCACAGTTGATGGACAAGCAACAAATGAAAATCTAATAGATAATGCAGAAGGCTGGCACCGAAAACAAAAAAATGGTAATCACATTTCAGACGAATCCAGCCAGGCCATGCATATCAAATCAGCCCCACTATGAAGAACATCCGATCTAATGCTAATCTACCCTTTTTTCAAGTTTCATGCACACTTGTGTGACAGACTACACCACACATATGCTTATACATGTGTTTGCATCCATTTGTGAGTGAGATTGCAGTATATTTGGACGATAATACTTTATTAAAAGACCTTCCTTGTGAGTGACGAGAAGCTCATTATCATCTAATAGCTTCTGGGAATAGCATCAGGGAGTCTAATTTGAGCTCTCTCATGATCAGGCAGAAAAATCCTCCAATGGTCTCCAACTCTCAGTCTGGACAAATGTCTAATGCAAAATAAATAAGCACTTAAATAAATGCACAAAAAGCCCTACATTATGGAATTCTGCATTAGGTAATACAAAAAAAAAAAAAAAACATAATATTCCAATAAACTTTTCACCTAAACAGGATCCAAACGGCTGAGAATAAATCAGCGACATTGTGCATCTAATTCATCTGCCGTCCCTCCTGAGCAAAACATCATACCCTGTAGACAATATCTTGTGACTCAGGCATAAATCACAACGCATAATCTCATTATGGAAATAAGGCTGAGGAGATCTTCCGCATTGCCAAATAGCATCACAGCATCCAGATGTTGTATCTACACAACAGAGCACTAGAACGTTTAGATGGATGTGCTACAAATTCATCTTTAACGCCACTGCTAAACAAATCTGACTTGAAAATGCCCATTTGCATGTTTCCATTTTAAACCTGTTGAATAGTATTTATCACAACACACTATAGTGCTGTTCCAAAACGAAGTGCTTGCTTGCTTGATTCGTTGTCTATATAGGCAGCATATTAACCAAATGTTCTACATAGACAGCATGTTACTGAAAAGTCAACACTAACACTTGATTTCGGTCGAATTCAGCGTTAGCCCATGTTTAAATGTTAAAGTATCAGCATTAAAGTAACCATGAAATTAAAATGGCCATCTCTTAACCTGTCACTCACATGAGATCAACCAATAGCAAATTCCTGATAGACAAAATAAAGTCCTGTCCTACATTTGTTTCCTGTTCGAAAAGCTGTTTCACTCCGATAATATAACTAAGACATAAACACACACTCAATATTAATATTAGCGCTCTTCACACAGTGTTTTATGAAAAGGATTCCTAAGCATTTTTTTTAATTGCCACAAGGTGAAGTAAACAGTTTTCAGTGCAACTCTATTGTATTTGATCCTTATATGCATTAAACTAACAGAGATTATAATACAGCAATCAGTCAATGCAAAGTGCTATTCACAGTTACTTCCTTTCATTGCAGAGGGCCTTTTTATCTATTAACCTTTGACCTCTGGGTCTTCAGATGTCCCATTATTGATATCTTCTGATTGGCCTTTTGGTTCGGTCCGACCCCACACCTTAATTCATTGCCTGAGCTCTCTTGCCCTTTAAACACTGCAAAATCATTTTTTCTCACTTGGTGATTTAATGTTATTGCATGGCAGGACTTTTGGGAGGCAATTTAGACTGCGGACAGCAGGACGGTTCAAGGGTGTAACTCATCCGCCACCCCGCAGGATGACAAAGATCTCAAGCGTGTGCGCTTCAGTTGGAGAAGATGATTTAAATCACAATGGGACATTACTGTTAGCTAACATCCTGGGAACGGTTCTAAAGCCTGAATAAATACTATGATCTGAAACACAATACGTCGGGGAAAACGGACAAGTGGGCAAATCGATATTCCCGAGAAGCCATTTAGCTGGATAATGTGTCATAGCTGTGGATATAACTCACAGAGCGGGGATAAGTGGACATACCATTATGAGGGCTTTAAGGGGTTAATGTATTACTAAATCCAGGTCACTATCACCACAGGAGGGTTTAATACTGTAACTCTCCAGATCCTCATTGAAAAAAGGGCATTTCCTAAGTTTTGCTACTCTTTAAACACGGTTGTTAAAACCCCATGTACACACGCACATGCACATGGCTTTGAAATCAGATGGATTAATGTTGTCCCAAATGACACCCTATCCATGCACTTACAGTATACTATGCATTATGTTCTCAACCATGTAGTGTATGAATTTTAGTGATCTGAGTCTGACGCAGAACCTGATTTCACCAAGTGCAACATGTTCCTGTGAACAACATTCCAATCAACCAATCAGACTTGAGGGGTCTGTCATAATGCTATTCACATTATTTCCCCAATAACTTATGGATGGGGTTAGGTTTAGGGGTAGGGATTTGGTTAGGGTTAAATTTTCGGACAGGAATGTTGTTCCAGGATCAACACAATGTCTTGACCCATGTGTCTTACTCTACAAAATTAAGACACGCAAGTCTGATATCCCATCCCCTTCCTCAGCGTAAGGTGCGCCAGTTGAGCGCATGCAGTCTCCACCATTCTAACAAGTGCATCATCCGAGTATTCAAAGTGCATTTTTCAGTGTAAACATGCTACTCGCACTATTTATACTTCAAAATGGCATAGTGCATAAGTACGCGAACTGGGACGCACCCTCGGAGTCAGAATGAATGAACTAGACAATGATCATCTCAAAGGAAATGGAGAAAAATAGATGCAAATGGTTTTAAGAGGTGGAGTGGGTAGAGTGAATCAGCAAACTGAATACAGAGCTGATCATTTATCTTCCCAAGGAACACAGAAAAACCCGCTCCCTGCAGAGTGACGTTCCTAATGGAGTTTCACATTGAGGTAGACGTGTTGTTTACGGCCTCAAAAACATGTTCATGACCCACGTCTGAGGCTCTCATGAATCTTTCTGGACTGTTTACATGCAATACTGTGAAGACTTCAGGCAAAAAAAAAAAAAAAAAAAACGGACTAAAATTGTTCTGGCAAACAAGTAGCCACGCCCCCATAATTACCATGAATATGTACATATGTGCTGTGCACTTTCATCTCAATAACAAAATAAACACACAACAAAAATGAGAGTGGTGAGAAAACAGGGAATTGCACAAGCTCTGCAATTCACCGCCATCATGTCGACAGATGAGGTCATTAAAATAACACTGTTATGATTGAATTATTAAGTATATTTGAAAGTATAGACTAGAAATAGGTTAGACTAGAATAGGACTATAGTTTGAATGAACCTTTTTTTGTTTGCATGACACATTGACATTACAGTACATAAATGATCTTTCACCATAATCCTAAACATTGTATAAGCATTCATTTCATATGTCATTAAATGGAAGAGACTTTTGAAGTCCTTCTCATAAAAAATCAATCTACAGGATTTCATAGACAAGTTGGGGTAGGCCTCTTTTTAAGTTTCTTTACAAGCTTGAATAGTGAATAGTCCAACATGAATAGTCCTACATATAGCCCCTTTAAATTAACCCTAAAGAATTTTTAAGTAGGTATACATATGAAAAACATCTGGCATTTGCCTTTATTCAAACTGTTATCAACATTTCATCTGTGTATCGATGCAGAAACCAGTTCATTTCATCATCAATACCATCTCATCTCATAAGCACAGCAGTCAGCGTATTAAAATTGAGTTTCATTCTCATCCATTGGAGTGAGCGAAACCCATCGATCGCCTTTGCTTGCAGTTCTCCACGAGTCTCCATTTGCGACGTGATCGCGTGTTCACCGGTGACCCCGTGTGTATGCGGGGCCCGTCAACACACGCATACTTAACCTTGGAGCTCACGCTCGATCAGTTAATGAATAATTTCAGTGCGACGGACAAACCCCGGCATGGAGAACACAAGCTGGAGATAACAATCTTGGTTAAAGGTCACTCAGCAAATTGATGAAGTCATCTTAACTAGTTTTGCGGTATCTCACAGGGGGTTTGGCCCTCCGCCAGAACATCACTGGGCCAGCATCTGCTCCATAGGACCACAGCGCACTGCAACACTATTATATACAGAGCGGTTATAATGGGATGGCTGAGTGGTTCCAATGAGATTGGGAACAGACGATTGGCCGTCCCAGGAAATGTTTCAGGCCGCAGAGCCGCATTCACTTAGCTGTATCACAAAGCACTCTGAAAGCGGCTGTGCTCGGTGTAATTGACTCAATGAGTCCATCGAGCTGTGGTATCGGGACGAGAGTGGGCTGAAGTGGGGGGAGAGGGTGGTTATTAGAAATTACACCCAATGGAGCCATTTGGGTGCAGTAAAACCGCAGTGAAGGTCAAGAGCGCTGCCGCTCCAGAGACACCCGTGTCATGCTTCAGGGTCATAACTGAGTGTTCGATACACCAAAAACTGTTTCTAACAAGAAATGGACCGCATTAGTCATTTTATTTTTGTAGTTTACATTTAGTTGCATAAAATTCTTGCATGGAGAAGATGTCCAGACTCATCATAGCAATAATTATCAGATGGAAGGTAAAACTACATTCATGCAATATTGACTTTCCTCAAGACTAAAAACTATTTTATTAAAGTGTCCCTATGCTTTTTCGAATATTACCTGTCACAATATAGCTGTTTGTGAGTTTTAAAGATCAAATGCACAACATATAAAGTTATTGTCTCCAGACAGTATAGAGGGAATGCATTAACGTCACTTCCCCGCCGGAACACGCCCCCCTCAGCCGCACTGAGTGGCAGAAGAGCTGCTGCGTGGCTGGAGTTAATAGGGGAAACTGCGAAAACGCGAGTAAAACAAACTATTATCAGTTTAAACTAAAAGTTGGACTCGATATAGTGTTCCTTACAACTTAACAAAGATCCAGTGATCCATGGATATTGACATGCAGCCAGGAATCGTGTTTCCTGACATTTATATGTGCCTGATTTCGACGCCGGGGAAATAAATTAAGACAATTTGCCTGTAAACGTTTTATATAAATACAATATAGATAGGTCTAAATCCGAGTGATCACTTACATTAATGTTATACTGTATATCATCATATCGTCCAGCCCTAAAACTTGTATAGTTTTTTGTCAGTGTTTATTTAAAAACATCCAATTATGCAGAAAATAGTCTGTTCTGTAGCTTTTTGCAGTCTGTAAAAATATACAGTGCCTCAGATTTCTGGTCAAATCTAGTTGTACAGTCAATCGCAAAGCTCTTTCCCGTTTTAGATGTGTTTTGTGTGTTTTTCACGGCATTCACGCTGAAAACAAATGCTGCCGCTCAGTCTTTTTGCCACTCAGTGGGCGTGACCGCATTCACTCCGGCCGACGGTGACGTCATGCGCATACCCTCTATTGTCTGCCAATACTTATGGCAAGCCATTTTAACATTTAACAGCTAGACAGGATATGTGTTGCAGATATCTGTAATTCAGTTTTGCCTATAGTCAAAAAGAACATTTCAGATATCCGCAACTATATTCTTCCTATCCATAATTGTCATTTCAGATATCCACAAAGACATTCTTCCTAGGACAAATGACATCACTTTTGCCATTCATTTGTATGGGGTTTATCATTACAGATATCTACAATTCAGTTGGAGATATCCACTCTGTGAATTACGGATATCTGCAACTGAATTGTAGATATCTGTAATTCCAGTTTGAGATTTCTACAATTTGATTCTGACTAGTCATAACTCCAGTTCGAGATATCTTTAATCAACCTCAATTCAAGATATGTTCCTTTTCAGATATCTTAAATCAAGTTTTGACTAGGTGAAATTACGTTGTAGATATCTGTAACTGGAATTATGACTAGTCAAAATGGCGTTGTAGATATCTCAAACTGGAGTTAGGGATAGTCATAATTTAATTGTAGATATCTATTATCAAGTTATAGATATCTTGAAATTAATTTTGATTAGAGATATCTGAAATTTGAGATATCTGTAACTTTCATTCTGCCTAGTCAAAATGTAATTACAGATATCTTGAATTAGAGTTTTGATTAGGCGAAATGACGTTGCAGATATCTGTATGCAAATTAGGCCCGCATCCCACTTTAGGCGGGAGCAGAGCATGTTTTTAATGCTGTTAGCTACTGTTTTAACCTGAAATCTACCTACAGGCTATCATGGGTTTTTACTGTTAAAAAATTTAAATAAAAATAAAAAATAAGAACTAATCTGAACTAAGAACTTTTTTTCTCATCAGTTAATGTTATTGCACTGCCATGGCAAGAATATGTGCATCTTTATTAAAGTGAATTAGTGTGAATCTCTCTCATGCGTAAATCCTACATCAACAATAACCTACGGTAATTTTAAGCATCATCATAACATAGAAATGCATGGCAAACATTGCATGTTGCCAATATTTTTGAGAAACCCGCAGGCTAATGCTATAATGAATACAATTTGTGTCATGCTGGAAACATTTTCTGGTGTTTTTCGATTACAGCCAATGCCATGACTGCTTCTTTCTCCTCCCATTCAAGGAAATTAAACAACTTCTTCTTTGATTATGGCGGGGAGGGGAAATTATGTATTCATGGATATCTAAAATAGAGCAACCTAAGGCAAAATAATTTGCTCTAGTCATAATGATGTTTGAGATATCTTTAACTTTCATTCTGCCTATAGTCAAAACTGAATTACAGATATCTGCAATTGTCATTTAAGATGTGTGACGAGTTGAACGTCGTTTTCAATGACGTCATTGCAGATATCTGTAATTCAGTTTTTCCTAGTCAAAACTGAATTACAGATATCTCTATCTGTCGTTTCGACAAGTCACAATTACGTTACAGATATCTTAAATGATAATACAAACTATCCAAAATGTAATTACGACTAGTCAGAAAGGCGTTGTTGATATCTACAATGTTAATTCCGGATAGTCAAACTTAACTTTTAAATGTTAAAAGGGCTTGCCATAAATACTTGAACAGCCAAAACAAGTCATCAGCAAATCCAGTCTCACTTCCTGTTACATACCTAAGAACTATGGGAGAATTATATTATATTATTAGAATTATATTTATATTATGAGAAAATTAAAGTGTTTTTTTTTATTTAATTTTTACCTTTGATGCATGTAAATCTATTGTAGGAGACCTCCAAATCAAAATTAGAACCTTTAAAATAGCATAATAGGGCACTTTAATAAATAGCAAAATAACCCTACAATCCCTTACGGAAATAAAATATATTTCCCATATATGACTGATCAATATATTAAATGGTTTAACCGTATATTTGAAATATACAGAATAATATATTGTGTTCATATATTACAATATATTGAATGATACATCAAATAATACATAAAATACAAAAATATGTAACAACATATTTACTAATATTGCATAATGTATGTAATTTTATATTCAGTAATACACTGCATAATATATAGATGAATATATGTGATCAGATATGGCACTGCACGTGTAATATATTGCAGATGTATTTATTTACTCATGCAAAATAAACAAACACATAGAGAAATATATAATGTACTATATTTCTTATTTATTTACATATAACATTTAATATTTTCAAGCTAGTTTTCATAGGCACCTGCATGAGCTGAAGTGTTTAACCAAGAGACTATCACTGCGCTGAGGAGAGCCCAGTCAGTACTTTTAATTATAAAAAGGAAGATAATATTATTTTTTGGCCAATCCTCAACCTAACCACAGGCTCTAGTCTTCATCACAACGGTAACCCCAAAAACTCAGACAGAAAAACTTTTAAATTAAAAAAGAATAGAACATTAAACACTAAAAGATCTCCCCCTATCTTAATATTGAGCAAAACACATTAAATAACACTTAATTTTAACATTTGCTCTCCTTTCAGAAGTCAGTCAGAAGAAAAGCATTCTGGGAACTAGAAATCTGTCTCATTCCGTGAATGTGAGTGTATTTGTGTGAACATACATTCACATTTATATGGGAACATGTGTGCAATATATGTACACAAAAAAGGATAAAACTTTGTGAATATTACATGTAATGCAATTTTGTCTTCATTTATAAATACTTTATATTCATTAATATATAGACATGAACATGACACGACATGGTCAATGCATATATTACAGTATATTGAAAAATATAAGCACTAGTTTCCCATATATGGAAATGTATCATAATATATCGCATTATATTTTGCAGTATATTCCGATATATTTTTGTTCCGTAACTAAGGGATGCCATGTCACAGAAATATTAAGCAGTATAAGCCTCCTATTTTGTTCAACACAATTTAGTTTATGTGGCATTAAAGAGATGCTGTGAAAGGAGCTTCAAGTATGAGAGCATCTCAGTCAAGTTGCCTGGCAGCAGTGGAAAAAGCTCATTAGGTTTAGCGGCACATAACACCAACAGCTGGTACGTAGTAGATTTTTTTAATTAAAGTCATTTAGTTTTTTCCCACAAAGTCCAAATGTGTGCTTCAGCTCTGTCTTTCTGCTTTATAAATGCAGAGTCAGGGCTCAAGACACTTTAGTCCCTGATGGCTGAATCAAATTCTGGCACTTGAAAAATCACAAAAAAAAAAAAAAAAGCCCTCTTCATAATAACTTTACGTGATTGGAGCAGATTTATGCCATTTAGCAGGTGAATGAGTTTTAGACGAGTTTGCTGAGAACTCACGAGGGTCAATCAGTCTCTGATATGCTAAGGACTCCTCCAATCACATGAACAGGGCTGCAGAAAATCGCTACAGCTGATTGGATCAAACACTTGGAATCCTGAATTATGACAGTCACAATTCCCAAATGTGACAATTATCCTCATTTGGGGGGTGGGGGGAGATAGTCGTCCACATCACATTAATATGGGGAAGAGTGGGTAGTGATAAATATTTAGCATCATATATGGCCACCCACTGAAATGAAGCAAAAAAACTTGGGGTGCTCATATTTTACCCAAGTTTGCAGTCTTAATTGAATCGGATTAGATGTTCCAGGATCAACAAGAATGTTGCATTCAAGCATTTTAATCAACCAATCCCATTTGAGGGATAGATTTACAGTTAATGTGTTTAGGCTTAACAACAAGGGTTAGGTTCTTATTCACCTATCATTTCCCTCGAATTTTAGGGATGTTATAGGTAGGGTTAGGTTTAGGGGTGGGTAGGGTTAGTATGAATCAAAAACAAATGACTCTTATGAACCAGTTCGTTTTAGTGAATCAAATCCATTCAGCACAGTCAACCACAAACAAATGACTTTTATGAACCTGTTCTTTTTAGTGAATAAAATACAGCATAGTGTGGTACAATTCGTGAACAAATTACTTTTATGAACTGCTTCTTTTTAGCAAATCGAAACCATACAGCAGCAGATTCACGAACAAATGACACTTACAAACCAGTTATTTTTAGTGACTCAAAACCATTCAGCGCAAAGTGTTGCACAATTGCTTCCGAAATCACATAGGTACTGGTTTGAAACTTACTTTGCGACCAAAACATTTATATATAGTATGAATGTATGTATTATAAATTAAATTTCGATGTACCACATCCGCCATGTTGTCACTGACATGTTAAATTAAAAAAATCCGTAAAATTTACGGGAAAAAAATGGCAGCTGTGGTTACCAGAGTTTTCCTGTTAAAAATACGGTAGCAATATTTTAGGTTTTACAGATTTTTAACCGGATATAATATTATAGCAGTAAACCGTATTTCATTATCTGATATAATGTTAATTTACTGACCTTTTGAAGTATTAATATCTGTGTTGTTCCATTGTAATAATCTGGCAGCCAACAATCACAGCGGTAAGAGTCAAATGATCAATCTAAGCTTATCATCAGCTCTTCCACAAGAAAGTTAATACTAATATTAAAAGCTGCACAGCGTCATTCACACAAACATTAAACGCCATCATGGTAACATGTTGAAATTAAAAAAATGCAATAAGCATTAATTGAACAACATTAAATGTAACATAAACCCTAATGCACATAACTGATTAGGAAAAAAACTAAGAAAATTATGAAGAAAAAGTTATTTAAAAAAAATACATTAAATGTGAAGTGTCACGCAGAGAATTGTGGGAATGTCAATTTACATTTTTTCACTGTAAATTATACAATTGAGAGACTTGTTCTTTTTCACTTCCAAAAACTGTAAATTTAACGGTATTTTACAGTAAAATTACATTAAATGTACCATATGTATCACAGTTATTTACCGTAGCCTATATAGTAAGGAAACTTTCTGTTTGGGCTAAGCAATTGAATAAAGTGTGACACAGACGAAAAAAACAGATATTAAGGCCTTTCACTCGTATTCAAATGTCATATTGCTCTCACTGCAAAGAGCAGTCAGGATCTCTTCTATGCGATGAAGTACTTTATCCGTTAACAGCCGCAAATAAACCATCACGTCGCGGGATGGAAAGCATGAAAGTGTTCATTATTCCTCCAATAAATGAAGAGAGGGCTTCACAGCGCTGTGACATATCTGGCAGTGTTACAACGCTGTTGATTAGAGTGAAAAGCCTTGGATGTGGAATTCGTGTGTATGCGTTTAATTTATCACGACAGAGCAACTATAAATTTTGCGCTTTTAACGGGGAGAAATGCACCAATGCAGTCTATTCAGAGAGCCGTCCATCATGCTGTCGTGAACCTCTATTAGGGGGAGTGCAATGTTTCTGAACATATAAATCAATTCTGGAATATCACCCAGCATGCTAGACGACCACGGCTTCGGGCCTTTTCTCAGCCCTGTGTGCGGGATCCCGGTCGGACGGCTCATTTTCGAGTCCCACCAAAGGAGAGATGAAAAGCAATTTCAACTAGGGCATAAATATCATTACCAGGTCAGACAGAAAGTAACTATGTGGGATTGCCTTGGACCATAAACGTAACTTACACAATATAACATTTTGTACACTTGCTAGCCGTGCTGAAATTGGTGAGATGCTTGGCTTGCAGGTCTAGGTGACTGTGTCTTACTAAATCTTTTGAGGGCCAATGGCAAGGACGGGACCTTTCAGTGGTAAGTGTTCCTGTACACTGCTTTTATTGATAAGAAGAGATATCAGTGCCATTTCAAAACTTTACAACTGCCATTACAACTCAAAAATTGAATAATTTAAATATTGGAGTCTGCGTCAGCACGTGTTGCTAATCCAATGGAATGCTAAGTATAAATAGTATAAAGCATATACAAAATATTAGGTGAAATTATAAATTGTAACTAATTTTCACTGACATTTTTCAGTATTAAATGAAATACATTTTCTCACTGGGTTATGGGAACAGAGCTTTGGAAGTCACATGGAAATATTATTGTATTAAATAACAGATAAGACAATCAAAATCAGAAAAGAAATAAAAAAATTGGGGTTTTGGGTCAGTAAGTTTTTTTCAGTAAGAAATCAATCCTTTTGTATAGAAAGGACTCAAAAGTGACAGTAAAGACTTACATTGTTGCATTGTTTATCAAAGAATGCTGAAAAATATTAAATCACAATGATTTTCAGCTAATAATTTTGAATTTTTTTGTCTTGAGCAGCAAATCAGGATATTAGAATGATTTGATGAAGAGTAATGATGCTAAAAAATCAGCTTTGCGTCACAAATAAATTACATTTATTTGTTATTTTACATTTTAATAATATTTCACAATAGTCTTTTTACTGTGTATTTAATCAGAATAATGCAGCAAAATAATAGAATTATTAATTAAAAAGAAGAAGAAGAAGAAGAAGAAGAAGAAGAAAATAACCTCGTTTAAAATTAAGAAAGAGACTTTCTGGTTGTCAAATGGTTGGTTAAAAGTAGCCAAAATATTAAACATTAAAAGTAAATTGTAGATCCAAATGCTCTTCAGGGCAAGTAAACCCTCAGAATACTGTATGTTTCCTGCTAGCCTGATGCCTCACATTCATAATGAACAGTGTGTTCTTGTGAAGCTTATCTCAGTTTTCTTTTTAAAGCTAATGACAAAACAAATCTGTTTTAAGCACCCTCAACACTGAGGGCTCACCAATATTGATTAAATGGAATTAAACAGGATAATGGTAGATTTCATTCAATTAATAACTAAACGCCAACATTCACAAGGGTAATGTTAATTTAAGTAAAACGTGAATTGAAATGAAAGGATTGTTTATCTAAAGGTGTCTGGGAAGTGTTAATGCAGATAACTGCTTGTCCAGAAAGCAGGGAACAGTCACTCTGAATGTAATTACAGCATTTACTGCTTTCTCATCCGTAAGGGACAAGTCTTATTAGAGCACTGAGCTTAAGTTACTGAGCCGATGAATTGTCTGTAATGCTGTGAAACATGTGCCTGTGACATTAATAACGCGAGGAAACGAGCAAATATTAAACTGGTAGGGCTTACATCTTTGCTAACAGTGTTTGCTAACACTTGCATTACAAGTAACGCACGTTACGTAATCAGATTGCTGTTTAAGTAACTAGTGAAGTAATGCATTACTCGTTACTTTTTTAAATAGTTACTTTTACAAATAAGTAACACAAGTTATTTCATTTTACCATTAATTGGCTTACTCTTCTATGCTCTCATGTTGAGAGACAACATTAGTAAGTGCACTTGGTGAACATTATGGTTATTTTAGAGACATTTATTTATTAAGATTAACCCCTGGAGATGAACCATCTGGTTTTCGAGGGGATCCCATCACTCATCTCACTTGCACAAAAGCACATTCAGTATCCTTTAAAATAAATAAAAACAGTGAAACTCAAATTACGCAAACCTGCAATAATTAAATGTGAAATTACACAAATACACTTTATGCATTTAATCTCACTTTATTAGCCAATGTCTTTGCTGCTGACCTTCGATGATCAATTCAACCGTACTAATAACTAGCAAAAATGACTAGATAAACATCACATTTGTGTTTCTTTTTTATTGCTGAAGTAAGAGTGTTGAACTTCCTTCTCCAGCGTCCTATTCATCCAGAATGTCATAATGTTTTTTTTGAGCTGCGCCCTCGTACAGGAGTGAATTGGCATTTCCTTCAGCCTGAGTTTATTCATTTCACTTTTGGCGTGAAAGGGCTATTACATTTGCACAAAAAGAACATTTCTGTTGATGCTAAAAAAACAAAGCAAGCCCAGTCCAGGAAAGAAATAACTAAACGTAATGCATTATATTCCATAAAAAGTAACCAAGTAACACAATTAGTAACTTTTTAGGGAGTAACACAATATTGTTACACTAACTAATGTAACTGAGTTACATTAAAGTGACTTTCCGCAACATTGTTGACTAAACAGGGACATAGCATTGTTTATATGAACCGGTTTTCCTTTTTGAGTTCATATTTTGGTCTTTTTTTTCCCTACTAGGTCTTAAACAAACACATCTGTATGCTCTAAACATCTAATCATTTTCTGGACAAGGAAGTCAGGATTGATTATTCGCTTCTGTTACAGTTGAACACACACCTTGAAGGGGGATTTGATGAGAATTTTGCATAGTTCACTCGCAATGTTAAATCACGTCCATAGCTTGAGGCTGTCCTGGACAAGACAGTACATTAATGAATGTGAAAGAAAAATAGCTTGCATCAGATGGTAGGCCTATTCTGTACTCAGTTTCTGATTTGTTAAAGTATTAAACTTTAGCATGAAAACTCATCTCGCATGGTTTGAATAACACCTCAAATTGTGGTAGAGCGTAACAATCACGCATAGCACGTCGGTTAGATTTCCACAGACAACCACCACTTACATTTTTTCCGACTTCATTCTTCTATTCAATCTGTAAATATCTGTGAAAAAGGGAGAAGACCAATTTCAAAGTGCAGTGTCCAATTCTCAATTTAACTGAATGAATAGGCATGTGAAATGCTGCTAACAATTTCAATGAAATTTTTGATTCGTGACTGTTGTGTTACTCACCCACCCTATTTCCAAGGCCTTCACTCTTAAAAGGATGTTATTTTCACCTGAATCTTGAGCTGAGCTTCATTCGGTGATAAAGAATTTACTTTTGACTCATTTAATGATGAAATAAGATTTGTCTTCTAAATTCATATAACCGCTTAATCTAAATGGAGTTTCTAAGATGGGCTATTTAACTAAAGCTCATCAAAGACTAGATTTTAACACTATCAAAGAGATAACGTAATCAAAAAAGAGAGGGAGGGGTTTTTTTTTTTTTTTAGCAACCAAGGCTTTTATGTTTCCTCTTACGACCACACGAGACTCAAAGTGCACGTGAATTAATCTCTGTCGATTTCACTTTATAAAGCAGAGACAGGAACTCACATCTGTCTTGTGCGGACAATTTAGATTCCCAGAGACATAAAGTTCATGGTTTAAAACGTATTGTATTTGCAATAATGCATCTAGCTTAGATTTACACTAATTTCTGGGTAAATCACACAACCTTGCTGAAATTCATGCAGCCCGAGTTTCATGAATGAATCCAAATATGTGATTAGAACGGAACTGTATTTATAAATCAGTGTTTCAAGGTTTATGATACGTATCTAAGTGGATGCTAGATAAACCTTTGCATTCATGTCCACTGTGTGTCTATTTTTATTTATTATTTATTTTGTGCGTTCTTAAGTGCAGTTATATCAGGGGTACTACAATATTAAAATGTATGTAGCCATTTGGTACTCTATTTTTTATATTTTTTATACTAAACATGCTAGGATGAACATTTTTAGAAAGATTTTATTTCCCTCAAGACAATATGCTTGTTTACAAGATAAACAGATCAGTAGACTTTTTTTTTTTTTTTATAAATACGTTAGCTAGTCCAGTAGGCCGATATACTATACAGTACAGTATATATGGACTTTTTTTCTTAGCTTTAAAGTAATATAAGTAATTAATTTAAACCATAAAATCATCTCTAAACCCCTCTAATGTGATACAAAATGTTTGTTGTTGTATTTGAATATTCCTGGTTTGACCCATTTTGCCTTCAGAACGGCCTTAATTCTTCATGGCATAGATTGAACAAGCTGATTAGTACCTAATAAAGTGGGCGGTGAATGTTTGTATTATCCTAAAACAGTTTTGGACCACAGCAAAGTAGTTTTTCTTAATATTCTGCCACTTTTCCCTCTAAATGGTAACAAAATGACTGTCATTATGTTATGTAATAATAACATCAACTGAATAGTTGCCCTTCCCTAATAGGGCGACCAATTCTGCTTTACTCTGATTATATAGGCTGCTAATAATGTCATTTTGTCTGGGAAAGCTTGCACTTCTAGTGTCCAGGTCAGTAATCATTAAGCTCACTATAGCAGAACTGGTACCTTCCTGCATCTCAGAGAGGATGAACTATTCTGAAGGGAACAGTGTGTATCAGTGTGTATGTAGTTTCACAAACAGACACACACTAAATTCAGGCACAGTCACTGTCAGCTGCCTCTAAATTAGGCTATTCCGTTCCACTGCCCAATTGCCCAACAGCTAAGAAAAAATGAGAAAGAGAAAGAGGAGTTTCTTGGTGAAAAGGGGACACATGCATGAAAATAAAACAGTCATGGTATAAGCTTAGATAAAAGGCATACAAATCTTTCTTAGCAGGGTTGATAGTTTATACTATTTAAATTATGTCTGGTCCACTTTACAACTTACTTTGACCAAGAAGCCATCTTTGTTGGCTACAAAGAAAACAATTTTAGAAACATACTACTGATTGTATCACAGATATTAGGCTATTAAGACCAATATAGTTTGACAATGTATTTTGAATGACACAAACCTCCTATGCTTTGGGAAATCCAGTGACTAATTCCTTCTCTAAGTGTTCATTTCACCAGTCTGGTATGCAAACACAAATGTATCATGTCTAACGTCCACACCACAGAAGATATAGTTATAAGATGCATATGATTGCCTTTTAACTTCAATGAAAACATGCTATCAGGTATCACACAGAAAAGAGTGATGTCTTCCTCATTTGATGCCTCAAACTCCTGTTGGCATTTAATTAAATGACTATATTCAATCCAAAGTATCTGTGGGGAGAGCCTATTTTAGACACAGTCCACTGGGTGAGTTTCTGTCTCTCTGCCTGGCTTCGCTCATGACAGGTGAGCTAATTACCCTTCACGGGGTTATTTGGCTACATCAACGTTTTTAATTCACGCTATTCTGCTGCAGCTGTTCAGATAAATAATTTGAAATCACAATTGAAATCAGTCCATATCAATGAGCTTTGAGGCCATACATGCAAGGGGGAATCGCACTGCTGGTAAATGCCATACTTCATTCTTACTATTATTCTCCTTTGGCAGCTATTTAAAATTTGGCCAAAAGTTGTATTCTTACAAAATACAAATTTTCATTAGCAAAATATAAATCAAAATTGTTGTATTTTATTATATTATGTTTTTACCAATGACTTGTCTCTGGTAAGGCCCTGAGGCTGTGCATGTTCTTATGGATAGCTTTCTCGGGTATTATAGATGTGCTTGGTCAAAAGAAGTCGTCTTAAAAATTGCATTCAATCTTCACAAATGAATTGTTTGTTGTTTGCAAAGCTTATTTGAATTTTCAAACACCTTAACTGTGCATTTCCATGTTATGATTTTGAACATGCAGTTCCATTATACGACTCTTGACATCTTACCCACAGCTGATGTATCTGGATTTGAAAAGACACACGAGGTCCCGATGAGTGTGCTTGTGCTTCTGACTCAGTAACCCTCAATAGATGAAGCAGAGCACTGCTAATTCAGTTTAGAGGATGAAGCTATAGCCTTAATCTAATCATTGCATAAAACATTTCTGCCGTATTTACATGAATCACTGACCTTAGCAAAGATGCTACACTTTGCCTCTGCTAACAGCAATCTTTATGTCAACAAGTAGCAGGAACTGGATTCTAAAGGGTTTGTAATAGCAATGACATGAAAGTTCCCCATACCTTTAAGAGACAAGCAGGAAATGTTTTTCCCCTCACTTGGAAAGAACAGCCTCAAGGTAGCCATGGTTCATCCGCCTGCTGTGCTGAACTAATAAAATGCATGAAAGTGACTCTAAAATGTTACCTGGGAGATGTGTTCAGCTGCAGTGAAACGCAGGTCATGCTCTCTAAAGGACAAGAATGGACAAACTGATAGAATCACATCCCCTGTTTTCACATAACTGAAATACTATAGTATACTAGCTATAAAACATATATGAGACTGCATGTCTCATTAATCACCCTTGTTCCCTATGTCCTGAAACAGGATAGTGCAAGCATGAATTTGTATTGGAAAGGGACAAGGTCCAGTAAACATCACTGGTAAAACATCACTGGTATTTAATCAACTGTAAGACATAAGAACTAACATTGTTCTATGTTTCGTTTATTGACAAAAAGTGCAGTGCTATATGCCACTAACCTCCAATTTATTTTGGCTTGAGAGACTATTCAGTAACACTTTACTTAAAGCCTTTATGTATAATGCATTGTAAATGTTATTATATAATGTATGTTATATATACATTTTAGGATGGATGTTTCATAGCACTGTAACAATGGGACAGTCCAAGAAATTGCCAACCTCCTGCGACAGTGAACTGACTAGGAAGCCGGTTAAGACACACCAAGTGCTGGTCGTATTAACAGAACAATATATGCTAGCTAATCATCACTAAACAGAGGTATATCGCACATGCTGGAACACCTACTTAACAAGCTGCTTATTTTAAACAAGTCTTTATTAAAGGATGCCGGTCTGTTGATAAAGACTTAATAAAGGTCAACTCTTGAAAACAAAAACCCCACTGAAAATACAAAATACATTATGGCATGATTAAACATTGGCTGTTGAAGAGGTCTTGAGGAACATCTTAACCAGACCTGCTTTACTTCTTGGCAAAAACAAAATAAGTAACAACCTTCTAAAAACACAAATTGATATTTCATGTTTAACTTTGCCTGAGACTGAATTCATTGCAATACACGTATTTCACCCACATCCAGAGAAAATCCACTTAAAACCTAATAAATTAACACAAGGCACTTGGCACTGACAGTCTCGACATTGTGAAAGAGCACAGATTCATATGATATAAGACAGTGGCTATATTGTGTATATAGGGAACAGATAAACAGAAGAAGTCATCATTTGACAAAGGTGCTCAATCCTGTTCCTAAAGGTCGACCTACCAGCAAGGGGTAGTAAAAGGCAAAACCAAAGTAAAAGGCAACTGATCACTCAATAAATGATATCCCAAAAATTGCATAGAAAATATATATGGTGATGTATATACATCATGTAGAACTAAAGCAATTGGTCACCTATGATCGGACTAGTTTGATCCCCTGCCCCGTGTCCAGTATGCTGGGAGGGAACCAAGAGAGTTTCAGTCTCCTGACGCAGCGCAAACACACACTACACAGCCACAGGAGGTTGAGTCCGCAGCACCAGTTGGCTACAGCCACCAGTGGGTACGTGGTCTTGGGGAAGTGTGTTTTCCAGTGCTTGGCCACATCGCTCCCGGTGGGCAGGTGGAGGGCGTAGTCACTCCAGGGTTTGGACACGCCATATATTGCGGAGATGACCCGACCCCTCTCTGACCACTGCACGCCACTGTCAGGATCGCAGTTATATTTCACCCACTCAGAGGTGAAGTCTCCCAGACGGGGGGCTTCTTGGGCTTCGGCATCCTGGACAGGGCTCATCTTGGCTCCCTGTACCGCAACATACATCCCTTCCACCTTCTGCACCGCCTTCACCCACGGCGCAGAATTCTCAGTGTCCAGGACCAGGATGAGGCGGGAGGAGAGGCCACTGTTTCTTTCTCTCCACATATCAAGGATCTGCTGCAGACGCAAGTAATCGCCACCTGCAGGCAAGAAAGCTTGTCAATCAGTCGCAAGAAGGTCTCAAGTGCATCTTAAAGTCTTGTCCTGTGCAGAATAAGCTGGACCAAACATTTTTCTATTTAAAGGTCTGCCAACTCAAGACAAGTTCAAACAACACAAATATCCAATACAGTAAAATTACACCAGTTTGCATTCACTAAAGAAATTTTCATTCACAAATACTTAAAGTGTTGACACAGACGTGACAGGCTGTTGCTGCAGGGGAAACGGAGAGAGACGGTGCAAGCAACACGGTAAAGGTATAAAAAGAGAGTTTGCAATGCTGCGGCGGGGAAGACTGTGAATAACACTCGGCAACTACCTCGTTCAGAAACCGAATGAGGATTCCTGGCTGCCTGATCAAACATTATGACAGAGGCTGTGACATCCCATATCGCTCGTGAGGATTAATACCTCACCGAGTTACAGGACGCACACACAGGCAGGAAGATAAAGCATGGTGGAGCGATGGAGCCAAGATATATATTTACAGTTCAGAGAGCTTTCAGAGCGATAAATTGCTAAATTCTAGTTAAAATAAAAGCATTCGTTTCTTGATCTCTTTTACAAAGACCTGAAACAGCAATACTGATTTTAGCATTTGAGAGAACCTATGATATAAATAACTCCCGATTGGTGCATGATATACAGAAATGAATTTCGTTTGGGTCTTTGTCAATACTTCGACATGCTACAATTCATAACCTCAACTCTCAGTTCATTTAGATCAATTCCGCCCTATCAATTGCTATCCAGCTCTTACCTGCCAAAGTCCAGTCTCCGCTGGGAAGCGTGTGGCCGCTGTAGTATAGGATGTAAGTGTCGTGCCGCGGGCCTTCGGCGGTGCAGAGCTCCAGAAAGGAGCGCAGTTTGGCCTGCAGGGTGTCCAGGCTTAGACTGGTGGAGTAATCACATCCGAAGGTCTGGATGAGGTGGTGGGAGAAGAGTCGCTGCACAGCATTCAGAGTAGCTGTGGAGTGCAATTCCTGGACTTGCCCTGGAGGCAACAGCAATGGCTGGCCATCCGCACTGCAAAGAAGTCGAGGAAAAAAGAGAGGATAAAGCGATGGGTGAAACGGGGAAGAGAGGCTGATGCTTCTGAATAGCTAACTGGGTCAACTTGACCTTCTGAGTGTACACTAACCCAGGTACAAAAAACGAAGAGACATAAGCACAATGGAGAGTAAATGCAAAAAGGCCTTGAAAATAAGCAGTGCAAAATGTAAGATGGAGAAGAGGGTTCAAAGAAAAGGAGAAAGGCCTTAGTGAGGATGACATTAATCTGCTCGAAAAAATGCGAGCAAGTAATTCAACAACACATTGCAGGGTCAAACTAACTCCTTCTGCCTTTCTAAAAGAGACGACAAGACTTCCTGCTGTACATGTCACCCAGAACAGCGCTCACTAATAACAAGTCGACAATTAACAATTAAAACGATTACAACCCCCTGTTGCCTTGCTTCACAAAGATTGTGATTATAAAACCAAGACCAAGCATTTGTGGTGGCAGTGTAGTTCCCATAGGTAGTCATCCTTGCTGAAGACTGAAATGGCAAGTCTAAGGCACAGTGACCCATGAAAACTACCTAGGCAGGTGCTGAGCTATTCAAGTGGAAATGACCGCTTCTCTGAGCTTGCTTGTCAAGACTCTATCCTTCTCTGTCTCTCTCAATCATTTAGCTTTCATGTTTGCATTTTCTTCTCTTTACTACTTTAGATCTTGTTTTTTTCTGCTCAACCCATTCCTGGCTCAGTGCCCCTCATTCCTAAACACAACAATTTAAGCACCAAAAATAATATCATGACTAAAGGCAAAAACTTTGCTGAAATATCTTTCCACTTGAATTCCACACAAAGTTTATTAGCTACAAGGCTTTTATCAGAACAGATAAGCAAGATTTTCATTTAAAAGGACTGATTAATTGTTTGCGGTTTTTATAAACTATTAAAATGCTTTCTGGGTGAACTATCTGAATATTTGGATGATGGCCAGAGCTCATTCCCTATAAATGTGAGAAGAAACGGAACCACGGCATTTGTTAACGAATGATTCAACCCCGTCGACCTGAGAATTTCTCTCTCCCACGTCATTGTAAAAACATGATCTGTACCCATCAGATGGAAGATTACACCTAGCTACATTCCTCTCATGTGCCTGCTCCACGCATAGCCTTTTCACCAAGAGTGCTGGAATACTGAGCGTGAAGAGGCTGTGGAGCTGCATCCTAATCAACATCATAATCAGCGACCTGACTGACGGCCTGCCCTGGACGCTACCCTCACTCTCTCTCAGTATGCATGGCACAGGCTTCTCCCAGCGGAACCAGCAACAGAACAAGTTTATTAAAGGCTATGCCTTTATTTAATGCCAGCATGTGTTTATAGTGATCCATTCCAGGGTGGTTTCTACACCCCTCTATTTTCTGGACACTTAGCAAAGATGCACGTTCAAGGTGATAAAGAGTAGGGATAAAGAGACTATTTCCCTTGAAGTTGTCATTATGAATATTAATCATCTGTCTGATTTATCTACACATCCAAAGCTTTTTTTGTAATGACTTTGTCATCATTGTTGTGACCAAAAACTCCGGCCTGATTGAAATATCAAAACCTATTCGGTATTCAGCAACTTTACCAAACCTAGAGAACAGCAATGTGAACTGTGCTGGTAAACAAAAGTTAGCCAATCATAATATAGGTAATTTACATATACTATAAAAGTCATAAATGCACAGTAGCAAAAACTGTATAATTTTAAGGGTCATAGAAGGATGAAAAGAGTTAATGTAAAACTGTTTTAGTGCAAGAAACATTGACAAATATCAGGAGAAAAAATAGGTGGGTGCAGACATAGATATGTATAGGTAGATCCACATTCCATCCCTCCAGACACGTCGGTGCGCCTGCCATCTTGCAATCTTGTATCTTTAACTCTATATTACATGTTTTTACTATGGTACTTTTAATGTTTTTACTTTTACTATGGTAACTTTTTAATGTCGTGTCAGCTAACGCCTTAATCTTCTATTTTTGTGTTTAGCAAAAGCATCTGAGGAAGTCTATTTCATATATAGATATTCATAGATGCATCTTACGGTTTCAGATGCTCAGTCAACTTGCTTTTGAATGTTCACGGACCGCTACAATAAGGCGGACGGCCATTATGTATAGCGGCCCATTGAAAGGGCCACTAATGAGGCATCTATATCTATGGGTACATATAATCAGCTTATATGGATTGAAACAAACAGAAGAAACAATACATAATTAATTAATGTATGTAATTAATCCACAGGCATAAATAATAGCACTTCTCTGAATTGCTGCTAATATTGTTCCTGTATGATATACTGCACATATTTCTCACTTGTATGTCACTTTGCATAAAAGATTCTGTTAGATGAATAAATGCAACAAAAAAAATATGATTCCCCAGAAAACCAGTTCTTCAGGTATTAATGTCTGTTATATAAACCATCAATAAGCTGCTTTCTGGAAGGTTATGGATCTCGGTCAATGCACATGTGAACAACATGCAAGTTAGAATATGCCTTTGTATGCCATATATCCATTGAATGATTTTACCTGCTGTAGTAAGTGGGAATTACCACCGCATACCCGACGCAGGTGCCTCCCAAGCAGCTGCCCAGTTCATGGAAGAGTCCATGAGCCAGAGACTCCAGTGGCAGTACCACTAAAAGCACACTCATGAAGAGTCCAGAAGTGACCTGCGGAGATGAACCCTCGGTGATCAACAATTATGAAGTAAATTCAAAGGGAAGGACAGTTGTACATGCAAACAAACACAGTCTAACTTCAGTCGAAGTCTTCAGTGAGTATATGCTAGTATTCAGTTCCAGACACAGCCATTGTTCTCAGACCTGTTCATTTGAATTAAGTGTACTACGGCCTGAACGTCATCTGATGATCTGACTCACCAGCATAATGCTTTTGTTGGTAAAAATCACATTCATTAAAGAAATGAAACACTGAATTTGCTTCACATGCTGGATAATACTAGCAAGGTTGTAAGTGCTTCTAATGACTCATTGCAGAATTCATATCTTAACATTAAACCTCAAGTGGATTACTATAAAGTTTAGATTAGGCACTTGTGCCCAAGGACTGATAGCTGGTTTATTGAGTTGTCCCCATTTAACATTACATATGAGACTATTTTTCTAAATATCTTCTTTTGTGTTGTAAACGATGCCATAATTTTTAATTTTGGGATGAAAGAAGAGTAATAGTATCATAATGCAGAATGATTCATCGGAGTTGGATGTTAATGTCAAGTACAAACAGAATTCTTGATATCTAGATAGATGAGATTGATTCTATTAATCAACATGCTTTACCTGCCATGAAACAGCCCCTAATATGACAGTGGACATCAGGCAGAAGAGCACCAGCCGTTCGGAGATGAGGCAGAAATGACGCATGCCCCTGGAGGCCATGATCCTGTCCAAATTGAGCGTTTGTGAGCGCTGGGTTGCCCACAACTTCTGACACTCGGTCAGCTTGGTGTGGAAGCACCATAGTGTTACAAGGAACACCATGTGGCACAGGATCCACAAGAGACCAAAGACGCAGAAGCCAGGGATGACCAGGTACCAGGCTTTCATGTTACCCAGCTTCAGGGCACAGAGCACAAAGAACGCCAGCTCAACGAATGCCAGCGGAAACAGAGAAAATATCCTCCACAGGCGGCCAGCCGAGAGAAACTGCTTCCAGCGTTCTGTCGCCGACAAGCTGCTGAAGTAGACGTCTAGAAGGGGCTCGCATATAAGCCGTCCCAGGAAGCAGCTGAGCACGAAGGGGTTTGTTTGGATCTCCAAGGACTGGAAGAAGGTAACGGCGGTGATTACAGCAAAGGAGGCAAGATTAGGGAGAGCCAAGGGCGACTTCATGCGAAGGTCCACAATAAGGGCCATTAAAGCAAAAGTCAGAGCAATCATGGCTAGTGATTTGTGGAAAACCAAGCTGATGCTTGCTACACCAAATCCCAGGAGCTCTAGGAGCTCAGGTGAGGTCAGAACGACTGGTTTATACTTAGCACTACCGCACAGACGTTCTGTTAGGGCCCAGAGCGACCGAACAGCTACGCTAGAGAGCAACAGGTAGTTTGTGACCTGTTCCTTTATGTCTTTCTCCAGAGAGGGGAAGTTCAGGAAGCACAGGAGACCCTGCAAGAAGCCGAACCACAGGTGGAGGAGACATAAACTGGCCGACTCCATTGAAAAGTAGTAGTAGAGGATACAAGCTATGGCTGAAACGAACAAACCCAGGATGAAAATGACCAGAATCATGGATTCTGAGGTCTGCTCCCATCGTACGTACATTCCCAAGCACACAGCGACCAGCAGGTTGAAGCTGGAGAGATACCCCAGGCAGCGGAGAGAGGACCACATGTCCACACCCTTGTCCGATTCCTCTTGGCCTGACATTTTTGAGTATGATCGCAGAGGATTTGGCCTCACTCCTCCAACACTAGGAAAGATAATGTTGAGGCATTCCACTGAAATCAATAATGGGGGGAAAAAAGAGTTACTAAAGTCAGTGATGCAATTCTAAAATAATCAAAAACACATCCATATAATCGACACGTATCGACCATGCATGTCATCTCAAATTTACATGATCATCTTATAAAGGCATTCTAATAGGTTAAGAAAAATAGGAGATTATTCTCATTTTGAATCTGCAATCAAACAATAGCATGGTGTGTATATATATCTCAAGTCCAATTTCATACAGAATATAGTTAGTAGTATACTGTATGTAAACATAACATACAGTTAGTTTCTATAAATCCTAAACTAGAGAAATTTTCAATGGAGTAAATATTCACAGGAGTAAAAAGGTGTGAGAACTAAACCCATTTCATCATAATACTTGTATAACGTTACATAGGCTACACAAAAAGAGATGTAGAGATGAGATGTTTTGCACACATGTTGGTCATTCAATTTTCTGATAACGATGTACGTATACATAACAGACATAAGATGGCAGATCCTGTTTAATGTATTACGAGTGCCAAGATTCAAGATTAATAAATGTCAGATGTGAAACTGCCACATAATCAGCCTAGACCAGACCAGACTCTCTCAACTCTAACACTGTAACGTTAAATACTTTGTAAGCATTAAAATACAGCGATTACATTTTAAACAGATTAGTATTTACGACTGGGTTTTGTAATTCAGTTAATCGTTGTTCGAAAGTAAAACATATAAGCAGAATTATTCTTACATTTCTTGATAGCAAAGAGTTATTAGTTTCCCGATAGCCATGGTGCTTCCGGACTCCAAACTACGGCGGCTCAGAAGGGTCAAAGGCAAAGTGTAAAATCTGCCTAGAAATTCTTTTCTTTCAGGTGCTGTCACATACTGTTGATGTAGTCGTTTTTTTTTATCGGAGATATACAGTTCATATGACGAAACATTTAAAAGGCTTTCTGTTTATAATAAAGAAAAAAATATCCTGTGCTATGATGTGTTGCTTATTTACTTTTTCCATGTGCAAAAATAAAGCTATACAAACCTACAGTCTATTTACTAAGAAAATATAATTTTATAAATATAAATTATAATTACACAGCGTTGTGTTTGTATCCGTGGGCTGAGTTAAGAAATACAGACTACCCGAGAGAAGAAAAAAAGATAAAACACCTCTATTCACTGTTCACGAGCAAACGACTCTTGTGACTCTTGTTCTGAAAATCTGTGATATCAATAATATATTTGTTCGTTTTATGTAATGATTCTTAAAAATGAACAGATTCTTGAAGTCATTCGAAGCACTCACGAATTCACCCTGTTTGAATTAATGAACTAAGTAACCTAAAAGTAAAGGTAGCCTATACCTTTACTTTTACCATGTAGGTTACTTAGTTCATTAAACTTAAATCCCTGTTTATTAATGACGAGTTAAAAATACACTTTTGCAACAGTTATTTTAATTCGATTGTGTTATTAAATCAAATTTAATACAAAAAAAGCAATATATTAGGCTACAGGCTGTTATTCCTTAAACAGCTTGAAATTAGACAACATTATCAAAATATTTTTTGTAAAAAAATAAAGCTGCATCCGTTGCTCATTAAACCATTGGCAGCAATAGAGGGGAGATTAACTTGTTTGCATGACTGCCTGCACATGTGGGATTGTAGTTTGAGACATGTATAAATGTGTGCGACATGCTAACAGATGGATGGAGAAAGGATGAAACAGAGAAAAAAAACATGCACGGTCTCAGAGTGCATTAAGGGGTCATACCCTTTTATAAATACATTCAATTAGTCCACATTCACCTTTTTTTGAATGAAATATTGAGGTCATTCTTCATAAAATAGGCCATGTAATTCTGAAGGAACAAGATAAGTGCGACAAAGGGAATGTGGGCTTTTTTTAATTAGCACTGACATTTGAACGTATAATTGAGAGATCTGAACCGTCCAACGTGTTTGAATGATTCCTCAGTCACTCAAACACACAAATAAGCATGCACTTATTAATCTTTGTAGCTAATGGTCTAAAAGATGTTAAACATCTTAAAGATGTTGAATTAATGCAGGAGTCCATGAATGTGCTGCTTTCTGGACTTTCCGTGGGCTACATGACTCCATCCACCTCTTCCTCCTCCGCATAGGAAAATAAGAGAGAGAAAAACCTATGAATTATGCACACCTGTATACCTCCGTGCCACCTGGCAACCTGCATGTAGCATCGCATTAAAAAGTGGCATATAAAAAATAAATACCATTCTTCCGTTCAACACCATGACATGCAATAAGAGCAGCAAGCATTTTCAGTCAGGCTTGGACTTGATATGAATGTTGAGTACATTTTTTCCAGACAGGACAATTGCACTAATTAATTTTGTTTCCTGCTCGGCCATGCAGACATGTCAGTCAAATACTGCCACACTGAGAGAAAAAAAAGAGTATGAACGTGTTTATTTTTTTGCCCAGGCATTTGGTGTAGTGCCTCAACATCTGAGCTGGCCTGTTTGGTGCCCCAAAGAGGGTTCTTGACTTGCTTAACCAGCAAGATCATGTTGGTTAACCAGTTTCACCAGATCATTTTGCTAGTGTAAAGTTGAAAATTTCCCTTAATTGATCAAAAGTATTGGTCAAACTGTCCATAGATTTTTTTAATAAATAAATCTATTTAAAAGTTATCTCACGGACAACTCAAAACTGTAGTTCTCCTCATAAATAAAAAGCTTAGTAATAAATGCCTAATATATAAAAAATGTAGAAAATGATGCCGATTTTTTTGTACTTTCTATTATTTATTTATTTTTTTAAATACATAAAAATGGAATTAACACCTATAACCTTTTCTATGTATTATATTTTGTATGGACATTCTTACATCATTGACTTAAATATGACTTTGTTTCCAGATGTGCTGTTGCACTCCGACTCCTGGAAGTTGCAAAAAGATAGACAATGCATGGATTGAGACATGTTATTTTGGTCAGTGCTTGCCATTTTGTGTGCAATATGCTTAGACGGTCGGTCAGTGAATGGACTGTGTGGATGTTTTGTCGGTTTACCGTCTGAAACTAGACCATATAGCCACCATCATTTGCGTTTCCTGGTATTGGGGTCAGATTCACCAAACTCAATCCTTCCATTCTCCTTCCTTCTCACGTGCACGACCACCTTTATCTGACAAGCACAGCATCAGCAGCACAAGCGATTTGTTCACAACAAATCTCATTCCCACAGAAATCAATATGATGTACTGGGTCTCATAAAGAGCCTGTTTGGAAAGGCAGCCACATCACAGCCAATCAAGAAGCATGTCAGGCTTCAAATGAAATTGGGGAAAGAGACAGATGGGGATAAAGACAGGGATGGGGAATAAAGAGTCAAATATTAGTGATGTATTTAAATGTATCATATGGCATAGTGGCATGTTGTACCAAGGCAAAGGATGCTGATTAATGCCTGTTGAAAGCCAAAGATACATCTCACAATGCCCCAAAACTCATCCATCTCAATAGAACAAAGAGAGTCTTTCATCTCAACATGGTCTTGAGGATAAACGTTGCAGGTGAAAGTTTTGTTCTCCCCGTCTTTATCAGGAATTGTGTTCATGGCATGGCAGTTTTGGCAATGTATAAAACCGCCATTTGTCTTCGATAAATGATTCAAGTGCTTCAGTTAGCACGTTACGGTGTGTCATTTGAGACAGTGTGGCTCATTCTGGTGTATTACATTTGAGCATTTCATTTAGCATGAATTAATCATGTCACCCCGCAAATTTTCCCTGACAGAACCGAAAAGGAAACTCCACTTGAAGTCATGAACAAAATGCAATTTCTGGTTCAGCCTACATGAGCTAAACACTTGGCTTGTCTTTGGCTCCTTTACATTTTGCACATCGTGTTCTCTCAATAAAAGAGAGAAAGACAATCTTGCAACGGTTGATCTTAAACATTAAGACGTTTCCTTTCATGATGGTGATCTCAAATATCATCTTCATGTATAGCTAAAATGGCTTTTTAATAATCTGACCTGTTCAGTGCTGCTGAGCTGCAGAAATGACGCCAGGATCCATTAATCGAGGAGACTGCGAGGAAATTGCAATTCAACATTAATTTGTTTGTTGACGCTAAAGCTACACGACGGGACTGTGGGCTGTTGTATGACCATAATACGGCCATCACGGCCAATAGAGAAAATCATTAACATACTAACATAAGGAGGCATTAAGTCACCATATCCATGATCAAATAAATGAAATATCGATGAGATCTTCTGCTGAGAATATATTACAGTCATACAATAAAGTCATCTCTCAGGAGGGGATGAAATGTCCCGTACGGGGATGTTTATGTGAACTGACTGGTGATCTTCCGCTTGATTAAGATTCAGAGGTTACATGCATGCATCTCTCTGTCTGAGCCATTACGTTAACCAATCAAAGATGGAAAGTAAATGAAATCGATCCCTTGGGATGAATCCTGAGAGACAGTTGTTCCTCTTGGCTCTAATCGGGAATCGTCAGATCAGTTAAGCTGAGTGAGCAGTTTGGCGTGTGATATTCCAGCCCGGGCGCTCGACTGTGCATTGGACAGATGGAGTGTAAGAGGGTGGCCGGGTCACAGATGCCCCTCGATGTCCTGTCAATGACTGTGACAAAGGTTTCAGGGTCAACCGATCCTCTCAATCAGTCTTCTGTTGCTCTACAGACTAGAGATACAGTAAAGATAAAATCCTGCATAATTTCTTCTTGAGTTAAAGTGTCCCTATTATGCTAGTCTCCTCCTTAGTCTCGTACAATATGTTTACATGCATCTAGTGTCCAAAAAACAATACTTTTCTCATATTATATAAATTGCAGCATCACCTGTTTTCTCAAAGTGTCAGAAATGGTTAAATAAAAGATTTGGTCCCAGTCTGATGTGATTTGCCTAATTTGTTATAAACCTACGTAGGTCCGTACAAGAAGACTGGATTTACTGACAAGACGTTTCAGGCAGTTCAGAATCGGATCTTTCTTTTGGGAGACAATAACTCCATTTATCGTCCACTTCGATCTTTGAAACCTTGCAGACCTTTTACATTCCCAAACAGTTGTTTTACATACATGAAGAGTAATATCTGAAAAAGCATAATAGGGTCACTTTAAACCTTTGGATTGTTACAATGTGTCAAGTAAATGAACAAAGTGTACTCTTTCTCCGTTGCAAGATAATACCCGTTTATTCGTAAGCAAATGTTGTCCAGCCTTAGCTGAAAATTGGTCTTATACAATCTCTGTTTTGTTTGGTGGGTTAGTTTAATGTATTTAGAAAAGTTTTCACCATCTCCAATCAACTAAACCAGCAAAACACCAGTCAGGCTGAGACATCTGTAAACCCGCTTAGGCTGCTTGAAAGCTTTTTCCTTCCGAAGACCTGCAAAAACAGGTTTTCGGTATAGTTGTGACCAAACCTGACCAAAATCAAGTTGTTTCTAGTCGGCTAGTGGGACGTCGCTTTAAGCTGAATCAGCAGTTTGCCGCTTGAGGGCGCATTGGACAGATGGAGAGTAAGAAGCTGGCTGTGTCCCTCATGCCTCTCAATGCCAAATGATAGTGACAATGAAATATTCAGGTCAAACAACTGTTTCTTTCAATCAGGTATTACCGGTAAATGTAACATTGGATGACAAGTTGTTGACTCACTGATTCAGCCCATTGCAAAGTCTGATTTAAACTGATTGAGCGTGTTGCATATGTAGAAACCATTCAAAGCATGATGGTATCTTATAAACAGTTTAAACGTATAGCTTTAGACTACATTGCAATGTCAATGTTGATTCTTCATTGAAGATATATTTTTACAAAAATAAGCACGTGATTATTAATGCCTTACAGAAATCAAGGATGCTAGACCTGAGTGGCATACATTTTTAGCATTGAACATTTACTTATGTGTAATTTAAGTACCTGCACAGCAATTTAAAAGAGAAAAATTCATCATATGATCTGGTTTGTGTTACGGGGGCGTGGTGGTAGGAAGGATGAGAAGACGAAGATACCAGGAAAACAGGATTTAATAAACAAAAACTCCGGAACCATACAACACACTCAACATTAACGCACCATATACAAACGAGAACCGACAAGGAGTGAAGGAGAACACAGGGTTTACATACACAGAGAACGGATCATGGGAACAAGACACAGCTGGGGCAAATTAACTAGAAACAGGTGAATGAACTAAACAAACAAGGAGCGGGAAAACTGGAAACAGGACTGAACCAAATATACTAAACAGGGGGAAACACAGGACATACATGTAACATTAGCTCCCCCTCCTGCAAGGCGCGTCCTCGCGCCGAGTAACATCAATAAGGGTGGGGGGGTGGGCGCCCTGGAGGCTGACGAGGGAGTGGCCTACCCGAAGCAGGAAGCCTCCAGGGCGGAGCAGGACATGCAGGAGGCCAGGGCGGAGCAGGACGTGGAGGAGGCCAGGGCGGAGTCTTTCCCTCGGGTGGCCAGGGTGGAGACTTTCCCTCGGGTGGCCAGGGTGGAGAGGCCACTTCAGGTGGCCAGGGTGGAGAGGCCACTTCAGGTGGCCAGGGTGGAGAGGCCACTTCAGGTGGCCAGGGTGGAGAGGCCACTTCAGGTGGCCAGGGTGGAGCAAGCTGGTCAGGGGGCCATGGCGGAGACGCACCATCAGGTGGCCTATATCCCCCCCCCAAAATTTTCTTGGGGAGAGTGCCAGGCTTAGGGACGTGCATCAGGTCAGGCTTGGGAGGGCTGAATGGGACCAGTAGAGAAGGCTCTGGCGGGCAGGCGACGGGCTCAGGCTCTGGCGGGCAGGCGACGGGCTCAGGCTCTGGCGGGCAGGCGACGGGCTCAGGCTCTGGCGGGCAGGCGACGGGCTCAGGCTCTGGCGGGCAGGCGACGGGCTCAGGCTCTGGGACGTGGAAAGTCTCTGGCTGGGCTAGCGGTGAAGGCTCTGAAGGGCTGGACGGGGCGTGCAGGGAGGCTCAGGCTCGGCAGGCGTGCAGGGAGGCTCAGGCTCGGCAGGCGTGCAGGGAGGCTCAGGCTCGGCAGGCGTGCAGGGAGGCTCAGGCTCGGCAGGCGTGCAGGGAGGCTCAGGCTCGGCAGGGCTGCAGGGAGGCTCAGGCTCGGCAGGGCTGCAGGGAGGCTCAGGCTCGGCAGGGCTGCAGGGAGGCTCAGGCTCGGCAGGGCTGCAGGGAGGCTCAGGCTCGGCAGGGCTGCAGGGAGGCTCAGGCTCGGCAGGGCTGCAGGGAGGCTCAGGCTCGGCAGGGCTGCAGGGAGGCTCAGGCTCGGCAGGGCTGCAGGGAGGCTCAGGCTCGGCAGGGCTGCAGGGAGGCTCAGGCTCGGCAGGGCTGCAGGGAGGCTCAGGCTCGGCAGGGCTGCAGGGAGGCTCAGGCTCGGCAGGGCTGCACGGAACCAGCTGTGAAGGCTTGGCTGGGCTGGCTGGGATCAGTGGCGGAAGCTCTGTGTCCCAGTCAATAAGCTCCTCCTCTTCTCCTGGACCGATGGTGAAGGGAGAGCCACAGCTCGCCAATACCCACTCAACAAAGGCCTCGAAGTTCCCCCGAGGCCCATCTCCGGGCAGGCGTGCTGTGGTCTCGGCGTTGAGACCTGCCCGGAAGAACACACAGAGGCTGGTGTCATCATAATGGACAAAGGGTACCAAGTCCAAATACCTCTGTGTGTGGGCCTCGAGGGAAAGATCCTCTTGGGAAAGCAGCATGATCTTTACTGCTGCCAAATCCATATTTTCGGTCGGTTCTTCTGTTACGGGGGCGTGGTGGTAGGAAGGATGAGAAGACGAAGATACCAGGAAAACAGGATTTAATAAACAAAAACTCCGGAACCATACAACACACTCAACATTAACGCACCATATACAAACGAGAACCGACAAGGAGTGAAGGAGAACACAGGGTTTACATACACAGAGAACGGATCATGGGAACAAGACACAGCTGGGGCAAATTAACTAGAAACAGGTGAATGAACTAAACAAACGAGGAGCGGGAAAACTGGAAACAGGACTGAACCAAATATACTAAACAGGGGGAAACACAGGACATACATGTAACATTAGCTCCCCCTCCTGCAAGGCGCGTCCTCGCGCCGAGTAACATCAATAAGGGCGGGGGGGGTGGGCGCCCTGGAGGCTGACGAGGGAGTGGCCTACCCGAAGCAGGAAGCCTCCAGGGCGGAGCAGGACATGCAGGAGGCCAGGGCGGAGCAGGACGTGGAGGAGGCCAGGGCGGAGTCTTTCCCTCGGGTGGCCAGGGTGGAGACTTTCCCTCGGGTGGCCAGGGTGGAGAGGCCACTTCAGGTGGCCAGGGTGGAGAGGCCACTTCAGGTGGCCAGGGTGGAGAGGCCACTTCAGGTGGCCAGGGTGGAGAGGCCACTTCAGGTGGCCAGGGTGGAGAGGCCACTTCAGGTGGCCAGGGTGGAGAGGCCACTTCAGGTGGCCAGGGTGGAGCAAGCTGGTCAGGGGGCCATGGCGGAGACGCACCATCAGGTGGCCTATATCCCCCCCCCAAAATTTTCTTGGGGAGAGTGCCAGGCTTAGGGACGTGCATCAGGTCAGGCTTGGGAGGGCTGAATGGGACCAGTAGAGAAGGCTCTGGCGGGCAGGCGACGGGCTCAGGCTCTGGCGGGCAGGCGACGGGCTCAGGCTCTGGCGGGCAGGCGACGGGCTCAGGCTCTGGCGGGCAGGCGACGGGCTCAGGCTCTGGCGGGCAGGCGACGGGCTCAGGCTCTGGGACGTGGAAAGTCTCTGGCTGGGCTAGCGGTGAAGGCTCTGAAGGGCTGGACGGGGCGTGCAGGGAAGCTCGGGCTGGACGGGGCGTGCAGGGAGGCTCAGGCTCGGCAGGCGTGCAGGGAGGCTCAGGCTCGGCAGGCGTGCAGGGAGGCTCAGGCTCGGCAGGGCTGCAGGGAGGCTCAGGCTCGGCAGGGCTGCAGGGAGGCTCAGGCTCGGCAGGGCTGCAGGGAGGCTCAGGCTCGGCAGGGCTGCAGGGAGGCTCAGGCTCGGCAGGGCTGCAGGGAGGCTCAGGCTCGGCAGGGCTGCAGGGAGGCTCAGGCTCGGCAGGGCTGCAGGGAGGCTCAGGCTCGGCAGGGCTGCACGGAACCAGCTGTGAAGGCTTGGCTGGGCTGGCTGGGATCAGTGGCGGAAGCTCTGTGTCCCAGTCAATAAGCTCCTCCTCTTCTCCTGGACCGATGGTGAAGGGAGAGCCACAGCTCGCCAATACCCACTCAACAAAGGCCTCGAAGTTCCCCCGAGGCCCATCTCCGGGCAGGCGTGCTGTGGTCTCGGCGTTGAGACCTGCCCGGAAGAACACACAGAGGCTGGTGTCATCATAATGGACAAAGGGTACCAAGTCCAAATACCTCTGTGTGTGGGCCTCGAGGGAAAGATCCTCTTGGGAAAGCAGCATGATCTTTACTGCTGCCAAATCCATATTTTCGGTCGGTTCTTCTGTTACGGGGGCGTGGTGGTAGGAAGGATGAGAAGACGAAGATACCAGGAAAACAGGATTTAATAAACAAAAACTCCGGAACCATACAACACACTCAACATTAACGCACCATATACAAACGAGAACCGACAAGGAGTGAAGGAGAACACAGGGTTTACATACACAGAGAACGGATCATGGGAACAAGACACAGCTGGGGCAAATTAACTAGAAACAGGTGAATGAACTAAACAAACGAGGAGCGGGAAAACTGGAAACAGGACTGAACCAAATATACTAAACAGGGGGAAACACAGGACATACATGTAACAGTTTGGTTGTTCATTTTATTATTTCCATTCAGCATTGAATAAATTGCTTAGGTGATTTCATAAATGTAGGATATCCTAGAACAACATTCTTATCAACCAATCAGATTTTAGGGGTTCAGAAAAAAAATCTCACACACTGTTGCAGCTTGCATATACGTATTTAGATCTTCAGGTATTTTTCTTATCAACTTGACATTTCTGTTTGATTTTAGGAGTGGTTTGGGTTTTGTTTGACAGGAATGCTGTTTGAGGACCAACAAAACATTGAAGACAAGGAAGATTCTGTAAATGCAAAGGCTTTCAATTGATTGATTTTTTTTGTCAATATTGTGCTGTAAAAGGCTCAAACTTTGCCCTCTGGTTATTTGTAGAGTTAAACTTTTACATTGCATTGAGCAGACATGCAAACTAAGGCTCATGGGAGGAGAAGCGTATCTTAACCGGTGAGTCCTTTTGTCACACCCTATTATCCATTGTGTTGAGCAGGCCAAAAAAACAGGCTGAAAATCACCGGTGCCAGCAGCACCTGGGATTACGCTTTTCTGGTCGGCCAGTCATGAGTGATAGCACATCTTGCTGAAAGAACGCCGCTCCTCCCAAAACACGAATGGCTCCATTCATCACCCTTCTCATCTCCCAGTGCTCTACGGCCCCAGCCAGAGGGAGTCAGGGAACACAAGAGGGGGAAAAAAATCAAAGCAGCACCACAAGCCAAGCGCCACTTACTCTGTGCCGTACCCTGCCTAGTCAGAAAGTTTCCTCTCCCCTAAGCCAGACAACACTGAGCCCGCTGGGATCGCTCTTTCAACAGAGCAAGAGAGCAGGCGTTTAGATGGATAGAGACGGGGGGTGTGGAGAGCTTGGTTCACAGCCAAAACTCTTGGAAAGAGAAAACGTCCATGTGATTATTCCTCTCTGCATGTCCTTATTTTTCTCTTAGATATGCACAGTCGCTACATTTAAAAATCATTGCATTAGATAATAAAATATCAAACCACATAGCATCAAACACAAACAAATAACCAAATTATGCAGTTGTTTTACAAGGTGATTTATATATAAGCATCTTTATTTCCCCCCTCCACCTGAAATGTACTATACATATAAGTATACAAAAGCCTGCTCATGATTGTGATTAAATTCAATTTAAATACTTTTTAAAATATGTCATATTTATTTTTGTGACACTGCACAGATACTCCAGCCACTTTATATTTCCTGTCCTTCTGAAATACAATTAATATATTAAAAAAAATGTAAGCCCATTTCCACTTCAGATTAAAAAAATCAAAGGCAGAATTTTTTTTATTTTTTTTTTAAATAACTTCTGAGCATTCAAATGCAAGCTTTTTATGTTTTAGAGATGCTGTATTAAATTGCTTTGGATGCTAAAATTAAAAGTATGATTTGGGTGTGAACAAAGACCACGATGCACCGTGTTTGTGGTAACGTGTCAGTTACATACAGGTCCGTGGAAAAGCAGGATCTGAGAAAGGTGTTTTTTTGCGAAATATCTTGCTGTCTTAAAAATAAATGCCACTTGTTTTCTAATGCAATGACGTTCATCCGTTTTTAGGAGTGGCTTAAGTGTCTGAACACTTTATGATGCCATTGCATAAGGACCCATTGAAGAGTTTCACACACACAGAGAGAAAGAGATGATATGACTGCATGAGGAGCTCTTGAGAGTCCGCCTACTGGTACACCAATGAACTAATCCACCTCCTCTCCTGATTGGTGAGTCAGTTTGACACACAGCAAAGGACATTTGACACTCTTCATCCCTCCCGTACACACACACACACTCAAGGTGAGCAAGCAAGCAAGCCACTTTCACGCTTCATTAAAGCAGTAATGACAGAATAGACACAGCGGTTGAGATGCTTGATTGCTCTGCGAATGAATCGTAAAAAGACACCCATGGTCTCACACTCATGCACGGTCATACACTCGCCCGTAGATCACGACTGTCATGGCAAAAACGGGTAGGAGTTTTTATGCAGCCCTCTATCAGGGTCACCACACACTCAGAATATTAACCAGATATGGTTAATGTATCCAAACTGTTTTTGAAGTGCGTTAATGCTAGAAAGTGGGCGTCCGTTCCTCTTCTGCATCTAAGATTGCATGTTCTGCTCTCGGGAGAGACTATTCTTTGGCTCTTAAAACTGGAACACGGCACAGCTGGTAGTCCTGGAACTAGCACGACAAAATAAAAGCATCACAAAATAAAGCATCACAAACACGCCGTGCTCCACTGTGTTCTTGTGTTACAGTGCTGTCATGTTTCTGTTAATCATCCATTGGTTCTGCCTCATCTTTGTCAACTGCAAATATTCATTCCCATTACGGGAATTTTATTTCTTCAAGGCTGCGTTTTCGTTGCTCCAGAGACTTGGAGTTCTCATTTATGTTTCATTTAAGTATTAACTTTAATATTTCCTCCACAATCCTTTGAAATAAAAATAGGTACAAATCTGAGATAATTACTGGCGTGCAATAAAAGAGCTGCAGTATTAAAGTGGATGGCATATCTCAGATATTTTCTGAAATGTTTGAGTTCGTATTGAGTTCAAATGTTTGATTGTGGACTTTGTATCTTGGTAAATCAGAGCACAGTTTGAGATGTTGTTGAGATCTTTTCTTAAAGTCTGGGGAGATAAATAAGAAATAATTTGGGGATTTTTCTTAGTAGAAATGTATGAGATGCTGGATACATGATAAAGTCTCCATTAATCGTATTGCTGTCTATAGCAGCATTAAAAAGATTTTATTGCTTTGGTTTTTTGTATTTGAAAGAAGTCTCTTATGCTCACTTTCATCTCCAACTCATATTCATCTCCTCTAGACGAGAACAGATCTTCTTTCAGAGACAGCTTTAACCACGCATTGTACTGCCCTCAGATTTGCCAAGATACAAGTCAGAAATATCATTATAACTCAAAGATTTCTTATCAAATTCATCCAAGACTGAAACTGAGCTATGTTCTCCATCTACATGCACGTAAACAGCCAATATCTATCGTGGTTAAATCCCTCAGTATAAGGTACATTTTGGGCATGTAAAGGCTGGTGTGATCATGGCTATACTGGTCAGACTGTACCTGAAAAACAACCAGTCAGCCTAAACACGTTACGGCGTCTGAAACCAGCTTTTCTAAAATCAAAATTTAAGCTGGTCCAAGCTAGTTTAAAAGAAAATGTCAGATATAACCACAGGCCCTTAAGGTAAAGATGTAAGTTCACGTGGAGAGGAGTTGATTGGATGTGTGGGGAGGGGACTCTCGGTCCCTTGTTGCCATCCACTTGCCCGTGCATCGCTGACGGCACGTGACCACACTAATGGAGAGCCAGGAGCATTTTTTTTGCAGACGGTGGGATAAGGGAGAGTTAAAAATAAATCAGCTGCCGGAGGGGCTGGTTTCAGCGTTCCCTCACTGAGATGCTGTCAGAGAGTGTCGGCCACCTCAAAACTACTTTGCCTCACAGGAGGCTGTATTTTGATCATGGATCTCCTGCTAATGCGTTTCCAATGATAAATGAAACGTACGTACAGTTTACACAAATCACCATGTAGCATTTAAGTGTGTCATTTCAGGGCGAGTTAATGTGATAATCTTTATGGCAGGTATAAAAATGTACTTCTAATATTAGTACTTTATGCCAGGTTCAGACAACACTATTTTTTCGTCTGTGACAATAATCACTGTCAGATTATGGGATTTCGACTCCTAAATTCTTGTGTCGTGGACAAGAGACATGTCAGACTACACGTTGCTTCCTGGCCAATCATCGCTTGCCGTCTTTAACGACGTGCGTGATGTCATAGAGAAGGCGGAACAGGCGACTGACCTCCGGAAACAAGAGTGTAAACAAACTACCGAAGCGACGTGTTAGCTTAATGCTAATTCTGTCATGACAACTCTCGCAGTGTGTGGCATGGTTATGACAGTGTTGAAATGTTTGGTCTTGGTAGAATAGATCTGCTATGCTGCTGCTGTTGTGAGCAAGTAAGACATGCTGCTGATCTATACTGGGGAAGGTGGGGGTTTCTGAAAGCACACTGCACCGCTAAGGCTAACCAAGTATTTGAAGGTTGAGCATGTGAGGTCATTTGCTGAGCCATTTCAAGTTTTGCTGATGTTACTTGCTATTCTTTTGTTTTCTGCCTGTGGTAACTAGCTGTGTCCCAATTTAAAGGCCACACCTTCGAAAGCCGTGAAGGTCAGACTGAACGTTGTTAAATGAGACGGTCTAGCCTTCGAAAATGCAGCCTCTGAATTGGGACGCAGCTTATAAGTGAAACGTCACTTCATCATCGTGTATCAGACATTGCCACCATGCGGAATAAAGGTGAATTGCACTTATTCAGTCATCAAAGATCTCAATTATTGTTGTGCAGAAAAAAGGACACTTATTCCATTACACACCTCGGGTCGTTAGCGACCCTATACAATTTTCTTTTTTTTACAAAAAAGCAGGCATTCTTTTAAATATTTTTTTTTCTTGTTATATTGTTTATAATGAATTGATTGAGTAATCCTAAGAAGTTTGATGTCTAACTTTAAAAAATGAATGAGGAGGAGGGTAGTGAATGACGCCCCGGGTCGTGTGCATTTAAGAATGAAATATTAGCCATTTATCAGCCATAGCAAATTTAAAAATATTAGACTTGAATCAGTATAGATATAATAATATCAGAAAGAATGATATTCCTGCATTCTGCATTCCTACAGAAAAATGTAATATTTATATTCATAATTGTTTCTGGATAGGTAAAGTAGAACAGAATTAACCTGTTGACATACACATGCTACATTACTTTATATATTTATCCGTTCACTATATCAGAGTCTATATTCATTACCTTCACAGTTTGTCTTTTAGTAGGCCGTGCTGTCAAAAGCATTTGCATGGCACACTGAAACGTCCTGAGTCATTTCAAACCACGGAGAGCGTAATTAGAGGGGACTGTGAAAACATCAAGGCCAACATGGTCGACTGTCACCATAGCAACTCCTCAAGTACAGAATATTCAACAGCTGTAGAGATACGCTGTGATTAAGCATGTGTTTTGGTCATGTTCTTTCTCTCGCTTAGAGAGCAGGTCATCGGCGAGATGCGCGGGGGGTGGTTTTCGTAATGTAAAGGGAGGATGTAATCCCTATGTGAGCTGGAAGAGGGCTTGGATTAGCCGGTCGCACTGTGCAAGCAGGACAACTCCTCCCTTCCTCCCTCCAGCCGTCGAGAGTGACCTTACACTGTCGAGCAAAGTGAACGGGGGTCGATTCAGGGCACATGCACTCCCGGGCACACACGGACTGCACCATCACAGTCTCTTCATCTCCACTAGAGCAAAAGGGAGCTGGAGATGGACAGGCCCCATCAAGCCAAGTACTGAGGCTACCTGTACCACTGAGGTCTGGTAGCAAAAAAATAAAATAAAATCACTTTTATCACCCTGGGCACAAAGCCATCAACATGCCTCATTTAATTCAGCTGAAAAGTCATAAAAATGCAGCTTCCTTTGCAGGCATTTCTGTTGAACAGTTTCTATGTAGATTCCACCATACCTTACGGAAAATACGTTTGCCTTCTGATTTATGAGGATCCTCGATGAGGTCATACGGGCTGCCCTCGTACCGAGCTCGGAGCAAGCCGGGCCAAAATTCGGTAAGACTACATCAATATTGTGAAGCTCTCACTTGTGAGTCAGCGCCACACAAGGGCCAACAGATTTCGCCCTCCTTTTGTCCTCATTACCATGGTCCAACTGGCAAAGCAGGCCAAAGTTTCCTAAGATTTGACCCACTTAACGGTACGCTTTTGAGACAGAGCAAATATAGATGCGGGCAGCATGCTTGTGGACTGAGTCATGATATGGATTTGGAACTGATGCAAAAAAGGGGAACGAATAAGAGGCGAATCAACAGTCAACAGATCCGACAGCACAAAACACATCCAGGACAAGCATTGCTAATCAAGCTGATGGATGCATAATGTAAAACAGAAGCAGACGAGCTAGTTTATTTAAAATGCTTTATTTGCAGATTAAAAAGGGTTTTAAAAAGAAATGATTAGTACTTTTTAAAAATATGATCATACAAAAATTCAAATGATCACCCCTCGTGTCATTCCAAAACTGTTTTACATAAATATATAACGACTAGACATTTTGCAGCCTCAAGAGCGTGATAATGTCTTATCCGTTTTGTTTTGTTTTTTAACGGTGCAATTCATGTAATTTGTAGAATAATGTATTATCTCTCGCATTAGATTAATACACATTCCTTACGGACATATGGGCAACTTTTCAATGCATTTCTTAATAATTCAAACTAATCTTTTCAAATATAGAGCTAATACATTTAAATATAGAGCCAATTTATGTAGCTACTTTGAAGAACAATAACTAAATCATCTTAAAGGGTTAGTTCATCCTAAATAAAATAAATAAAAAAATGGTCATCAATACTCACCCTCATGTCGTTCCAAACCTGTAAGACTTTTGTTCAACTTCGGATCTTTTTGATGAAATCTGAGAGATTTCTGTCCCTCCATTGAAAGTCCATGCAACGCAGATTGTAAAACTAACCCATATGAATTGAGCAGTTTAATAGAAATTGTCAAGCTTGAGCTTCTGTTTATAGAGTCTGATGTGTATATTGATGAATGTTTATATGTGAATTAAAGCCTAAATTAAATCAAAGCACAAAGCTCTTTGATTATTGGATGGAAGGCAATAATGTTTGATGTAGGGAAACACCACAGACCTGGCAACCCCGACCTGAACCACAGGTATTCATAGGGTCAAATAGAGCCTGCTTATTTTTAAACTCTTAATGCGTTATTGTCTAGTTAACATCGACAGCCCTAAATTCAACACAAGACACATTTTCTTCACACAGTATGAGTTGCAGTCTTATACTTATGCCCACACTAATACGTTTTCGTTAGAAAACGCATCTTTTTCTCTCCGTTTTGACCTTCCGTCCACTAAGACGACGTTTTTATTAATGAAAATTACGCTTTTACAAAACACTCTCCAGAGTGGATAAATTTGAAAACACCTTTTTCGCGTTGTAGTGTGGACTGTCAAAACGGAGGTATTTAAAAACTTTGACGCAAGTTTAGTCATGTGACGCATATTGTATAGGCCTACTAGATATTCATGTTTAAACCGGTATAGTATGGTGCCTTTTATGTGCTATTCACTTTCACACAGTTGCTAAAATAAGTTACTTTGCACACTCTTCACGTCACAGTCCTGCAAAGATGACAGAAATTTACTCACATTTGCTGTCCTGCGGCAATACGAGCAGTTGCGTTTTAGACCAAACATATTGGTGGCTGAGTGCGATCTGGACGGATTAGTGATTGGTGAGATATTTTGCTAAATAAAATTACCCTGCCAGAAGAATTGCGCGGTAACTTTATTATTTATCTTTCCGTCTGCATCATCTCAGTGAGGTTTTACGCATGCGCAGTAAGGTGTATTTCGCGTCTTCAGGCTGAAAACGCTAGTGTGGACGGAGAGCTTTTTTAAACGAAACCGCCGTTTTCAAATGTATCCGCATTAATGTAGACGTAGCCTGACACAGTTTTCTGCCCCCTTTTGATTTATGGGATATAAAATCGGGCCCTGATCATCTGCTGTATTTAAACAATCGTCAAAATAATTCCTTTTATCGTCCGATACCGATTATTGGCCGATATATCTGTGCATCTCTACTTTTAACCAATAACGATGTAGTGCCATGTATCATGCATTTCTAAGAAGAACCAATGAAATGTGAACAAAAATGAGTTTACCTTTAATGAACTAGATTAGAATAAAAAAAATGTATAAATGTAGATGAAACGTGCACAGCAAATGTATTATCAGAGTGATGTTCCCTCACAGGCTGCTGATAACCCGGGGCTGTCTGCAGAGGAGACTTTCAACCAAGAGCCGAGCATTCTGGGATGGCAGAAACAGTGGGAATGACTGATAACAGATGAAGTGATTACAGGGCCTATCTGACAGACTAAGATAAAGAAAATAGAGAGGGAGGGAGAGAGAACGAGAGAGACAAGGAAAGAGTGTAAAAAACAGTCCTCTCCAGGTGAGCTCCCATTCTAGGGCATCTTCCCAATTAAATCTGCTCGCTTGCTCTACAACCTGAGGGAATCGCTGTACAAATTTGTTTTGAAAAATAATTTGTGGCGCTTCCTTGGCTTGCCCATTTGTCTCTCCACTGTGCTACTTTCCATCTTGGCAAACAGCTCAGAATATATAATAGAAAGAGTTTACAAGCTAGGTCAAAAAATTACGTTGTGACTAACCTGCTAAAAGAAGGTGAATTGAGAAAATTTACTGGCCATAAATATTTCTTACTGGCCATGAAAATGCATTTTGCGATATCTCATTATAAAACAGTCATGTCACTGTGACAACGAAATATTTCCCTTGTATATTTGCGGCAAACAGCACTTATTGTGTCAAACATTATATATTAAGCAATCTCTCTGTATCCTCACATGTGTGATATTGCTTTCATACTGTTGTTCAATAAACAAGAAGCTAATATCAAGTAACTGACATTTTAGACACAATATTGCCAGTTACTTTGTCTGTTTTTGTTCCACTTGTTCAAAGATATTTCTAAACGATGACGGCGCATATTTAACCATTGCTCGACTCCGCACCCAGTAGTGTCGTGACTGAATGAATTAGTGTTTTGATTGAATCAGTTGAGTCAATAAATCAATGACTCTTGTTTTGAATCAGTGTTTTTTTTTTTTAACAATTTGCTTTTGTGAATGATTCAGTGACTCGCTCATAATGAATCTTTTTTTTTTTTTTAACAAATCGCTTGAGTGAATGATTCTTCTGGTTTATTGATGTAATCTGCAGAAATTCACTAATCAATCCAGTTCAATTACCTCATCTTACTATTGGATTTACAATTTTTACATCTCTTTTATTTGATTTTATCATGTTGCTTATGACCGATAAAAAAACAAAAACAATGGTAGACTAATTCTTTCTTACGTTTTAAGGGCCATTGAAAAATCGTTCTAAATATAAAAGAATAGTCGAGTTCACACCACAACTATAACAATAACGACACAGAGAAAAATGATATTGTTGGAATCCCATTCAGAATGATTTTTTTTGTAGCTGCTGAACAATAAAAACATTGACCACCAATCAGAAAATATCCTGCTTTAAAGAGCTCGAGCATTTAAAATGGCAGATGAAAAAACTACACACTTTAATAAACAAAAATGATATCATCCCATGGTGTGGATGCTAATATAGTTATCCTTATACTGTAGTTACCATTCTCGCTGTGAATGGGCCTTTAAACCATGTATTACATTTAAACTTAAAAATCCAACATGTTTTGGATTCTTCTATCAAATCTAAAAGAAGTCTAATCTTGTCCGGTATCTCAGAGGAACTCTTACAGTTGGGATCACAAAACTAGTGATGCAAAATCCATCTTATAGCTAATGCTGAGACAGCTTATGCAAATAATACGCTTCCTCTCCTCATTCGTCCTCCAATGACACGTCCTTCACCCTTTGCAGATATTTTTCTTTTTTTTTTATGCTGAAATGAATACAGAATGAAGCTGGGAAATCTGTGGCGGAAAAATCACTTCCCAGAGAGCCCACAATGCTACTTGAACTGGGAGAAATATAGAGTCATACATCTTCATTTGCAGGTGGCAGAAACCCTTTGGCCGTTTATTAGGTGACATTACCAATGCCTGCTAATTATAACAACACAATACATGAACATTGAACAATACATTAAGCATGCTATGGAAATGTCCGTTGTTAGTTGCTAATTTTGTTAATCACAGTCGCCAAGTTTAATTTTAGTCCCATATCCACCAAATCAAATTATATTAAGCCTATTAGAGTAAATGAACACAATCAAAAAAATTGTGCTGAACAAAGCACTAGTACACAGTTAGTACACAGTACTAGTCACACTAGTTCATGATGAATTTGCCCTGAGGGCTACAATTCACAGATTACCATTCTGAAATAATCTATGTAAGTAGTGTCTGCGTTGCATTGAGAGTCAAGGTTTGTGTCAGTCGGCATGCTGAGACATCCAGAAAGTCTCCAGACAAACACACGGATATCACCACAGCTAGAACACTTGTACTGACGAAGCTCAACTCTCAGGCATATGGATTATGGAGGAAGAGTTGCCAAGCGTCGTCCTCTTACAGACTGACAGCCTGTTGTTTTGATTGGGATTTAACATGCTAATTGGCCTCTCAAAGTTGGCGTGTGGGTGATGAACAGGCTAAGGAGTGCTGCGGTTTGGACAGCTGTTGAAGAAGAAGAGGAGGGTGAAGGAAAGAAAGAAGGAGATAAAGGAGTGCATGTGGGCCGAGACAAAAGCGTGTGTCAGACTCTCCGCAGCCTGTTGAGTGAGATAAGCGCAGCTGCAACGCGAGGAGGCGTCGAATCTCTGCCTACGGATCCTCAACAACGCCGCCGTTTGCAATGGCTTTCCTGCAACAGATGTATAATGCACACAAATGGGAACATTTTTTTCAATTACCGACATTTTTAACGTTCTAGATGTTGCTTTTTATCAGATCAAAATCAACAGATTTTGATGAAGGTCACGTCAGAACTTCTTGGAAACTTATCTTATTTATTTATTTTAAAATGATATTTTATTATTTCTCCCAGACCTAGACCGTCAATCTTAAAATATGAACATCTATGATTAAAAATACCAATTATAAATACAAATAACTAAAATAAACCACTTTCGATTTTCATTGTATGAAAGCGATGTCAATTTTCAAACAATTTACAATTCAGCTGTGGCGTCATTTTCACAACAACTTACAATTTTGCCACTAATAACATTTTTTTTGTTTTTAGTTTCTGTACTTGGTTGCAAAAAGACACCATGGAGACAGCAGCGTCAGTGAAGAGCAAGCTTGAGATGAAATATGAGATTTGAAAGAAAAATGTAGAAAAAAAAGAAAATAACTGGGAATAGAATATATTTATTGTGCGTCATTTGTGATTCAGTTATAATTTGTAAAATGATGCAAAATATATTAAATGATTATTATAATTATCATTAAATATTACTGTGTGTATTTCATGTTCTATAAATGCAAGCTAGAATTGCATTTAAAAAAAAAAAATTTTAAATATAATTTCCCCAACAGAATGCTAACACAAACATAAATTGAGATGTTCATTTTCAGAAAGAAATGACAGAATTCTCCCATGATGCATGTACAGTAGGCCTATATCAGGACAATGCTAGCTGACAAATTTAAACTTATGAAAGAGTTTTTTTTTTTTTTTAAAGTCGAAGAAGCTGTTGCCAGTTAATCGTTTAAATTGCCACTGTGACACCAGCAAAGAAGGAAGCTTGGCAGAAGAAGGCAAAAATAAAAAATCTAATTACAGTGTGTGCAGGAAGCTTCACTGTAAGCTCGATTATGCTAACAGCAGGTACTGGTGCTTTTCGGGTCACTTTAGTCCATCATTTTTGTTGACACAAATTAAAACTTTTATATAGGAATGCTGTTGCTTTTTTTGTGTCCAAAAACTATCTGGGGCTTTCACACTAGCTCTCCAAGTGAGAGCAGAGGTTGAATAATTCTCTATGAATACGTAAATGATTTCACAGCTCCTCCTCATTGCACTTTCCATTTGTTGATGTACGATGAGACTCATTGCACTCGGAAAATGGAAAAGCTCAATTCCCACTGTTTGTTTAGGAAATGTGAGATGCCTTCCATACATCCAATTAAAATGAGCAAATTCAATCTGAGCGCTTCCACAGAAATCATCTTCGCAGTGATTAACAGTCGAATGTTTGTGTTTTGAATCTTTCCGCCGGTGTGGTTTCACATTCGCCTGGGCGAGGTGGCGGCGACGTTCGATTTGTGGGTGTTAAGGTGCGGACCACAAACTGGGGAAAAGTCGGTTGGTGTGGGCAGGCTGTCCGCCAGTGGTGGACGCGTGCTCTCTCATCACTAGGGACGCTGGAGCAGATTGTGCTGATAAAAGCCAGCGTGGTCTAGCGATCAGACGAGGCCAGAGCAGAGGTGACCACCCCACTGCCATGCGGCGCAGTCTTTGAAAATGTGATTCAGCTTTTCCCTCCTGTCCGCTCGCATTAATCTCTCGCGTGGAGAGTAGAGATTCTGCGAAAAGACACGTGAGTACACGGAAAACAAATTTAGAGTGCACAAAAGCTTTCTGAGAAGAGTAATCTCATTCGTACAGAATTTGTGTCAAAAACCGCCCGGGCAGCCAGTTTGCTGCACTTTACGCTATAATCAAGAAAGCAATCAGATGGATTCACTTGTTTCTTCTTGAGTGTGTCCACATTTAGAAATAGGTCAGGGTCATTTGAAGCCTAAATGACTGCTCGGGATATTTGTTTTCAAAACAAATGACGTTTAAGACCCTTAAAGCGTATTTACATGGTCGAAACCTTCCAGGATCACGGCACCCACGCATGCAGAAGCATTGCCAAGCAAGGTAATATATCCGATTAAGCCTGTATCTGATGTGAGCTGAGCTCATTACTATCTAAATATGTATTAGATAAAACAACATGACAAATATCGATTTCATAAATTCTCATTTTGATATAATCCTCAAGTCAGATAAACGTATGTGGGTTGCTGGAACGTCACAGAAGTGGTCAGTACCAATACCATTTCATATATATACACGTACAAAAATGTATTGTATATTTAAGATGATTTTTAAGCAACATCACACAAAGTTAATCGAATAAATAATTGGCATTACAGGCACAATGCCCAGTCTTTCTGTTTAATTTGCTGTGGTAATGACAATTGTACCAAAGAAGCCAAAGCAGCATCAACCGTTTTGCTTTAAATACAATGAATGGCAACCACAAAAGGCAAAATGTTCAACAACAAATAACAACTTTTTGGTTTCTGTTTGTTTATTAAACAAAGCTTCAGAACAATTGAAATACAACTCACAAGCTGTATTGGCCTCTTTCATGACTCTGTTATTGTACTGTTTTGTCACTTTAGGAGCTTGATAGTCTTTGGTCCCCATCCAATAATGTATGGAAAAGAGCAGCATGATCATTCTTGAAAACATCTCCTTTTGTATTTCACAGATGAAAGTTGTACGAGTTTGACGGTGAATATGTGATGACTGAGACTTGGACTATAACACACACTGTAAAAAATGACTTATTGAAAATCATCAACGTCGTAAAAACATATGTTTTCCCATTACTTTAACTCGTAAAAATGATGTAACCAATTTTAACTTCTTTTTTTTTAAGATTCAAGATTTTTAAAAAATGAGTTGAAATGACTTGTACAGCCAATTATACTTTACATTGTTTTGACTTTCATGATTGTTTTATGGTGCTTTTTTTTGTTGCCCTTTTAGGAGCTTAACAGTCTTTGGTTCCCATCCACTTTAATTGTATGGAAAAAAAGTAGCAATGATCATTCTTCAAAACTTCTCCTTTAGTGTTCCACAGATGAAAGAAACTTGAAGCGATCAAGTCAACTTGGTACTTTTGGATATGGCATATGAGCTCTGCAATGTCACAATAAATCAGCTGTCTTGCACTGAAAGGTTCGAGGCAGTCAATCAAATATATGTTTAGAAATGTATATATATGAGAGAGAACGAGAGAGAGAGAGAGAGAGAGAGAGAGAGAAAGAGAGAGAGAGATTGGGCTCTGCAGCAATCTGGCAGTCTTCCAAGGGCACCGTTACATCCAGTGAACAAACAAAATACTGGTCAGCTAAATATAACATTTCCCTTCATGAGCAGGCCTCAGGAAAGAGAGAGAGGGAGACAGATGCGGTACTGCGGTAGCAACATGCCAACGTGAGACTCATGCTGCAGAAACTCACCTGAGGTGAAGCTCAGCCGTGCTAGCAGAGGTCAGGCTTGTCCTTTTCTCTCCTCTCACAGTGGCATGTTTGTCTCTGAAGACTTTCTGTACCCTTCCAAGTGCCTCTCTGACTCCTCTTTCTTAGTGTTTGATTAACACCCCCAACCCCCCCCCCCCCCCCCCCCCCCCCCCTCTCTCTGGAAATACAAAGCTTTGAAACAAGACTTCGAAAGCTGTGAAAGATTAATAATTCATGTTGTCGCCATAGCTAAAGAACTTGTAAAATTAAGCATTGTTTTTCAAGCCTGGGTTGGGCATTCGTGCATGGAGGGAGAATTGGTTGTAAAAATATTAACTTGTGAGGAACGACGAAAAAGAAGCTGAAGCATTGTTTAAAATCTGAGGAAGAAAAAAAGTATATGTTTATCATCATTATTCAGGAAGAACCCTTAACTCGTCTGCCGAGGATTTAAAGCAACTTTACTTAATCTGTCTTTTGTCTCGGTGGGAAAATTTAAACAAGCGCCCAAAGCACAGAGAGACTTTGGAGAGAGACTGTGTCTTGCTAAGGGCTGTGTTCTCACTCTGTGAAGAATATGGCTGCGGAGAAGGTCATGAGTAGACAGGGAGCACTGCCTGACTGGAGTGTGTGTGTTCGAATAAATAAATAAAATAACCTCGCACCTAAATCATCAACATGAAACTCAAATTCATTGTGACTTGGTTGGAGGATCTCTAGGGCTTTGAATCCCAAGCTAATGACAGTTCTCTGGGTTTCAAAAGACCCATGGAGTCATCCAAGGCTACCGATGCAGACGCTGTCATCTTTGGTCTGTTTTATAAATTTGATGTGAATTTTGTTGAAGTGAATGGGTTTACCCGCACCGAAAATATCTTGCAGAGAGTTTTACCATTCTTGAAGACCTCTAAATGACCCAAAAGTAATCTGACATTTAAGGTGCAGCTAAAGCTGAATCAAAAACTTACAACGCAATCAGTGTAATCCGATTCCCAAACATGAATCATTCTTGTTAGTGAATCAATCAGTTTACTGTCCGTGTACTTCCTGACTGATTGTTCTTGTGACATTAAAGATTATGAATTTATCAGTAGTTAGTTTTATAAAAGTGGATGACAAATATCATACATACATATACGGGAACATATGTTCCTGGGAGTAGCTATATGAAAATGACATGACACATCAGCAATATATGTTGTGGCAGACAGAAGGGAGTGCCCTCAGAGGGAACGATGTTCATCCTGGGCATGGCCGCCCATTCATTCCATATTAACCCAATGTCAAATAGCCTTTTTGACCCTTTGGTGTTAGAACTCTATCCTCAAAGAACTGAAATGCCTCATGCATTGCAATGATGCAGAAAGAGAAAGACCCAGCAAGTACAGATATTGAGCTTGAGGTGGCGAGTGACATAACCATGTGATGAGGGTCTGCGCACCCCTTCGGCTGCTACCTGGCTCCCGGCAGGCAATGCTAGCGGGGGCAAACGCAGACGCTCCAGGGGAAGCAGCTGTCATTTGGCAGGGGGCGCTTTCCAACAGCTTTTGGAGTTAATGTGAGAGTCTGTGCTGACAAGCACTACTGAGATCGTAGAACAACAAATAGACGCATGAGCTCCCATAGAGACATGTCGAGTGTGTGTCAGTAAGATGTGTCAGTAAGATGTGTGTATGTGTGTGTATGACACAGTCAGGATAACTTGTGACTGTATACAGCAGACAACATATCTGGATATGATTTGATTTTTTTTTCAATCTTCTGTCCTAGTTTATGTTGAGTCAGCCATCCCCTTTATTAAAATCCATCTAATGCTATTGGATTGGTTGTTGGTGTCTAGCTGGTCAAATGTTGCTCCAGCATGGTCCTAACAGCTAAGCCAACATTTAGCAGGTTTTTGAAACATGGTCTAGTCAACCAGTTTAGACTAGAACCAATCGTACTCTGTTTTAAAGGGACACTCCACCCATTTGCATTAAGCTTTCCATTGTTAGAAACCTAGTCATACTATTGAATGGTCGTGCAACACTCTCTCATTTTCCCCTGAGACGAGAGAAATCCGCTATTTACCCTTTTCACTTCCTCCTACAATGACGCAAAAATCGTCATTTTACGTCATTGTAGGAGGAAGTGTAAGAAGGGGGGATTTCTCTAAAGACTACAAGCACTAGATCCCACCCTTTCAAACCCGCCCATAGGTTGGACCTAATGCGCTAACAGAGCTATCACAGATCAGTGGGTGGGACTTCACTTGTAGATACTGAAATCAATATCCGCCATCTTGTTTATAAGCTAAGCTAACAAGCGCTGTGGAGATAGGAAGTTATGACAATGACGGAAGAAACTAAACACGATATGGAAGAAACTAAACATGATATGGAAGAAGAGGATTTTGAAATTCAGCTGCTCGAATCCGCTGTTCGTGGCTATCTTTACGAGCCGCAATATAGTGAAGAGCAGGTGAGGCTGATGGAGGAACAGGAGGCGGCTGCCTGTCGCGGACGAGGAGCCTGGACTGGCTCGAGCTGGGCGGACCGCTGGTGCCTGTGCTCTCGCTGTGCGCTACGGTCACAGATAGAGTCCGTCTGCTGCAGAGAATTTCAACGATGGCAATTTCTCCTGGACGAATTTCTCCTGGACGAAATCTCTGAATCAGACGAGCACACAGACGTTTGTGTTGTGATGTGAACCATCCTAGTGTCGCACCGCATATGTTCTGACTGAACATCCAGGTATCATGCAATAATTCACCATATAGAAAGAAATACAAACGAGGAGTAATTCGCTAATGAGTTTGCCAATGTAACGGGGTTCGTTGTTGTGGGAAGAAGGAGGCGGGAACCGGCGAACATTTAAACATTTTAATAGTAAAATAAACAAATACAAAACAAAAGTATAAGCCAGCAGCCACACACAACAGAAACAAAACATAAAATCAGGCCTGTTCCTTTTGTGCTTCCGTTCCTCCGTGAGAGATATGAGACCGCTGCGTCTCACAGGTGTCATTCATTATCACTCGCGCCGTCCTCTCACGTCCCTCGTCCTGCTCGCCACAGCCAACTAACTAGACATTTTGTGTGAAACGAATTTCAAACTCTTTTGGCAGCTAGCCTTGTAGACGGAAGAGGGATTTCTCTGATGTTTGCGCACTGTTCTGGATTAGTGGGAGTGGCTTGCGGAGCTGTGCAATGTGGTGCATTGTGGGAGTTGCTGTCTTACATACAAATGCGCCCTAAAGTTATTTTCTGTCTTTTCTCGGTCAAGAGGGCACCAAATTCAAAATTTCTTTTACATTTCGACTACATATATAACCCACTTTCAATAAAGATTAATGTTGAAATGGGTGGAGTGACCCTTTAAAATCCACTAAGCTGGCAGTTTGGTAAGAACTGTTTGCTGGAAGTTGTTGGTTTCAAGCTGACCTAAGCTGGTCATTAGTTGGTCCAGCTTGCGAAAAAAACAAACAGTTTAAGGTGGTCCACCTGGTTTATGGAACACGTGGCAGATAACGAGTAGTTAGTACTCATTAGATAGATAGATAGATGGCAAAATAAATTTCAAAGAATGTGCATAATAAGGATTCTGTTTAATCAGATTGCATTACAACCCGCATTTTAGCAGTGCAATCCTATGAAAGACCCAGGGCAACAGAGGCTGCTTGTAGAATATAAAGTATAATTATGAGTAGCGCAGAACCTCATTAGTTTGAAATATTAGTACCTCGGTAGAGCTGGCCTCCAGTCTTCCCTTCATGGGGGAATAGCGCTCGCTTTGGCAGCCAGTCATTTGTTGATTTTGAAGCAGATCAGTGAAACAGGTGTGCCATGCTGTGTCGACGTCGCTGCCCGCGGGGTGGATCAGCAGCGCTCTTGAACTCCGCTCTGAACGATGGATCTTAGGCTGGCTGGCAAACCGTCCACTCCAGCTGATAAACACCTTTAATCACACAACCTCCCGTGGTGGAGCGTGCAGGGGTTGGCACATATATCAACAAGAAAATGGATAAAATATTACAAATATGCATGCGGAATTTGCAATATTTGTACATCAGGGATACAGCTCAACAAATCCTCTCATATTATACTGCTGTGAATCTTTAGGAATGGCTGTTTAATATGTCAGAGTGAGTGTTGATGATTCCTGCAGAGACTAAAGAGATGTTTCCAATGTTGCTAGCTTGTTGCCTAAGTTGAGCCTCCAAGGAAGCTTGTTTTATTTCAGATTAAGCACTCAAACTATCCTTTATGTTTAAACTTTTTTTAACTGTGGATGAAATATTATTACAAATGCAGACTCTTTGTATCATCTTTGTATTTTTTATTTTTTTTTAAAGACATGCATTAAATCAAAATGGGCCCAAATTTCTTGGTTTATACACGCTTTTGGTCTTGTGAACTATTCATGAGGTTCGGTCCCGTTAACCTGTTTCACAAACGCCTTCATCCGTCTATGCGAACGAAATACCATATCGTTTTCTGCACCACTATTCAGATATTATCCGAAACCGATCCATGAACATGAATCATTCTTGTTAGTGAATCAATCAGCTCTCAACTTTAAAACTGCATAATAGGGGCAATTTAAAACATCGGCAAGCGAGGTTGTGTAATTACACCTTTTGTGAGATACGTTTTAATGTGATTTAGTTTTGAAATAATCTGTGATTTTTTTTCCAAATACGTAATCCATAAAAGTTAAGAAAACAGAATTTAATTCAACATTTTTCATTCTTTACAATCTCCTCCCTAGTTACCGTGGTCCAGTTAGCTGCCCTTTTTTCATAGTTTCACTTTGAAATATGTCACATTACAGTGAAACAGGTTGTTAATGCTAATTGATGTTATATTGAATGTCACAAACTCCGAGAAGTTGCACACCAAATGGAGGGTGTGAGTGGAAAATGATCACATTGCAGGGGCGCAAATTATTGAGATGAATAAGATCTTAAAAGGTATTTGAGGATACGTTGATGGTGTTATTTCAGCCGCCCTGTGTGAAGCATTCACGCCGGCTTTCATTCATACACGATCAGCTTTCGTTCCATTACCTTCTTTCCACCATGAATGGACGCAGATCCATATAAAACATCTCTTTATGCCCGGTGAAATCTAGGCTCCTCGTCCTCAACACCATATATTCAAAAGTGACTTCTTTAACCCGGACATCACATCTTTTCCATTTAAGCAGACTGACACTACAAGACATTCACGTGCTCAGATATGGAAATTGTGATGAATAATGCATGACAGTTTTGACTGGTTTGCTGTCTTGCAAAATGTACTTATCTTTTCTTAAAAGGAATTGATGCCTGATGAACACATTTGAGATACAAAATGGACATTTGCATGTGAGTTTTGACATATGCAACAGCTAAAATCAATCATTTTAAGACATTGTAAGACCTCTAATGCCAATTAGCTTACACACAAGGAGGAAAAAAAAATATAAATGAACAAATCAATTCATTTTATGTTTTGCCTTTGTTGCCTATAACAGAATTGGGAGGCATAAAGAAAACAGTTAAAAAAGGCGCTATTCTCTGTATAGTAGCAGAGAGACATATTGAAGGCCTTTTGATGCTTTGAAAAATATGAAGAGCTTTTGTCTCATTCCTTCAATCATATTTCAAATGGTTTTATTTTCTTTAAATCCCAGTTGTCTTTGTTTCTCAGCTAGATATGTAATATTCTCAAATGGTGCAAAATACCACTTTGTGATTTGAAGTCGAGAAAAATACACATTCATCACATTCTCTTGGAACAGTTTTGCTCCCACCGGTTCATGGAACTCAGTGTGTTGTTGTGTGTTTTTGTTGGAAATCATTCTAATCAAATGTGATAAAAGCTTGATGCGTTCCTGTTTTAAAACACTGCTGTCTGAGTAAACAATACTATCAAGCCAAAAAAAATTGGGTTGTCAAGAAGTAAACAACATCCAAGCATGTAACGCCTCCAACGTTCCTTGTTTTAGCATGCGCACCAATCGCAAACCACCAACAGTGACTATAATTATGCTCTTATGTAAGAAGCTGCAATGTTGTTTTCCGTTGCATGCAAAACAAATAGGTCAGAGGCAGAGATGAAGCTTTTGGCTTGAATATGTATGATGGCCTTTGGATATGTTGTGCTTTTATTCCTTCAGACTCTTACGGTTGGTTGTTAAGTGTGTTGAAGGTGCCCCTATTGCGTTCCCATCCCCCTTTTAAAAAGCAGTGGTGTGTTCATAAAGATTCATGTCATGTTTGGTTATAAATTGTCAAAGATTCGTCTACAAAGCTTTCTCTGATCAGTGCTGAGAGACTCTCTTTATCAAAACCCTGGCAAAACAAAACGCCTGGCTTACACCGCTCAAGCTCCCGGTGCTATTTGCAGTTGTGCGCGCTGTGCCAAAAACAGAACATCGTTCAGAATCTACAATTACATGAAACAGAAAGCAGTGATGCTTTAAACTGTGCATGCAGACTCTTGTGTTTGACCCATGGAAGTACAACAACCGCATCCTAATATTAGTTAAAAGCACCTTAAATAAATGTCTTTTACTTTAGGTTGCAAAATCCCTTGTTGGTTAATTGTGTTTGTTTTACACCAGAGTCAATTATTTGGATGATTGTTGTTATTACATCACAAGTCAAAGAAAAAAATAAATCACTAAAAACTCAACTCAATGTGGCAAGTGAATTTAGGCATCATAACATTATAATGTACAGTATGTTTATTTATTTTGAGACTTTTAAAGTGCCCCTTTTAAGCTTTTTCAGATATTACCTTTCATGCAGTGTGTAATATAACTGAATGTAAAAGTTCTGCAAAGTTTTAAAGATCAAAGTACACGACAAATAAAGTTATTGTCTCCCAAAATAAAGACTTGATTCTGAACTGCTGAAATGAGTCATCAGCAATTCCAGTCTCACTTCCTGTTACATACCTACGTAATAATCTAATTATAATAATCTAAGCCTAAAACATTGTGGTTGTAGCTGAGGCCTGGAAGAGTTTGGTTAGTGTTGTCAACATTTCAAAAAGAAATCTGCAAAAGCAAATCCACATTGCATGCTCTTCCAAAGGATGAGGACTCGCGCTAGCATTGATACAGAAAATGCTGATGCCTTTGTTCGTGTCACTGTGTATCAATCTCTGAGGAAGATCTGGAGCTGAAATCCAGATATGGTAATGGGTGTTTCGTTTCTGACACGCACTGTAAGTGTAATATTATGTAATAATACTGTAATATTATATCTTAAAATATGTCAGTGCCGTTGTTTTGTCTCAAGATGCACACCAGTAATGTTTTTTTTCTAAGGTACATTTATAAAAGCTACTAAAATGTCCTAAATGAACTAACTAATCCTGGCTTAACATAAGCCCTGTCCGTGAAACCAGGCCTAGATCCCCCCCCCCCCCCCTCAAAAAAATATGTTAATGAGTCTGAAATTTGCATTTATGTTGAGTTTCTCTCAGCACATTTAAATTGCACATTTAAATTCTAAACCATAATTAGTTTTTTAGCAATAATTTCCTCATATTGAGAAAGGTTTAAACATATGTGCTTAACAGAAGGACACTTCATCTTAACTAGAAAGCCGCAAAATATTAGTTAACACTCACGGAAAAACAATATTCTAAATTTGCATGTTTCCGAAGTCCAACAAGGATTTCAGCGTAGATGATTAATGCATGTTTTTCTTCTTTCTTAGGTTTCTTTCTCTTTTTTCGCCTCCAGCTCTTCCTGCACAAGTGATAATGAAATAAGAGAGAAGAGGAAGGGCGGGTGCTAATGGTCCTCTAATTAGTTCATACAGCGAATGCTTAATATCAGTGTGCAGTGATTTGGGTCGGACGGCCCAGAATCCTTCATCAGCGGAGTTATCTTGTAAAAACAACTGTGTGTGCATTTTTAAGCAGAAGGGACCGCGGCTCCTCGCACACTGTCAGTTTTAGTCAGTGCGCGGCAGAAACCGTCGGCTGGCAGTGAGTCAAGAGCTGCTCCTCCTGAACATTGATTGTTGTTCTGTACTTAATTGAATTGGATCCTATAATTTCCACCTCAGTTTATGCGGTCAAAGTAAACAGAGATAAGCGTTAAATGAGGCAGTGTCACATGATCTTTCAGAAATCATTCTAATTTGCTGCTCAAGAAACATTTCTGATTATTATCAATGTTAAAAACAGTGCTGCTTAATGTTTTTGTGGAAACCTTGATATGTTTTTTTCTATGATGAATAGATATAATAAAAACACCATTTACTTGAAATAGAGTCATTTGTAACGATGTATTTTTTTCATTAAATTGTGATTTTCTGTGGATAAAACTCAGAAATGTCCACCTTGCTGTTGGGAAATAATGCAACTGAATGACACTTGAAGACTGCACAAACATGGCAGCACCCGGAGTGATGATGAATTGATGATATTTGAAATTGAAATGGATGAATATTAACTTTCAAGCAAATAAAATGCATCACAGAGTCGAATTTCCTACAAAAAATGGTAAATGGTCCTGTTGACAATCATGCTAGCATTGCATGTTTCCCTCCACGGTTGATGTCTCTCTGTTGATAATCAAACCTGCACAGCTAATGTTGGCAAATCCTTTTTGATTCCTTCCAAAAAATTGGGCGATGGAACTTTATGTTCGAGATATGTTGGAATATTTCATATCCAGTTTTAAATGATATTAACCAACCGAATCAAATCATGTCCATTGAATATTCTGTTTTACGCAGTAATGTCACATTAAAGAAGTTTAATGTCTTGCAGAATGCCATTGTATGTGTCCTTTGATGAATCCCAACTGGAAAATTAAGGAAAAGGGGTCATGCACCCACATCACCAGCCCCACGTTTCCAAAACGACACACACCCACAGAGCGTTCCTCTGTTGTGATATTATAGCATGTTGTACAACACTGAGTCAATGTTAGGGATGGACCTGGAGAGGATTAGTTTGGCTCAGCCTGCGAACTGTACATTAACAGATAGACCGGAGATCCCCGAGGCTCCCGAAAGCCGCTGTGCTGATGGCCCGGCCCTGTCTACATGGCCTAATTCACTAAGATGTGTATTGATTAAGTGTGCAGTGGAAATTCCTCTGAATATTGATATTCTGAGCTTATATTTTTGTTTTGAAATAAGTGAAGTTTCTCTTGAGAATTTGAAGAAGAAACCAGTGACCCATCTGTTTAAGTATCCATTTATCAGTTGGAGGTTTTGGGGTTAGAAGGCAAAAAAAATGATGGCTATGGGTGTAACCATTTTGTCTCCATTAATTCTCGTTGCTGTTCTTTACACCAAACACCCTGCGGGACCTACGGACACGGGATGCTTATCTGAGACCGAGAGGTTGTTGGCTGCAGGATTTTCCTTTCAACTTTATCTTGAGTTGTGGTCCTGGCACAAACATGCTGCTGGAGCATTGGTCCCCAAAGATAAGAGAGACAGAGATGCATAGGGACAGAGAGCGGCACCGACACCTGCTTTGACCAAACATAGGTTTCTGACTTTAGAGCCACCCTTTGAACTATAAAATAGCATAAGATTTGGTTTGGCCAAAATCTCATGTGATTAAAGACAAAGTAAACCCACGGGCTATTTAAGACTGGCTATGACTCGATGAAAAATGCTAGAGTGAGACACTCTTCCAAAGTCCCTTTCAAGGAAAGTCTGTTCACTCTGTGGCCATATTTGCAGCTTTTTTCGGGCATTCAATACCAAGTCCTATCTATACGTGAATGGGGGAATACTGAAATCTCTAAAACTGTTACCCAAACTGACTATTAACTCTTTCCCCGCCAGCAAAAGCCCCCAGCATATTTTGTCGTATGAGTATCTGAATGTGCTATATATCAAAAGAAAGAACAGATCCTCTGCTTTTAAACAATATATATATATTTTTTTTTTGCTTCATGCATTGCTTTTTTATCAAAACTTGAATGTGGGTAAGTCTCTCAAAAAAAGCAACATTTTGAGCAAAAAAGCTGAGAAAAGTCAAAGTCTACATCTGGATGGGGTTCAGAACGGTAATGAAAACAGATGGAGTAGACCGAGTCCATCAACACCCCTAACTGCCTGCACAGTCCTGAAGCTCGTCCTAAGCTTTGTGTGTATCCAAAGTATTTGACTCTTCTCTGCTCCTTAGATACATCAAATATTAGCATTTATATAGTGTTCCTTGAGTAAAGAAAACGCTTTACGTTTTGAAAGAAGCAGTTCTTTATTTACCCTTGCATAACAAACCAGCAAACATGGTCCAAATTGCGTGCAACACTAACATTCACAATAGAGGCAGGTGGAGTTATGAGGTTTAGTCACTCTTTTCATTGGTTAAATATGAGCAAAACTCATAGACACACGTAAAGAGCAACCAATATGATTTACGAAATATGGAGATTTCCGGGTTTTCACCCGGCAACAACGTTATGTTCTAAGAATGTTTTGGTATCATGTCCATTAAGTTCCCATTAAATATTCTCTTAATCTTCAAAATGTTTACAAATGCTTTTTCTTGGTTAATGCGAACATTACGGAAGCATTCCATTTTATCATTCTTCAAACATTATGGGAATGTTACTTCTGAATGTTCTTACTGTAATACATTCTGAAACAAGTAGGCCTAGTAACATTTTGTGGTAATGTTTTAAGAACATTATTACAGTAAAGATAGCTTTGAACAAATATTAAATGTTACTGGAAGAGTTTTTTCATAATTTTCAGAGAACCTTACTGAGAACAATCCTTGTTAGCTGGGCATGTGCTAATATCATATCATAGATGGATGGATGGATGGATGGATAGATAGATGTCAAACAAGGCTGCTTCATCTGACAAGACCCTGCACCATCTCATGAACACTCATTTTAGGATTCGTAAACTTAACCAGCGTGAGGCATTTTGGATTCATCAGCTGGATGCACTCCGTTATCCAGGTCTGAACGAAGACATTGAGTTCAAGTGTTTCTTATGATATAATTGTCCTATACTTGTGTTTTTTTGCTTGTTTTGTACGTGATGTTTATCTCATTTTTTTGTCTCTCCAGATGGCCCATGTTGAGGGAGAGTGTCTTGTGCTCAATTTGTTGATTATCCCCATCATGTTAGACTGGGTTACCTTATTGGGTTAATTAATTGATTATATTGGACCTTATTAGGTTAATTGTATGCTTTCTGATTACAGGTGGGACTCTATTTATAATTTTCCGCCATTCTCATTGTGTATGTTACTTTGCCCTGAAGAAGACCATTTGTGGGTCGAAACATGTTGGCTTGTGACTTTTTTATTATGAAATAAGCCATATTTAAATAAAGGCTTTTTTACCTTCTCCTTCTCCTCCTTATCCATTTTTGAGTGCCTGGGACCTGCATCTTATTTCATTGGACCCTTCCCTTTCCCAAGAGCACCTATCACAGATATACTTCACCTGAGCGCCTGGTTGAATTCTCTTATAACAATCATTTTATTTTGCTTTATTTAAGCTATTATTAATAATGTGTTGTTTCTTTTGAAATATGCAAGTGATTGTCTAACAAACAGTAAGACGAACACTAGCAAATCAACTCAGTGGCTATGGAAAAACAATGTTTGGTAATTTAAATAATTTGCAAATTAATTAAAACAGCTGAAGTGTTTTCTCTGCTGGGGAAAGTGGTGGACTGGAGAAAAAGAAAAATGCCAACAATAAAAAAAAAAAAACAGCCACAAAAGCACAAATCCTTTCATTCAAGAGAAAGCATATTTTTTTCGTCATTTCTTTCTCCTGCTCCCATTTTGCCTAAACCTTTGAAATAAGTTGCTTCTTTTATCCTTTGAGTCTGTTTTCTCGCTCTTCTTAGCTCTCACATTCTCTTTCTGACAGCTGAATATGACATAGCGGAGGCATAACCTGGCATTTCTCTCTAGCTATCCCATATACACAAGTCCAAGCTAATGATCAGGAAGCTCTTTCAGCAGACTTTTCACTTACGGAGAATCATCATCTGCCTCTTTAGGCTGACTTTCTGAAATGTCAGAGAGGCTTTTGATTGCTGGAGAAATACCAAGAGTAGATGACTAGACAGAGTATTAACTTTTAACTATGAGATTTTAACTTCTGTTTCAATGCATCAGTGTTGGGGAAGCTACGTTCAAACTCATTTGTGTTAGTCTCGCGGTCATTTTTTAAGTTGTTCTTGTATCGTTTTCTTTCATTTTAAGATGCATGGAAAAGATGCAAGGATGAGATGCGATAACCAAAGGAAGACGTATTTGTAAAAATGAATATCCCGCTCACTCAAGCGTCCGTTCAAAGCAACGTCTCTCTGTTACCTCACTGTTCTTATGGGATCTGCTGTTATGTTCTCAGAGCTTGATTAATACAGACATCCTTAATCAATCTTATAAAACAAGATGCGCTGTTGAAATATGTGAAACGTATGTTATTCCTTAAACAACAAAGGTAAAACGTGACTTTAAACTGTTGTGACAGATGTGAAGGTGGAGGAGAATTTATGCATGTTGACTTTTGTGTTTTCTCTTCTGGAAGCTTTTTCTTTACTTGAATCTCACCTCCTCGAAGTGCACTTAAAGAACTGACATGTCCTTCATGACTTTGATTGATTTCCAGGTCACTGGCTGGAGGACGAAAGAGCAAAGAAGAGAGTAAGCAGCAATTAGAGTATTGAGAATCATTCATTGACCTGTCTTATCTTCCTACTACATAAAACGTGATTAAAAGCCATATATACTGGTATATGTGTGTATCTGTGTCTATTTATGTATAAACACTGGACCGCCCTAATCTATTGATCAATTAATCTTAATTTAACAGCACTAATATATATATATACAATTTATTATCTTAGCTACCCAGTCACTTGTTTAGTTCCTCAATTAATCAGTGTTTTTTAACAAATTGGTTGAGTGAATGATTCAAATGACTCACTAAGTTGAACAGTTATTTGTTTAGTTTCTGAATCAATGTTTTTGAATGAATCAGATGGATGAATGATTCAATGACTCTCTCATAACGATAGTCATGTTTTGTTCCATGAATAAATCAGTCGTTTTAACAAATCATTGAATGAATAATCAAAATGGCTCACTCATGAAGACAATCAGGCCCTGTCCCACATGAAACCCTAAGCCCTCGCGATCACACTTTCACACTTTGAGTACACACTTTCATGACATAATGCCGCTTTGATTTTTGGGTTGAAGTCTGCTGCGGAGCTCGCAGGCTTGCCAAAAGTGTGCATTGAGGGCGCACATCAGCTGGAAAGGGGGCGCTCGCGATCACTCTTCTGACTAATGACAAATGGGACATCCTACGGTCCTACACATGCCCACGTGGCAGCCATTAAGTCCACAAATGCACATAAAGTGTGCTATTTGGGACAGGACCTCACATGTTTCCTTTTTCAATGAATCAAACAAATCACAAATTTTTGAACAAATCAGTTCATGATGCAACTGCTCACTCATACAGACAGTTGTTCGTTTCATTCCTGAATGAATCAAAGTTTCTGAACAAAGCTAATGATTTAAATGATTCTCTGATAAAGTCAGTAACTTGTCAACGCCTACTGGTTTGACAATGTAACTGCAGAAAGAGTCAATAAAATATTCACAGACTGACAGTCTTTCTTAAATGCACAAACACAAACAAGTGGAACATAACAGTGAAATACAATTTAAAATATAAACTACATTGTATACAATTAATAAAGACCCTAAAAGAAACACTGCTATGTGTTGGCAAAAACAGCTTGATAGCTTGCTACGCTATTAAAAACAGCCGCGTTATTGTTGTGCAATGGAAAATGTTAAGTTAGCAGCTTTGCTACTTTCTCTCACCAACAATGCATTTTATGTTATGTCACAAGAAACACTGGTAAACTGCTTATCAATCAATGTCTGACTTGTAAAAAAAAAAAACAGAAGAATATCTCCTCTAGCATTGATTTCCCAGTGTCAACACAATACAGCAGACTGTCGTTTCAGGTGACAGGAAACATACGTCCACGTCAACAAACAGATCACACCTGATTCTTCTCCAAGCGCCATCGCAGTGTTTATTTCACACATGTAACTGCAATCATCTGAATAGATGTAATTGTAGAAAGTCCCATTTGTGATCTAATTGGAGCACAAAGAGCACTTGACCTCGATGATCTGACGGGGCTCATTTGGTTTAAGTGATAGCTCTGTTAAAGCGAGGTGGAATCAGCGGCCAAGTCTCAGCGGTATCTCACGGCGCTGTAATTTTCAGGCCTCTCTGGCCATGATAAGCCATGGCGGCGTGACAACACTGAAGGCCATGTGCGTGTGCAGTATACCTATTGCTTGCTTTTTTAATTGCATCCTGTGCAAGATTTGCTACTCGAAGACGTGTTGAAGGGATAGAGGAAGGGTTATTTTTCTCATCTAGCTCCCTTCCCTCCCACTTTGCATTGTGTCGACACTGATTATGCAAACCGCCCCCGCTGCAGGAGACTCTTTATTTAAGCGCAGAACCTTTAGTGAACTTTACTCACTCTGGGTAATCTTTTCAGGTTTATCTGATGCTAACGGTGTCTCTGTAATCAGGAAATATACAAGCAGATGGATGTATGCAGACACAATCCCTCTCCTATCCGAGATTCCTCTTTGCGTGAATGCGTTCATGTAAATAAGATGCATTGATGGAATGGCAGCAGCGGCTCTTAAAATTCTCATAGTTGGGTCTGACCCTCTATAACCCTCAAGGTTTTCAAAGGCTACGCTTGTAAAACAAGTCAAAGCATTTGACACGTTAATAAATCATCATTTGTGGAGCTCAAGAGGGGTCAAATCAAAATAACAAGGACTAACGCAGTGGATATATTTTAGAGTTTTAAAGCTGTGCATTTGCAACCCGTTTTAAACCCATGTATATATATATACATATACACTGCCGTTCAAAAGTTTTGGATCGGAAAGACTTTTTATGTTTTTAAAAGAAGTCTCTTATAATCACCAAGGCTGCATTTCTTTGATTAAAAATACAACAAACAAAAAAACTCCAGTAATATTGTTGAATATTATGACAATTTAAAATAACTGCTTTCTATATGAATATATTTAAAAATTTTAATTTATTCCTGTGATGCAAAGCTGTATTTTCAGCATCATTGTATGTATTTTCATACATCATTACATCAATACTAGTCAAATATAGATATTAGATGAAACAATTCAACTTAAAACAACTAAAAAAAATGAATGTTTCCTTTCAACTAACTGAAATAAATGTTTAAGTTGGAAATAGTACACAAATTTAAAAAAACTGGGGTTTGCGAAAAACGTGTCCTTGTTTTTTAAGTGATTACTGTGGATTAAAGTTTAAAGGCACTTGAGGCTATGCTGTACTGAAGGAAATGCAGCAAGTCCACAATTGGTTTCCTGCAGACATCTAATGCTAAGATTTGGGATATTTATATTCAATATTCAATATCTCTGTTTTGTGAAAGGCATTCCATTATTACCCAACGTTTGCGAGGAAGGAAAGCAAAAGCAAACTACTTTTAGGTTTATTTGATGAAATAGCAAGTCCCCTATAGCAATCACTCATGCTGTTGAATGCTTGCATTTGTTGTGCATGTGTATTTCCATGTTTTACACATGGCTGTCTCTGCAAATGTTTGCTAAACTGATTTTATCATCATTGCCCCTATTATGCTTTTTCGACCTTTCATGCAGTGTGTATCATAGCTTTTTGTGAATGTAAAAGTTCTTTAAAGTTTTAAAGATCAAAGTGCACGACAAATAAAGTCTCCTAAAGTATTGTCTCCTAAAAGAAAGAACCGATTCGGAACTGCCTAAAATGAGTTGCCAGCAACTCCAGTCTTGCTTCCTGCACAGATATATATGACAATGTAACAAATTAGCATAATGCCAGCGCGGCGCCTCCTTTGCCCCGCCCTCAAACACTATAGTTGTAGCTGAGGCCTGGAAGTGTTTGGTTCATGCTGTCGACATGTCGAGAAGCAAATCCACTGTGCACATGCACTTCAAAAGGATGAGGACACTGACTTGAAATGATACGGTAAAGTCGAAGCCATCGTTACTGTTCGTATCGCTGTGTATCAAGAGCTGAGGAAAATCAGGAGCTGAAATTTAGATACGTTATGGGCTTTTCGTTTCTGACGCTGTAAGTGGTATATCAATCACAACAGACTGGGCCGTCCGACCAATCAGAGCAGAGTAGGCTCTTGGAAAGGAAGGGTTTAGAGAGCCTGAATCTTCGAACTAACTGTTTTCAGACTCTTTGAGTAATGAGGTGATGTCAAGTGTATATTATTTTTGGACCTTTGATGCATGTGAATCTATAAATCAGGAATCTTTAAAACAGCATTATAGGGGCACTTTAATGTGTGGACTCATTTATGCATTTGATTTGCTCAAAACTGAATTTTTGTTATTAACTGCGTACATGTATCTTATGTTAAGGATTTCCACATCAGTTTCCAATTTGGAAGTGTTTCTGTTGCACTTTTCTAAGAAGAAAGTTGCCAATTCAGATGGTCTGAGCTGGTAATTGCGGTTGTAGGTTCAAACCCTACACTGGACCATTGCGCCCTTGATCAGTAAACCAGAGAGACTTAACACATCAGGGACAGTAGAGGTTTTCCTCATTTAAACAAGGGGAATGATATGTTTATTTTCTCCCTGATGCTGTCAGCTTACAGTAACATGAGAGACTCTTATACAACTCTATAGTGCTGCATTATTCACACAGCTGATTTGGTTGCCTTGGAAACCATAGAGACACACAAACACACACACACATTATGGCTTCAAAAACCACACGCTCTCCTTATCATCAGCGTGGCTGACAAACACAATCAGACCAACAAGAGCTCCAAAACACAATCATTTGGGATGACAAAAGGGTAGCGCTCTCATTATGGCGAGGTTTATAAGGTGACGCAGTGATAATTGGTTGATCTGTGTCAGCTGAGGAATGCCATCATCGCTGATCTAGTTCCTCAGGCAGCCAGAGCGACTCTTCTTGAGACACTTTTTTAATCCGAGTGAGACGATGACGAATAAATGAGTTTTCATAAATATAGTATGTACAGTGTCTAGGCACGTAAAATACATAAATAATGTGTTGGATGAGAAAATTAAAAAAAAATCTAATTGCTTGAAGGTTTGGGCACTAATGGTAGGCATTAATGGCCAAACGAACAAACATGCTTAATATAAGCCATAGGGTTGGATTAGCATTGTGCACTTCACAAGTATTAGTATGAAAGGAGTTTTTGGTAACACTTTATTTTGATGGTCCCTTTTGAACATTCTCCCATTAGTATTAGTAAACTGTGTGCTTAATATCTGCTAAGTCTTTATTGTAATGGTCCTCCAACAGACTTTCTACTGACTATAAGTAACTTTGCAACTACATGTCAACTTATTCTAACCCTAACCCTACCAGTCTACTAATACTCGAATAACACTCTAATGAGAGTTATAGACATGTAGGTGCAACATTACTTATAGTCAACAGAATGTGTTAAATGGACCATCAAAATAAAGTGAAACCGAGTTTTTCAAGCAAAAACCATTTACAAAATTCATGCTTAAGAAAAGTGTGTAATTACGGGTTTTGAGTATATGATGACCATCAACAAATACTGGTAATTCTACCATAAAATATCTATAAATAGGTCCTTTCATATAAAATTGATATCCTAAAAGAGTCAATGAAATACTTTTTTGCTCATTTATTTGACACTAGTGTCACCAAATGGTTTTTCAGCTGCCCCTTATACCCTGCACCCCTCTCCCATTGGCCAGTCAAACGAGTAGCCCCGCCCCAAACTCACGCCAGGGGTTGAGCCATAAGTTAACATGTTGTACAACTCAGATGTTATGTTTACAATGGAATACCAGTGTACTGCATGATGCCTACTATTTTTTTTAAATCGTACATTATATAGCATTAGGCAGAGCATAAAAAAAACACTATGCAGCGTTAAAAAACCCTAAAATATACATAGATAGAAATAGAACACACAAAATAAATAAGATGCATCCTGCAGAAAATGCAAGTACTGTATGGAACATTAAACTTGTATAGGAAAGCATTAATACAATTACACTTCACACTACACTTTAAACAGATCAAACATTATGACTCATTATTAAGCTTCCTCAGACGTTATTTGATGTAGGGCAGTAAACATGGCAAATACACACCAGAAAATGTAGTACAATCTTGTCTAGAATAAAGGAAGAGAAATAAAAAGGGTATACAAATGTATATTAACTCATATTTTTGGCTATTCATACACAGATGCTATATATAAAGAGTTTTTAAAGCTAGAATTTATTCCTGGAAAAAGTTCGTCCTCCTCTAAGTGGCTTTTAAATATTTCATAAAACAAATGGGAAATGTTTGTGGTGGCCTGTTTAATCCCGCTGGCGTTTTAACACATTGCCGGGCAAAACCAAGCAAGGCCAGCATGTGGTGGTTAAAGAAGAGCTGCTGGTTTCCCACAATCAAAGCTTCCCATTCGGTTTTCTCATGACCTTAATATTCCTCTTCTGCTTTCCGTTTCACTCCCATCTGCCAGGCACGGGTCCGTGTGTTTCACAACTCAGATTATAATCTACATGGTCAGAATCACCACGGAAACCCCTCGATTCCCAGTTGGGTCCAAAGGGAGCGGGATATCCTCATTTTCAATGGTGATGATGGTGTGTGTGCAGATGGAGATTGAGCCCTGCTTCAGGATAAGTGTGATGTAGTAAGAATCACAGAGCTCTTTCATTGAGAATGAGAGATGGTAATTAGTCCATACTTTGATTATATCATCCCAGTGTCCCATTACAGCCACTCAAAACATGTTCCCTCAATCCATCATGCTCAAAATAGCATTCACATCCTGGTGTCTTGCCACAAACAAATTTGACAATGCATTTAGAGGGTTCTTTGAGGCCAAGCACATGCTACAAGTCAGTCATCACCTTACATTTCACAAAAAAATCACTAAATAGTCACTTTAGCTAAAGTATTTCAGTGCTAAATGCTAAAAAAAAAACAAAAAAAAGATTTGGGCAAAATTTATTAAAGACCCCCTGTGGTTAAAATCAAGTTTTTAACTCTTTCCCCACCAGTGTTTTTTTGTTTAAGTTGCCAGCCAGTGCCAGCATTTTTTTCTTTCCAGTGTTTTCACAAAACTTTCATGGCCCCCAGAATCTTTTGATGTATACATATCTGAACATACAATACATCAAAAGATAGAACAGAGCATTTTATTCTAGCTTCATGCATTCTTTTTTTTATTAACACTTGAATGTGGTTAAGTTTAATAAAAAAGCTATATATTTTTTAACAAAAGGCTGAGAAAAGCATGTTTTTGTCAAAGACTAGGTCTGTATCGGATTCAGAACGATGATCAAAACATAGATGGAGTGGTTTGAGTCCACCAACACCCCCAAAGCTTCACAGTTCTGTAGATCTTCCTGGGTCGACATTTCATTCTGTAACGTTAGGCACTTTTGTTTTATATGCTGCTCAATGTTTGATGATCGTGTTATTTTACATGTGCATGAGAAAAGCTTGTGTCACTTGCTTCGTCTTCGCTTGTTTTTGGATCTGGAGATTCGGTACAATTTCAGAAGTTGTGTAATAGCGCCCCCTACCGTAAAACAGTGAAAACATGGATTGCCGGAAAATTCTGGAAAGCGTTGTGTCATAAATTACGTAAAATTCCGTCAATGGCAGGGGAAGAATTAATATTGTTTATATGCATGTATTAAATGTATGAAAACTAAAATAAACATTGTGTGGTTGAAAACAGTGAACAGTAGTGATATATGTGAGACTGTAGGGGCACAGAAATAAAGATCCCACATGTGGCGCCGTATCGCTCAAATGGTTAAAACCATTTGATTACCTCAGAGTCCCAAAAACAGTCTCAAAAACGCGGCCTGAAACCGCCCCTGTTTCCTACTGTCACACTCATGTAGCCAATCCCGTCGACGTGTGGGCGGGGCTTTTCTCCACTGACTTTCTTTGATGTTCAAAGCGTTTCTAATGATGCTGTCTGATTTTGAGATGGCGAACGGGAACATGGTTTGTGTAACATTAGCAACACATTATTAGCTGTTTAATAACGTAGTCAAGCCAAAGGCTAATCATATCATTTACCATTATGTGTCCGACGTTGTAGAGAGCGATACATAAAACGCATTGACATTCTGATACATTGACTTGTAGATGACCCTGTATAATTCACTCTCCCTCTTCTTCTTCTTCTGAATCAGTTCAATGTTTTCACTTTGTGTTGTGTTTACTACATTTGAGCGATTAGATCAAGTAGTCCGAGCTGCTATGAGTGAGTGGAGGCGGGGAGTAATTTGCATATTCATGATTCCACCTATATTAAATGAAGCAAGGGTGTAGGGTTATATTTTATTTTATTTCAGAAATGTTTTTTTTAATAGTTTTAGTTAATAATAATAATAACCCTGGTTAATATTAAATAAATGAATTCTATAATTTAAATTAAATTATAACATCAGAAGAGTTGTTCTTGTGGTCTGTACTGTATGTCCCATTTACACTGACGCTCTCTGTCACTGTAACTGAAAGAGATGATATGCAAATGACATCCCCTCCTCGCATTTCAAACACCTCAGCTTGTTGGACTAGTACATGAGTCTGTGAATGAGATGACAGATAAACGTGTAACACATTCGCCGTAGGAATCCTTATTCATCCTTAGATGCTCTAAAAGCATCGGTGGTCGACTGGGCAGATGCTGCAACACAAACATGAGTCTGTTCTGGTGGTGGAAAACAGGAAAATAAGCAAGCACACATTTAAGATAGATAATAAAAGAGAGGTAAACATTTTTCACATATAATGTTAATGTCTAGTCCAATCAAAGTTTGCGATATTTTGACAGATGCATCTGTCACTTGGTGGAAGCTCACAAAATTAGACTGATGCCAACATGGACAGGTTGTGTGACATATCTTTATCCTCGAAAACCCCTGAATAAAACCACATAAGCTAAAAGAAAATGCAACCCAGACTATAGGGTTCACTTATAACAAAGATAAATATGGTTTGTGTCGACCACAATGTGAGATGAATTATTGGCTGCCAAGAGCATGAAACCATCGAAATTCAATTTTCCAGTTGAGAAACATTGATCTTATGTTGGTAAACTGCTGAAATGCACATGCAATACAACTGACTAAGTAACCCGAACTCGTACACCTAACAGTCCAACACATTAATGGGTTATTTGGACATGTTGTTGCAAAGTTACTTATAATTAGTAGAATGTCTAAAATGGAGATACTAAAGTGTAACTGAATAATTTGCATATTGAAGAACATTCAATCATAACAATATAACAATCATCATAAGGATTTGCCTTTGAAATACACTGACACATTTTTTTATTAAATAACATGTAGTGCCATTAGCTCTCTCCGAGATGTAGGCATTTCGAGCCGTGTGTTCATTCAGTTACTATAGTCACCCTAAAGGGGTTTTAGGGGATGTGTCAGTAGTTGAATACAAAAGCAAACATTTAGATTTCAATCAAGGTTTCCACCCAGCTATAGAAAAGATCTTTGATCTCCAGCAGATAATCGCTGTTTATGCTGCACCGACATGAAGGAAATGATAGAGAATGAATGAATAATGTCCTCTGTCAACTTGATGTGAGGAAAATAAGCAGCCGGTCACGTCATCCATAACGGAGCATGGCACTGATGATCTGACAATGTCTGAATTCCTCTGGGATGGTATAATGAAACTACATTAAATCCTTCTTTCAGAGGAGAAGAGACAAAGAAATGTATTTAAAGAGCTACAAGTAAACGTTCTGTCATTATTTATTCTCATGTCCTTTCAAATTTGTATGCAGATATTTTTTGTGTAACACACAAATGTATACAGTGTTTTATGGTTAAACTAAAATATTAGAAAACATTTTCGTTAGTTGAAACAAAGGTAAAATAAAATATTAATATTAAATGAAATAAAAGTTAGAAATTTAGCTAAGGAACTAAAATGAAATAATTATAAATGAAAGCTAAGTAGATTATTTGTAATATAAACTATACAGTATACTATATATTGCAAGTGTGATATTGTACAACGGTTCACTAAAAATACGATTGGGTGACTTTCATTTTAGACATTATGTTGCCAGTTAATTTGTTTAGTTTTGCTCTACCAACAAAAATAGCTTCAAACTAAGTTAACGAAAATTCAAATGGCCAATGTGCATCTCTGAGCAACACACAATCGAGTTTTACTTCTCAGTGAATAAGTGTTTTTTTTTTAACAAATCGGTTGAGTGAATGATTCAGTAAGTCACTGACTATGACAGTCAGGCCCTGTCCCAAATGGCACACTCCGGACTTGTGGACTTCCTCAGAGTCCACACTTCGGTGACGTCATGTAGTGCAGACCTGTAGGGCCCTTAGCGCGAGTCCGCGAGGGCGCATTGAGAGGTATTTTTGGGACAGACTCGATCGTCACGCCGGAAACAGAAGACGGTCTGATTGTTGTTATGGACAGGAGCTACAGGTTCGGGGAAATATGCTGCCTATTGTTGTTGTGTTTATATGACTCAGTAAAGCCCTGACATTCTGTTCTATTTATTTAATGAATCATAATGCGATCGTATTATTCAGCTCGCTATTATTAGCCTATGTTTGAGACATCAACCACTGGTCGATGATCATAATGTTTGTATAAACTTGTCATAAAAACCGTAATGATGATTACACTTAAATATTTTCTTCTCAGCCATGTTAACAATTGTCCGTGAGCGAAATCTCCTCCCATCCGTCGTCTGATTGGCCTTTCGCAAGGATTCCTGGGTAGTTAAAGTGCGTGGAGCTGCATCTATGCGGGCTTCGCGGAAGACCGCTTCAAGGGTACAGAGGGGGCGCTGCTGAGCACACTTCAGAGCGTTAACATGCTAAATGGGACGGCCTACGGACTCGTAGACTCGGCGAGCACGCGCAATTTAAGTCCACGAGACCGAAAGTCTGCATGAAGTGCGCCATTTGGGACAGGGCCTCAGTTGTTTCGTTCGTGAATGAATCTGTGTTTTGAACGAATTGGTTGAGTGAATGATTCAGTGACGCACTCATGATGACATGACAGATGCTGCGTCGAAAATCAAAATGCATCCCTACTATACAATATGAGAAAAAAAGGTACGAGAGCAGTATGTCCGAGTATAGTATTCGAAAAACAGTAGGTGAAAAGTCCCCGGATGTCCTACTACTTCCGCTGAGATTCTGGAGAGCGCATTCCATGGAGACTTTACTATCCCATGAGGCCATGCGGGAGGATTAATGAATGGCAGTAAAGTGATGCAACTGACGCTGGTTGACAACATGTCGGATGTAGTACGTCTGAATTTCATTCATACTACACACATTCATACTATACAGAACATACTTTCTTAATTTCTGCAAAATAAATTCAAATTCATGCGATTTCGGATGCCGTTAGTAACTTGTCGCCACCTACTAGCATCACTATTTTTGATACTTTTCTCTTTGTTTGTTCCACAGAAAATCTTCCAGCATGAGAGTGATAATAAATGCTGACAGATTTTCATTAGTTCTATCCCTTTAAATAAGCTGCAGGCACCCTTTGAAGCTTCTTCTATTCATATCCTGCTATTTAATCAGTTATTATTTAAAGCAGGGATATTTTTTACAAAGCCAGCAGCATATCGGGCAGATAAAACTAAGTATGCAGACTTTTCGAGACAAGGATCTAGTTTTACACATACTTCTGGTCCGGTCTAACCGATCATTTGTATTCAAAGGCCCCAATGGGCTGTTGCAGGAACGAGAATGATGATAAATACAGCAACGCAGCAGGTCCCAAGGGAACGGCCATCATCAACTTGATTTTTATTGGCCTTCCATTCAAGCACCTCCATCTTGCACTCCGTCACGCATTTATTTTCGTCCAGATAAAGGGCGTTCGACCTATGGAGTTTCCTTTGTGTCTTTTTTTATTCAATGAATCATATTGTGTTTGAGAGTAGAACTCATTATTTTGCAATAAAAAAAAAAAAAAAGATTGCAAAAAAGTCTTCTTGAGGCTCAAAAATATGAAGTTGATAAAATAATGATTTGCATTTGTAAAACCTTTACTTTTCTTTGTGCATTTCGAACACTTTTCGAACACAAAAACACACATTTTTTTGCTCTCTTTTCTGTTGTCTTTTTTGCGAGTCTAAATTGTTTGCTTATAAGTTGAAAAGTTTTGCGTGCGAGTTGAAAAGTTTTGCTTGCTAATGAAGCAAGTGGGCGGTCTCTACCAACTAGGATGAAAGGTCCTTTTCTATTGGTCACCCTGGATCGGAGTGACAGGTTGACCACGCCCACTACGTTTCCCCGCTGCTACCGCGCAGTGTGTCTGTGAGAGAGGAGCGAGCGAACTTGTAACATGGCCAGCAACAGGTCGTTTACTGAGTAAGATAACTGATTTAATATCACAAACTCAGTGACAAGTGAACTGAATTATTCTCTTCTTATACTCTCCCACATAAATACTTACCGTTTTATTTTATTTTTAATTACAAAATAATTCGTTTTACTCTCAAACAGAGAGTGTCTGATCTGATTGAATAAAAAAGACACAAAGAAAACTCCATATCAACCCATCCATACATCTTCAGACTAAAGCAGACAGGCTTTTGTTGCAGACAGATTTGTTTGTGATGCAGCTGTTTTGGTGTAGCTGAACATGTTCTGATTTCTGTTAAAAGTGAAGTGTGTCATGCAAACAGAATAGCAAAAGATCAGAAATCATTGGAAAACAACAAAAGTTCAGTTCAGCTTTAACTCTGCGCTGGCAAATATTAATGGTGATTTTTGAGTTTTAATACCACATAATGTGGATTGCTTGAAGCGACAATGAGAAACCCCTCTGCTGTAGTTAGCAATAGCATCGAGTCAATTTTGTTTGTAGGGCACACATTCAACAACGAACACAATGACTTATCCATTATTGTTCACTTTAGGTATCGATCCACAAGCGCTACATTAGAGGAGTTCTGTGCCCGTTCGAAAGCTAGAATAAACCTCCGCTGTTCCAGCTCTGCCTCGACAGCAACAGGCGTCTCCTGAAACATTGATAACTGTTAGCCGTCTCTGTGCTATTTCACCAGGGATGCTGAGAGAAGTAAGGACCCAGTGGCCCCAATCGTGCTTTACAGCTCACACTAACAGTGTGGTAATGAACTTCCCCCATCGCCCCTTCCCCATCCACTCCGCTACACCTTCCTCACACACGTCGAGTAATGAACTGACGAAACATACATGCATAAAGCCATCCCAGTACATCAGCATGATGCATCCCAGTACATCAGCATGATGCATCCCAGTACATCAGCATGCAAATGGGCCTCTACCCTTTGCATGCATTAAAGCGGCCTGACTGGTCAACCATGTTATGGACTGCTTTGACTCTCACAAGTCTATGTGAGGTTTATTGCACGCTAAAGGCAGCAACAGAACAAAGCCTAGAAGCCTTTGTCAAAGACGATAATTGGCATTTATTCTGCGGTGGTTACATTGAAGGCTGCAACAATGCCATCCTCTGTAACTATAGGTATACGAAGAATACATCATGTCCTTGGCAGAGAACAAATTGTGAAATCGTCTTTCAGGATTCTCGTCATGCAATGCATTATTGCATTCCTCCCAATGAAAGATACAAGCCGATGACAATAGTGTTCGCAACCATTTTTACTTTTTTTTTTAACATTATGTACAGTATTTCTGAGAGAAAAAGGATAAGGGTTAGAGGGAAAACGTAAGAGGGGTTTGTTACGCCAGGGTGTGACCATACTTTGATAAAAGATTAACAGTTATCAATGTTTCAGGAGACGTTGCATTTTTATGTAGGCCTACACCTATAAAGTGTACACAATAAAAACAGAAAAATGTATTAAGTACATCTGATTAAAATAAAATAATAAATCATATGGATGGCTAATACATTTCAATATAAATGTAAACTCAGTATCACTAGACAACAATTGACCTATGGCTAAGCCACGCCCCCTCCACTCACTCGGACAAACAGTCAACATTCGGTGACAGGCGCTGTCACAGTAGGAGACATTTCACAGGAGGCAATTGATGATTTTTGGAGACAGAAAGATTATATATCATCTCACAGTCACCAAAAGGGCCTTAACTATTCATTGGAGGGTTATATTAATAATTTTATTGTTGAGAAGGTCGATGAAAAGCTTCAGCTCCAGGCAAAAATGTACAGGTCACAGTGTAAACGTGATAAACTACATCTCGTTGGCATCACCATCTCAGACAACAAGATAGAGGATCAGCATGGTTCATGCACTGCAGTGTTTACATGAATCATTCAGCACAACATTGCTAACATTTGTTATCTTGGTTATTTACAGATACGTTAATGAAGCTAAGTGACATGATGTACTACAACGCAGCTAGAAGCTAACATCAACGTTTTCTAACGTTAGCCTAACGTTACGTTAGAGATGTTAAAGATAACATTCAAATACGTTGTTGACTTAGAACAGATGTAGACATCCTTGTTTAATTCTTGTTTAATTTATCCACGTTTAGTTGGTGTTGTGGTCTACCGCATAACTTTATCCAGAGCAGACACTTATCTCGGTGGAGATGTGGCTTGAGAAAGGGTAAAAAATACACACCGTCGCCCTGCCTCTCGGGATACCTAGTGTCGGAGTGGCATGTACCCCATGCACACCGTTTGACCATTTTAAATTTAAAATGACAAGAAAAAAACAAATAAAAACGAATGAAAACTGACTAACTGCAATGCATTTCAATGGACGTGGAAGCAGAGAATGTCCGAGTGTATTGGGTTAGCTATGTGCACTGTGATTGGCTCATCGCGTTTGGGGGCGTGGCTTAGCCATAGGTCAATTGTTGTGAGAAACAGTTTCAGTAATGTTCAAATATGCACTGTTTTTCATACTTTTTAGGTTTAACATTTAACAAAAATGAATAATGAATGAGCATGTTTTAAAAACATGCTTAAAAGTATGTATTATACGCACACATAAGTAATATCGGTGGTCTAGAAAAAGTTGGGTTTTTTCTACATAAGGATGGTAGTTGCCATGTTGACATCACATGACCTGCTGAACACAATTAATTTGATCTCTATACCCCCCATTTCCCCATTATTGAACACGTTTGGTGGCAGAATTAATCAATCGTGTGTGACGAATATGCCTGTGAAGAACATATTTCTACAATGGTATTGGTCACTGAATTTTGGTGAATCTGTTGGACTGTTGCATAGGTCAACAAGACAAAAGTAAAAAATAATCAATGATTACAAATGAGGATGACTCAACCATGTCTTCTCTGTAAAGTCAATTTAAAGAATTCACATTCATTGTGTATTATTAGTGAATGAGAGGTTTGCTATGCACAAATGCAACAAAATGTGAACCCAAAAGAACATATGTTGTATATTAATGTCAAAATTGTGTAATTTAATTGGCATAATCAAAATACATTAAGTAGAGGCATGACTTTAATCTCAGAGACATGAATCATAGAGACAGGAAAAGCCCCAAATGACTTTGATCTTACTTGACACACTTGATTATATAATTTTGACATTAGGTCATAAGACAGCGCTGACCTTTACAGAGGAAACTACTGCTAAAAATGCACCAGGTCTTGCTCCATTATTAATTTAGATATGCAGCGTCCCACATATGTCAAAATTTCTATGGGTGTTTACATAAAATCAAAAGCTTTAAATTGAGGCTGTTGAAATATTTGACAGGATCTTTTCTAACCGGCGTTCTATTACTTAAGGCCTAATGGACTCAAATGAAAGCATCCCTGGTCGCCTACAAAACCTAAATGGATTTTGACGAAGGCTGCCGTTAAATGAATAACTTCTCTGCCATATTAATGACACTCCTCGCATCATAACATTGGGCGCTTTTGCTGCAAAATGCATACTTGAAGTATTTTTAAGGTCAGTTTGAAATACGCATTGGAAATGTAACATTTAACAGAGGTAAAACTCTGTTGTTGTATCGTATTGTAGAGTGCAGAGATAATTCATCACTTTCAACAGCGCTCGCAAGGGAAAAGCGACATCCAAACAAACTCCACACAGCCTGAAATTAGCCAGAAATGAAACAGAGAAGATGAAGAGGTAAAGTGACAAAGCAAAAAGCACATAATGGCTAAAGCGAGCCTAGTAATATCGGAGAGGAGACAAGGGGGCATTTTTACAGTAATTAAACAGGAACACAAACAGGCCAGAGAAACATATTAGCGAGAGACTAATCATGACAGTTCAATGCAAAGCGATCATTAATAGCAAAGATAAGCTTGTTAGCTCGCCTCGGTCAATATTTATACATGTTTTCCCCGCTAATTGAGCTTTCATTTAGCTTTGGGCCTGCTTAACCAAGCGTACTTTTTTGGAGTAAATAGCAAGAACAGGTTTTGCAAAATGTAAAATTTTATTTTCAAAAATGTAAGCAACAGATTACACAGTTAACTTTCAGCAATTGCAGTCCTAACTTAAACAGTACTCACATTCGGGACTTCAAAATGAAAGACTCACAAACTTACACACTATCTACCTATAATATACAAAAAGAATACAGAATAAATATTAAAATGGCCACAAGAGAAAAAGTAAGTTAATCAATTAGTAGAGAGCAAATGTCGGGAAAGTAGAAACAAGACTCTGTGCCTTAAATACAATGTTTTTTGTTTTTCCTATTACATTTTTTACAAATTGTGCAAGATTTCAGACTAAGGCTCTGGTCTTGACATGACAGCTGTTCGCCTAGCACTCTCGCACACGCGCACACTCACGCACAGACATCCACACACACATGCTCCCTGTGCTCTGCGCACTCGGTGGGGTGTAGCAAACGTTACAGGGTAAGAAATGGGCTGTGCATGTGATGGTGGATACTGTTTTTCAAATGAAAATGCACTTCACCCTCATGTGAAAAGACATTTCAGAGGAGCGGATTTAGAAAACAACCCTCACCTTGCAAATGAAAACATGAACAAAACACCAGAACCATTAAGGCAAGAACAGCTGGAGTGGTATCTGTAACAAAATTTGCGTGTTCGGGTACATGGATATGCCGTACTCAACTTAGCTTAACTGGTTCTCCACTGTCAGTTTAAGTACAAGGTTCTCAAGAGCAATGTTTTAAAATTCAAACATTTGTTTTTAGACTTAGAAAAATGCGATAAGAAAATAACATTGCCAGACAACAGAGACATACCATATGGATCATAAAACTACAGGAAATAATTTAAGTTGCAAATCGAAAACCACACGACAGGACCCGCCCCCTTAAGACCCGCCCACCAGCCCGCCCCGCCCCGCCCCAACCCAACCCTAAAAGGAAAAAAGATATCACTTACATTTAAACCAATTTATCCTCTCGTGAAGGTGTATTCCAACAGTTAGTCACCCCACATGTTTTGTTTACTTACAGTGAAAGAGAAGTCTGTTGCAGATTAAAGCATTCGTATTTCAGTTTGGGGAAAACAAGACATCCTTGCAATGCAACTGAGCGAAAAAAGCATCTTCCGGTCTTCTCGTTAGTGCAACTTTTTAGACACAAATACCAGTGATTCCTTAAGGTAACAGTTTGATTTCTTTTACACCTGTTCCAGAGTCTCCCAGATATCCATAACAACGGTCAGTCCTTTTTTTGATGTATCCATTTTTTCTTTTGTTTTAATTTTTGTTTTAATTTTTTTTTCTTCTTTTTTTTTTTGCGTATTGGGTTTCAAATGGCCTTTCGCATTGGTTGTTTACTAGAACATAAACGTGAGACGTGTCCTCTGTCCGTTCATCATCTTATTCCATTCGGACGGTTCAACTACAGGCCTCGAAAAGGGAGCGAGAGGAAGAGGAGAAGGAGAGAGCTGTACAGTTGAACACATCCCTGATCAACCAGGGCATCCAAACAAAAACCGCATCAGAAAAACAAAAATTGCCACTGAACCTTCATATAACACAGTAGGGTTCCCTCGGTAACCTAGATTTTCTGCAGTAGAGGAGTGTGGTGCTGAAGCATCGCCGGAGCTCCCGGTTGGAGAAGATGCAGATGAAGGGGTTGACTCCTGCTTGGGCGAAGCTCATCCACACGGCCGCTGTCAGGTAGCCTCCCGGGATCACTGGGCCTCGGGCGAATACCCTCCAGTAGCAGGCTACCAGGTAGGGTCCCCACAGGCTCAGGAAGAAGAAGGTAATGATGTAGAACATCCTGCTTATCCGCTTTTCAGTCTTAAACTCATCCAGCACCAGCAGACGCCTGCGGCCCGCCGCATTGCTGTTCTGCCGGATTCCCAGCAGGGTCGGAGGCGTGGGACCCCGGCCGAAGCCGGCCAGCCAGTTGGCCGCGGCCTGACCGCTCGCTCCCGGGCCGTGGAAGGTCCAGTTCTGGCTGACGGCGGGCACGAACTGGACCGGCTTCATCTTTCGGCGGTCATGGACGAAAAAGATGAGCTTGAGGTAGACAAGCTGGGTGGCCAGGAGGATGAGTGCAAGGAGCAGCATGAAGCCCAACGAGTCATTGGCACGGAAGGAGCGGTGCTGGAAGGTGCACTGGTCCTCCTCGCGGATGAAGGAGTACGTGCCAACGTCCAGCACCGGAGGGAACGCCATGGCTACCGACAGGGTCCACACCATGCATATGACGGCCAGGCATGTCCAGAAGGTCAGCCGCTTAGTGTAAAAACGGTGGTGGGCAATGGCCAGGTACCGCGTCACGCTAACGCAGAACAGCATGAAGGCAGTGTGAAAACAGGAGAGCACGCCCAAGAAGGCGATCACTTTGCAAGTCAGCGTGCCGTACGTCCAGGCTGAGCCATTCTTGACGGAGGTGAACACGAAGGGGAAGCAGATGGCCGAGCGCAGGATGTCCGAAGCGCAGAGGTCCAGCAGGAAATAGTAGGGCGCTCGATGAAGGCTCTTGTCTTTGACCAGCAGGATGGAGATCAGGAGGTTTCCGACCACGCCGACGCCAATGATGAAACCCAAGGAGGTCAGTTTAAGGAAAGTGGCGAGCGGAGAGACATTCTGCAAGATGTTGTGGTCCCCTGCATGGCTGTAGTTCGCCATAGATGGAGAGGGGATCATAGAGAACGCTTAAAGCTTTAGCCAAGTATCATGATCTTGATGGAGAGTGGAGCGATAGATCCATCTGGTGTGCTTTGAAGCAGGTTCCAGCCTTGTTCTTCGCTGCCTCTCTTCTAAGGCATCCTTTGTTCCTTTGTCTCATCACACCTAAAAGGATGCCTGAAAAACATGATCCACCCATTAGGATTCGCTCACACAAAACAAACTGGGGGGCTTTGCATTGCATCGCTCATTTCTTTTGTCACTGAGGTTCTTTTTTCTAATTGCATACAAAATTGCGGCTGCAACGGTATGCCGTCTATGTCGAGCTCACACAGTTGCTTAATTCAGCATAAGGATTCGCCGTTGGACACCAACATAAATCCTGGTTAAAATAACAGACCCCCACCCCCCAACATCTCCCCTTTTCCAAGGCAAATTAAATAAATAATAGCAAAGAAAGAGAGTGCAGTCGACAAGATGCTCATCACCACGACCAGACATCCGTCTACAGGCATATTCATCTGTGGTATAATGGAAAAAGACGTGGAATCTAATGATTGTTATCAGCTACACCCGAAAGGAACATTATCTAAATGCAGCAAGAAAAGCTGTTGATCACACCCAAAGATCCTGCAGAATCTAACCGTGTTCATTCTCTCTTGTTTATCATGATGCTGTGGAAAATCAACCATGAATCCTTATTTGACTGACTGTGTAAAGGAATATGAAGAAATGCATCATGTTATATTTTATATATAAAAATATCGATTATTTGTGGCTTCCATACAGACGTTCAGTCCAACAACACAATATAATGCAAGTCATTTGGGGAAAAGCACATGCTTTAGAATTACATCTCTATTATTTTTTTTATCTCACTAACCTATATTTATTTGTTTATAAACAATTAGTAGCCTATTGATATGACGATGAATTCGAGTAAAAAAATAAACAAACAATGGATTGCATCTATTAACCGACTCGATACAATAGCCGTCGTTTCTTTCATAGCTATAAATGCACGAAGACTCTTTCCCTAATAAATAATAAACCTTTGCATACAGTTGCATTTTTTTTCAAAAGCATCCACCATTGAAGACGTTTTAGTGCGTTGTATCAAAATAAGCAACAGATACAGGATCATTTGGGTGAATGCGTGTGAATTTAGCACAAGCGGTCTATTTTTCCCTTTGCTTTTTAAAACGGAATGATTTCTGGATGGCTGAGCGTCCATTATATGCACAGCAATTCCTTCAAATAGGCTACATGCATGCAAATATCGAGTGCAACAGAGACAACGCTTTAAAATATAAATTAAAAACATACCTGTTGATATTCCCCCTTTGTTTCCCTGGCGGTTATTTACATGGCAGCAGTCACTTTGCCGTAAAAAAAGGTTTAGTTTTGTTGCCTGCTCTTTTCCCCCCACTGTGATTATACAGTAAACGGTGCGGACGGCGCATGCGCACTGGCGCTATTTGTGATCCCGGCAGCAGCATCATCTGCACTGATGGGTGCAGCATCACGGATCCCTTTTGCCGTTTTGTATAATAATGTACATCATCGCATGCGTTGTAATAAATGTTTACTGTGTATACTGTATCTGTCAATACCCTATATGTCACTATCTAGATCTATCTATCTATGGGAGAGAGAAAACAATGGCGGGCTTTATTTATAATAAAGCCACCTTATATTTAACAAAACTTCATTATTGTTTATACTGTAGGCTATAATGTGTCACACATTTCATCTATTCGTATCACATACTGTATTTGACTAATGAACTTAAACTTATCTAATTAGGGGTATTATTGTGTATTTGAATATGTTAGAGGAGTGGCTATAGCTATAGGCCTATTACATATGGTTCAGCACATGTTCTGAATTCTCCATGTTTAGCATAATAACTCAGCAAGCATCAGTAATTGACACTGCCTATGTGTGATACACCTCATTGCCCTGAATAAGAACCAACATGGGTGTCTAGTTCTATTGCATACTTGGCACTGGACATGCAATGACCCAAAGGTTGTTTCTGAACACTCAATAACTTGATGTCTTGATCATGTAGAATGGTTGCAACAACCTTTTACAAGCTGGACCGGCATCTAGTGGCTAAATTTCCTTTAGCTCAAACAGTAAAATACAGTGCTGGGTTTAAATCCTAGAGACTGCATGAACTGAAAAATGTACACCTTGTGTGCAAGTTGTAAAGGAGTTGTAAAAATGCATTAATTAATAAATAAATAAAGTGTCCAAATCCTTTTTGTCTTAATTTTATACATACTGTTTTATATCAATTTAAAACCATTTTGTGAAATGTTTTGCTTGAGAAATATGACTGCCATCATTTTTTGAAAATGCTTATTATTTTATGTATTTCAATTCAATGACTTAGAAGGAATGACTTTAGCAACCATGCAGTTTATTCTGGTGTGCATTTTGCAAATAATTAAAAATTAATGAAAATGAAAGAGCTTTTCGATTTTCAGAGTCTATTAATTTGCAACAGATCCAAAGTCTCATACTTGGACAATAGGCACATAGTTAATAACATGTATAACCTTTAAACAGGCAAAGCAAACAGCGTCACCCTCCCTCTCTAAAGCACATTGGCAAAGACATTAAATGCTTTATGCAGACAGTGAAAGCAATCCACAATTTTAGGAGTGAAATTGAAAGCAGATTGTCTTGCAGTGGTTGCAACATGGCAGGAGACCATCACAAGCCCGCCAGAATGTCCAAGTCCATAGAAATGTGTCAGAGAATTTCTGCATGATCTTGTTCTCAAGCAGTGATAATCTAAAGGACTTTTCGACGCTGATAATGTAGAAGTTTCTCACGTGGTGCACAGGGGCAGTAAGGATAGTGTCATTGAAATGGATAATACGTCAAGAACAAAATTAACAGCTTATATTATCCATTTAGGTTCTTCCTCTGCGTGCATTTCCAATTCTCTTCAGTAGAAATGCATGACAGTCCTTCTGCACTCAGTCACATTTCCGGATGAGGCCTTGATCAGCAGGTTGATCATCAAAACTGGCCGTTCCGCGTGCGCGCGTACCAGCCCAAACACGCGCAGATTCCCACGAGCGTCACGGTCGCGCCGAACAGTAAAGCCAGCGCATCTCCTCCGTCAAACGCCTCGGCGGTCTGGACAAGCGCCAGGAGGAAAAGCCAGAGCATCATGTGTGTGTGTTGGTCTTTGGGAGCCATGTTGTTGTTGGTCTGCTGCGAGGAGAGATTGGGAAGCGCAACTGCAATGACGACGCGTCAGGTGATCTCGCTGCATTTCCTGATTTTACGAATCCTACCCTACTATGGGAAAGGTTTGGTTGTTAATATTGATAAGCTACGACGAGCCGTTGGAAAGTAACGACGCAACGTCAAGCGTCACTTAAATAATATGTTTTTACAATTGGATGGCAACGTCTGCATGGGTTAGCCTATTTAATATTCATGAGCCTACATGTTCCCATAGTAGGATTCGTAATTTCGCCCCTCATTATGCGTTTCACATGCGAAATTGTTCACTGTAGGGAAAATTGTCAAAGTAAAGTATTTTTAAATGTTTATTTGGAGGCTAGATTCTTGCTTGAAATATTGCTGTTTAATGTTTTTTGGAACAAACAGTTAATGCCCAGCTAAACCAGCTACCAACTAGCTTGCACTGAATTGAGTTGGTTTTTTAAAAATAGTTTAGTTTGAAGTCAAAAAACGAAAGAAGAGTATTTGCACTTTGAGCTGGGAGAAATTCCTATTGGGTTTTAAAAGAACGGTTTTCAATTTATGAGAAAAATAGGGTCAGTGGTTCAAGTCCCCGTGAAATCAAAAATGAAATTTTTTGGCTTTTATTATGAAAATGTCAGCCTTACTGTTATCTATAAGCTAGTGTGCTTCAAAACAATGACATAATTCACATTAAGAAGATATAAGCATTCAAAACTTAGAGTCTCTAACTTCCGTCGATGACACCACTCTGCATTTCAGCTTCTTATCAGCTTTTCTGTCCAATCATCAAATGCTCTCTAGAATCTAAATGCATAACAGGAATATTCCAAGATTCCGACAGTGTAAATATGCTTTCCAATGTGGCGAATGAAGTCTGGTTTGACGTTAGCGTCACGTGAACAGCTGCAGCTCCGGTCCAGAGACAGAATAGCACAGAGAGGGTCATATGTGCAAGTCGCCTCAGACCATAAAACGTATCGGACCCATTTCTGTAAAGAATTATATTTTAAAGCGATATGGAGGAGATTAGTAGGATAAACGGTTAGAGATTAGAAGGAAACTGTGGCTTTACCGAGCTCAACGGCTCTGACCGCGCTGTGATATAAACTAAATGCTATTGGCTATTTTAAAAAATGAGAGGAGCTGTTCGATATGTCCCGCCCCGTCTTCTTGTTTCAGTGAAAATTACGCCAACACATTGAATAATGCTGCAGGTTTCAAGGCACGCAGTGGGCCTTTAACATTACTTGTAGAGACCTTTTCACTTTTTGTTCCATAACAAATGACATACTAAATTGCTAAATAAACACTGTACTTACTATAATTGGCTATACATTTCAAATTTTACTATGTCATTATTGTTGCATGACAAAACGTGAAACTAATGTTAAAGGGTTAGTTCACCCAAAAAATTATATTCTGTCATCATTTACTCATCCTCAAGTTGTTCCAAATCTGTATGAATTTCTTTTTTCTGCTGAAAACAATAGAAGATATTTTGAAGAACATGGGTAACCAAACAGTTGATGGACCCCAATGACTTCTATAGTGGAGGGAAAAACATATTATGGAAGTCAATGGGCCCCAACTGTCTGGTTACCAACATTCTTCAAAATATATTCTTTCGTGTTCCACAGAAGAAGAAAAAAAAATCATATGTGTTTGGAACTTGAGCGTGAGTAAATGATGACAAAATTTTCATGTTTGGGTGAACTATTCCTTTAACCATGGACCTTATTTTGCTCATAACAGAAAAATGCCATTCTAAAAATCGATTAGAAAATCTCAAGGGAATCAATTGCAAGTTATACCTCTGAGTGTGCCTATAGATTGATGCCATGACTGAACAGCTCTATAGGTTTAACCAAAAGAAAAGACATTAGTCTTTCATAGTTTAATAAACTAACAGCAAGAAAACAATTTGTGCAGTCTTGGTTATGTAATATGGTAATTAGCTTTTGAATTGAATACAATTTAGAATTGAACTTTGGAAATGGACATTGGATATAAAGGGTTCCTATAAGGAGGGCCTTGAAAATAATAATTGGCATATGAAATTCAGATAAAAGAATCACAGATTATTCATAACTGCTTAATGTGACGCCATTAATGCAGACCCAGAACCAAAGATAAATTGCCCATGGGTGCATTTTAAGCTGGTTAGATCTACTGTTAACCTCATGCCAGTTAACAAAATACATGGGTGATTATGCAACCCAATTAAACCCAAACAACTCAACCATATGTTTATATTCACATAGTTTATGAAATCAAATAATATTTTAATCGAAAGACAAAGGGGATTGAGAATAACATTTCCAGCAAGAAAATCTTGAACACAATGATTAATAAATTAAGAAGTCACATTTCTGAACTTTGTTAAACAAAAGAAATCTGATCTAAATAACAAACACCAGACATTATTTCATAACAGCGGAGCTAGAATTGATTAAAATTCTGTGCTAGTGCATGAAAACATTTCCATCAAAGATTTCACACTGTGCTGATTAAAATAAAATGAAACTTTTATGAGTATTTTTTTTGTTTTGTTTTGTTTGCTCAGAGACTGGTTTAGGTTCTGTGAATTCTGAAAAGGTTTCAGCTTAGAGATATCTCTTAGTTTGATGGTTTCACATTACACGTAGTTTTCGGTTGATTTTAAGGCCCCTGCTATTCAGTGGATGTAACCAGAACAATAATATCTAAGTTTGTCTTTAGTGTTCATATTGAGTTCATTTGGTGTTTTTGTTATTTCTGACAGCCCTTGTTGTAGGTGAGTGTGTGTGTGTGCTTGTGGTTTTTAGAAACCTCTTGAGAACATCATTCTTTATCACACTGACAGCAGGTGAGAGACTGAAGAGTAAAAATTAAGATACATTATCAAGCCATCAAATGTCCTCAGTAATGATTCATTTTGATTGGTAGGTCTCCCTTGACAATTTATAGTCGTAGATAAAAAGAGCGTCACTCCATGTCAAATTACTGTCTACCTTTGTGTACTTAATGCCATGAATGATAGCTTATGTTTTTCATTCCAAATATGTCTGAAAATGACATCTCTCAGGGATCTTGCCAGCTCTGACTGCAGCGCTGTCCAAAAAAACAAATCTGCTCCAGTCTTCTGTTTCCACTACTGATGTTTCTTTTTATCCCATGCCACAGATTAATTGGCGTATGTCATGGTGGGGTCTTAGCACTTTTGCATCTCGCTATCTGCGTGCCGCGCAGATCTATGTCATTTAATTAGAGCACACCTGCCAAACTAAAAAGTATTGACCTTGTAAGCCTGCCATGGTGCTTGTACGACCTTGTCTTCCTCCCACCGACTCGTTTCCCTTCCCTCCCACATGCTGGCTCAGAGATTATCACCTGGTTTGAAATGTGAGCTCTCTGCTAAATGGCACTCATTTAGATGCAGGACAGATGCAGGCAGGAGATGAATGGCACTGTCCTGACCTGCTAAAAAAACATATTTTCGACATTTGCCGATTTGAGCACTGATCGATGACCAGGGCCTCTTCATGGCGCTCAAAGCCGGGTGGGATGGTAGGGTTATGGAGAACTCGATGATAAAGACACGTGGGTGGTATATAAGAAGATGGAGAACAGCATCCAAAAAACAACTTGTATATGTTGGCGACTAGCAATACTGGTCTTTTTTTAGCTGACTTAGTAGGAGTTGACACAGTATGATCTTATATCACTGTACGAGATCATTTTGTTTGCCATTATATATTGCAATATATTTATATTAGAAAAAAACATTTGTTATAAAAATGTATAAAAGATCTAATTCTAATACTATGATATGAGGGCATTTATATTTAGCATTTAGATATATTTTTTATTGATGTTTACAGTAGTGGCCAAAAATTATGTCCGGAGGGGATATTGTTTTTTAATGACCCTACAAGTTTGATTAAACCAGCAAAATATGAGGGAAAATATTTCATTTATATATATATATATATATATATATATATATACATATACAGTATATAAAGTTAAAAAAAAGGCATAGAAACTGCATAGAAATACAGAAAGCTCACAGGAAAAAAACACACATTGATTCTCTTGATTCTCTCTTGTTTTTGCGTGTGTTCATAGTTTCTTTTTATGACTGCCTGGACAATTTTGTCTGCACAGTTTTTAGCCATATTTAGCCATAATAGCCATCTGCACACTTGTGACAAATAAATTGAATTGCTCGACAATCATAAACTACTTTATGCTTTGGTATGAACTGTATACCAACATTTTGTTTGACATATTTCATCGTACTATAGGTATAATTAGTTTAATATATTTGCTTACAGTTCTTTTCAGTTTTAGGCTACATTTACACGACAATGATGTACTAAAAACGGAAAAGCTTTTCCTTCGAATTTTTTTTGCGTACAGACACCAATGTTGTCAAAACGATCGCCGCTTACACAGATCTGCGAAAAAGCACGCCGTTATGCATGCCAAGCCAGTAGATGGCAATGTCATTTTGTTAAGAAACACTACACGCCTATAAATTGAACACGTAATAAAGTATGTGCATGATGTCACCATTTTCACAAATTCACATTTTGTAGTTTGCATGGAGATGATAATGGTATCGTCTTCAAAAGTTTGCATTTTCAGGTGACCAAACGGCGTTGTCGTGTAAATGAACGGCAAAAAATGCATAAGAAGTTTCAGTTTTTTAGTTGAAAATGGTGTCGTATAAACGTGCGGTCGTTCACTTACACAACAGACCAAAGCATCTGTACTGGAATAGAACAAAACACTCTTGATTAATTGTGCACTGAAATAGGTTTCTTAGTAGAGATAAGACTTGGAAACGATGGGAGTCTTTGTACAAAGACTTTGGTACATCCATAATGAATTCCTTTGAGGAGACATGACGAATGGATTGTCCTGTGGCTTTTGTGCTAATGTTCTGGATGTTAAATACTTAACAGAGCTCAGATGCTGGCAGAGACGAAGGGCGAATAGTCTCATGACTCATGGCCGGACAACTGAAAGAGGGACACTGTGAAATGACTTCAAGGTAAGTTTATCCCACAAAGCATCTGGATGTGTTCTCCACATTTATCTCCTCCGTTTTATGGTGAATATGCTAAGCATATGCTAAGCAGCTAGTGTTTGCACTCAAAATCTGAGAGTTGTGGGCCAATAATCATGAAATCAATTCATCTTAGAGTCGTTTGATTGCCTTTTAATCCAATTATACATCCGAGTTTCTTTTTTCTCCATATTGCTGCATCTCAAAGTGAAGGAAGCGCACTGCCCTAGTTTCAATCTGGTGCGCTGTCAAATCTTAATGGATTTTATGATCAATGGTTTTGAGACCAAACCGCTTTATTTTCTTGTTTTGTTTGTGTTCTGTCTGGTGTTTTTTTTTTTTTTTACAAAGATAAATTGCACAGAAGTGATTGCGCTCCTTTTCGTCCACCGCTTCTGAGTTCACCCCTCGAGTGCAGGCCTCCATCTAAGAAACCAAAATCCAAAACCATTTCATGGGCCAGTGCCTGGGTGGTTACAGCGGGACCTTTTTGCCTCTCAAAGGCTAACCTGTGTGATCGCTCAAGCAAAACATCTTACATCTTCATTTTCTGTATGCATTGTATTGTACTGTACATTGTAGCCATGCAAATTTAATGTTGTGTCATTTTTAAGGATCCTACAGTAAGTATCGTAAGTATATCAAAAATAATTCAAATTTCTTTATTGGCATTGATGGTTCCATGAAGAACCTTAAACTTCCATAAAACCTTTCCAGCTTCTTTACAGTGGAAAAAGGTTCTTAAAATGTTCTTCACACTAAGAAAAATGGTTCTTTTAAGAGCTGTTCACTGAAAGGTTCTTTGGCAAACCAAAAATGGTTCTTCTTTGGCATTCCCTGCCAAAAACCCACTTTTGGAACCTTTATTTTGTACCCAAAATTATGTCAACACCACATTTTTGCAGAAGCCATGTCTTTCTCCTTATTTGGAAACTTAATCTGTCAGAATGGCTTTTGCAGATTATCCAGATTATGTCTGAATACCATATTTCTAGCAGGACTAGAAAATGGTTTGTTTTCTTCTTGAGTGTTTTTCGTTTGGTTGGCGAGTAGGATGAAACAAAATACTTTTTTATGCCATGAAATTCCAGTTTCTTCTCAAACATGTGGAGATCATTGGGAATTTTTTTTTAAATTTTATTATACATTATTTTCACATTATTTACAATTACCCATTTTATTTGTTTGATCATCGGTGTTCTTTCGATTATTGTCTTATGTTGTACATATTGTACACTTTTTTTATTGTATGCTTGAAAAAAAAAACATTATTACAGATTTATTTTACTATACAATATTTTTTGGTTAACACTAATTTTGAACGAACTTTTACACAAAGTTCTTAGTACCCCCTGAGGCCATTGGATGTCGTGGGCCCCAGTTTGAAAAGAAGTACAGAGTGCGGGCGTGGGACAAGTTTTCAATTTCTGATATTTGAATTACTGATATGTGCGCGGGAAGAGGGAAAAAGAAATGACTCGTTGGCTCCCGCAAAATATCATTATCTAAAAATAACAGCACTCAGAAGTCTGTAACTGGAGATCTGAAGCCTCATGTGTTTGGAAATTTGAAAAAATAGCCTAAAGACTGGAATTAGACAGAATCTAACTGGACCGGGACTAAAAAAAAATCCACGTAAACCTCTTCCTACGGGCTTTTGCAGACGGGAAAGGGACACAATATAGCATATTTTTGGCGAGAGCAGTAGAGAATCTTGCAGGAGCGAAAAAATATTGAAAAATCCATTCCGTACAGAACTCTGGTCCAAAAGTCTGAAACCACTAGTTAAAATTGTGTTTTTCGAATTTAATACAGTTTTTTTCCCCATTGAAATGAAAAATAAACAATTTCAGAATGTCTCAGTAAGCGTTTTGTCCCTCTTTAGCATGAATGACTCACACAATTTCACATAATATCTTTCTTTTTTTAACCTTTTCTGAACCTTTCAGTTTATGTCCAGGTTTAAATGCAAAAAGATTTTCAATGTGGACTCAGTCCTTTGCACCCTTATGTAAATACTTCCGAACTGCTTTTTAGATCTCTAACTAATGCCCACAAACAAAATATAGTGCAATGCACAAATTGCTTGATAAAATGAGCAGGTAAAAACAGTCATCAAATTGTTAACATTAATGCTTTCCTCAAGGAGTGATTGCATGGAGTGTATTTCTGCTAAGAGGAGTTTTTTCAGGGTAAAGAGACGGCAACATTTCAGTGGTTTCACTGTTTCCATGGTGATGCAGACTTCAGCCTCGCTTTCGCTGTTGTCATGAAGCTCTCTGCCCTCGCTCGGGGTTCACAGTCCACATGAAAGCATCAGGAGAGGATTCTTGGCAGTTTCCAAGAGGGATGTCAACAGACTAATAATTGGGCCATCAAGCCCTCAGTGAACGTGCGTGCTGACTGTTTCCTCAAAGCCGATTTCATCAAGCATTCTCTTTGTCAGAGGTTTTCTCCACAGTGACAGTTGCAAACTGTCAAAAAAAATTGTTAGATGCCAACACTTCTTGTGGCAACTTCTGATGGTAGCATCACTGATTTTCATTTGACCAATCTGTTTAATCATTTTAGCTTTATTAAGCTTTTTTTTGTGCACAGTTGAAATTATTTAGTCAGTCTTTCGGATTTCTGGCATGTAGAAGGTATAAATAAATGCTGAGCTACGGCATCTCTGTCATGCCAATCAGCACGCTTGCTTTCTGTCCGCTGTGCATGTGAATAAACGATCGCTGTTCGATGTCGTTTTCCGTGATTTCCTGTTTGTGTATGCTGTCTCTGCGTGTTGTTTAAAAGTGTAAACGCACCATACACATGGTGACAAGATGTGTACCTGTAGCTCAAATAGTGGAGAATAGCACTAGCAACAGCAGGTTATGTTTATGGGTTTGACTCAGGGTATCCATGAACTGATAATGCATGCCTTGAATGCAATTTGACCTCTATCCCTGCTATTTTAAACCAGTCTAAGCTGGTTTGCTGGTCTGTTGACAGGTTTTAGACAGATTTTTGGCATTTTGTAGCTCGGAAAATAGCTAAAACTGCCAAAAAATTACCTTCACCAGGGTAGGAGACCATTTTAACAAGCTAAAACTAGCAAATTTCTATCTAAAACCAGTCGAAGCTGGTTTGCTGGTCTTCCAGGCTTGTCTGTTGACTGATTTTAGAGAAAATTTGGCACTTTGTAGCTCGTAAACCAACTAAAACGGATGAAAAGCAGCTTGACCAGGCTAAGATACCATCTTGTTTCACTGGTACTGTAGAAACCAATCCAGATATGCATATTTAACCATAATTGACTGCTACATGCTGGTTTAGGCTAATAATATTAGTTAGACCAGCCTTCACCAGAAGATGAAGTTGATCGACCATTGCTGTTCTGGTTTGAACAAGATATTCTGTTCATTTAGCAGTCCAGCAGGGAGCAATGCATGCTGGGGATGCAACATATGCTGGTGATTTTTCACTGGTCTTTTCTGTATAGGGGTTGTGGAGGCTCTGTCGAAAGTGGCAGCAAGCCCACAATTACAAATGCGTTGTCCATCATAATCGTAGCGCCATCCCAGAATTCCCTCCGCGGCCCGGTCCACAGGACCTCTGCTGCTTTCCTTCCATGAATCATGTCCAAGTGCGTGGTAAACAACCTATTAAGTGACCTATTTGTCCGTGGCCAGTTCTGCTAGCTCACTCACGGCAATTACTTTGGCTGAACGTCTGCGGTGGAGCACTTCAGAATGCTTCGCTTTCAAATCGATGAACGCCCCCTCCCCCCCTCCTCGAGAAAAGCACAGGCACTTTACTGTAATATTAAGATTACATGGAGTGGTCCAAGACTGTACTGTGAATGTATAGCAGATTCATTGGCTTTGGTTCAAATAGCAAAATCCATTTCACTTGGCTACATGCAGTTTTGATCAGGAAACTCCGTCAGGGTTTGACATCTACATTCCTGCTTCGAGATATGGGATGGAGTCCGTAGCAGGTGTTATTTTAGATGAAGTTTGATGGATACTGATGCTTGGCGGTCAGGTGTCACACGGTGGAAGTATCTCATGAATGCAACGAGAGCTGCGCAACCGCATACGTGTCAGTTCCATTTAGTTATGAAGATCGTAGTTGTACATTTCCAACAATTGAGCCGTCAGCGCCTGCCAATCAGAGGAAATGAACGACACTGCTGATTGCACTGCTGGTAATTACAGAGTGCAGCGAAAGCTCTGCTGTGTCAGAGAGGTGGGTTATTTTTAACCATGCATTTCTCCTGTATTCTAGGAAGGACTTACAGGTAAAGATGGCTCAGAATACTGAGGCAATCATCATCCTTCATTGGGGGAGCTTTTTAAAAATGACATAAATATGGTCAAAGGTATGTTTTTTTTGGCCGAAATAGTTTCAAAGCAAATTACTCCATTCCTGCTTCTGTGTGTGAAACTGGGGCTCATTGTGTCCATATCTATCTGTTTGCAATGCTTTTAGAGACCTTGTGAAATCAAAGTTATTGAGTTTATTGGGTTTTAGTCCATGTCTGTTAGCTTTAAATCCATTAACGTGTTAGTATACTGCTCAAGTTGGCTAAATGTTGCTGTCTTTCTCTTCCAGAAAGATTAAAAAAAATGTACTGATGGACAAAAAGAAAACAAAAAATATAGGGAGATGATGGAATGAAGAAATGACACATCAGAGAGACTCATTTTGAAATACCAGGTCTTTGGATTTGTAGTCGTCTGCTTTAATAACCACGTTCTTCTGGGAAGATGAGAGGTGAAAAAGAAACCGAAAAATCATTGTGATAAAAACAAGATTTGGAGGAAGACACTTTTCTGTGCCTCTAACGTCACCAGACAGAATTGCAAAAAGTACTGTTTTCAAACAGGTTTCCTGCTCGAATAGGGGAATATATTTGAACATTGAAGAAATTAACCATCTCTTGGGCCTGAATGTCCGGAGTAATGGGCGCGCTGAAAGTCAGGTTGTGAAAGCTGCGTGTTAGGGTGTAGGGTTAGGGTTTAGTATTCGATGTAGCATTGTGTACCTTTCGCCACGCCCCCTACCTTTTGGTACGTCGATTTCTCCAAACTGCAGCTATCCCTGTTTCATTTTTGAGTGTTGAACTGTTCAAACATGTTTACCACTAGACAACTGTTGATTTTCTCTGTAAATATTTTTGAAAAAATATTCTTTTTGGCAGATATGTATAAAGTGGTGAGTCAGTTATAGCACCACATGGGTTGCTGATTAATTGATGACTCAGGCCGATCTCCATAGCTCTCAGTCCAAGGAAATATGGTCCATTGTGTGCCACTTCATTTATATGACAGCAAGATTTATTCTCATCAGTTAGTCACTTTTAATAGAGCTTGAAGTACATTTTCGTATGGATATTCAATATTTCAATATTCAATAGATTTGCAAGAGATTTTGAATATTCTGTTTCACTCATGAGTAGAATTGCGTTGTGAATGTCATTTCATGTTGGCTTTAATGCACACACGAGATGCTGCAAGCCTTTGTTTTCCCTCTGGAGAGACGTTCAGTTTTATTGGAGTGAACATTTTAGACGATAATTAATCTTTTTGCTTTTCATACCATAACACCTTTCAGCGTGTTGTAACTCTTGGTGTCATCCGCACAGCAAGAATTTGTGGTTACAAGTCACTCTAATGCAATTAGCACATCTTTTTTTAGCCGTAATAATTTGATGTTTGGATGCCCTATGAATGTAAAATTCCCTGACTTGGCTTCCTTTACTTAAGTGAGTGTTGAAAAGGCTGTTTCCATTGGCTTTCTTCTCAAGGTTTTCAGATTTTTTTTAATGCCTCTGCCCTTTGCACAACACATTATTAACATTACATCGCAATTAAAAGATATCTCTCAGAGTCTGCATATCACACGCACATGTCTAAAGAAAGACAGCTTTCGAGAACTATGTGCCGTTTAGATTGGGATCTTCTATGAAATCCCTCTTAGAATCCCTCTCCAGTCATGCGCTATAAGTGAGGTACTTCTTAAATGCATAAAACATCTCTGCCCATTAAAACCGTGATTCTTCCACTAGCAATTTTGTCTAAGAGGTCTAAATACAATTTGAATGAAATGATGGTACCATCTAGAGCTCATTTACATGCTAAAAGTGCTTTATAGAAACTTCAGTGGAGATTTTTCATGATAATCTCAAAGTTTATAACATCTGCCCCTAAAAATAACTTTTCCTGTGTGAATTATGGTGGTTTAATGTTTCTGCTTTAACTTCCATTTCTTTTGGCAGACTTTTTTTTTTTCAAATCACATAAAAAAAAATATATCAAAAGCTCCATGAAGAAATCATTTAAAACGAGACCAATTAAATATATATCTAGGCTATATAATATATATTTTTAATCCTCTTAAAAAAAACAATAAAAAAAAAAAAACGTTTACAGGCTAGGGCCTTACCAGATGGTTGTTAGGGTGTTGCTAAGTGACTGCTATTGTGTTCTGGGTGGTTGTTTGGTCATTGATCAGGTGTTCTGGGTGGTTGCTAGGGAGTTGCTAGGTAGTTGCTTGGGTGGTCTGGGTGGTTCTAATGGGTTTCTTACTGGCCCAAGTTACAAAAGTCCATGCTTAAATTTGTATCACATTCTGTTCTCTAGAGAGATAGTGTAAATAATTTAGATATGTACGTTTATGGGATTTTTCCCCCACCAGTTTTATCATCTGCTAGGTGAAAGTGGCAAGTTTGATTGCTAACTTATCACATGATGAGTTTCCCAGCTTTGTAATTATCCACATGCATATGTGGGACTCTGCCATTGCATAATGGCACTGCATGTATATGGAAACACATCTGGTTGTCTTTGATTTTGCTATGCCACATGAGGACATGGAAGGGGGAGTAATCCCTATGGATTTAATATTTTAATTTTGGCCACTTCATAAGGAGATGTCTGTAGTGTCTAATTTACCCGAGCGAAGAAGAAAAACCTATCCTCTAATTGATTTTTATGACGTGCCCCGATTTGTATGTCTACAGAGCCAGTGCCCAGCAGATATGTTTGCAATGCTGAGAATTATCAGACTGGTACGGATGAATTACAGCGGCGGCCTGTTTGTCATTCCCTGGCTTAATCTATAAAAACATGATTATGTACACAAGGCTTACATAGATTTCCCCCAACGTTGTCATTGATTACACTTCAACTCCAAAGCTTTCTCCTGTAGGTCATTTTGTGTACACATATTTCAAATGTTAATTCTGAATGTAATGCTAGCATGTTTTAGCCAGTGGACACTTTGCAGAGAGTAGGCAGAAGCACAAATTTTAAGCTTTTAAATAGATTTTGTCAAAGAGACAAAGACCAGATGCACCACAGCTGTGATAAGCGCTAAGATGACACAACCTTGAGTCATGTGTCCAAACTCATGTGCCCTCTCTTTTTGTCACAATGAAAGAACATGTACATAACAGCGGAGTACACCAAAAGAACATTTGATGTGTTAAGTGGAAGGAAGCAATCTCAGGATAACGTAAGGTTGTTGAGGTATCGAGAACAATCCCTCATTGTCCTCTTTCGCCAAGGACGTGAAATGACATGTTCATTCACAATCAATAGAGGTGAAAAATGATTCTAGAAAGATGTTCCCGAGGACCGACAAACATCTCACAGTTTCCTGATGCGCTTCTGATTTTTACATAGTAACCTCTTGTTGTGCAGCAGGAACCAAAAGCCTGTTTTATGTATGGCTAGAGCAAATAAAACCATTGTTTTCTGATCCTAAAGGAGTGTGTTTTTGTCAAGTTCAAGTTAAGAAGCTACTTCATGTACCTGTATGTGTCAACCGTGTGTCCTAAAATATTATTTCTTTCAAATGAGCCAATTGTTTACATACAATCCTTCTGACAAACTGCATAATCATAAACCAACCTGAGATGGTTTGATGGTCTTAGCTGGTTTAAGTTGGGCTGACCAAAAACTCTTCTAAAACCAGCCAAGGGTCCAGCTTGACCGGGCTCAGAGACCACCAAACCAGCTTAGGCTCATTTAATTTGTTTATAAAATGAACGTTGGTGGCATGACTCTGATTACTTTTGCAAGACTTTGATGTGAAATATTTCAGTTCATATTGAGATCTATAGAGACTTTCGATTGGAAATGTCTCATTGCTACAGTATATAGGAGAAACATTTGAGATATTAAAAAGACGTCCTTTTTGATTTGTCTCCCCTGAAAAGTTCAAACTAGCTATTTTCCATTCAGTTTTTAACCAACTTTTTTAAGAAATCAGCTGACTGTGCCATAATTCCATGGGGTCGATATCTGATGCTGTATATTCTTTCTGCTGGTAAGAGATGCAGATCGTTTGCATGCATTATCACTGCTCCATAACAGACCAGTACCCCACTGGGCCAAATAGTCAGATTAATGAAGCGGACACCCACCAAACTGCGAAGCGATGCACACAGACACACACTAGAGTCTCTAAACAAAAGGAATATTAGTGTTGACTCAGTAAGAAGGATTTTGTCTGTTTGTGTGATGCTTTTTCAATTCAAACATTTTCTGGAGAAAATGTATGGCATTTTCCTGTGCAAAATCCACCGCCACAATGCCCTACATAGGGTGTTGGCAATTTGTTTATTTGAGGTTGCTAAGGTGTTCTGAGTGGTTGCTAGGTGGTCGCGTACTAGCCCAAGACTCTAAATATGGTTCAGGTCTCTCGTTCATTGTATGAAAATTGCAAGTTGATTTGTTTAGAAAAGTAATGGCCCCCCTCAATAGGCCTCACAATTTGAGGCATTATGTTCGTGAAGAAGGCTCCCTAGGTTTTACAAAGTGATATTCATGTATTTTCAATGAAGAAAATGTACTTTACCTTGGTAATTTATAAGCATTTGTATTATTACTGTTTCTATTTCAATAACCCATCCTCACCAATACAAAATGGTTTTACTAAATTTGCCTCTCACTTTGACAAGCCGAAGGCACGTGGCTGAGATCTTCCGTACGCATGGATTATCTCTACATTTCCAAAGGGAACAGAGATTATCCCTCTCAAGAACTACATTTACTCAATAGCTTTGACCAAAAGGCTCCCTTTTGGGTATTTGTTGCTTTTTATTAGTGGTGCTTGCCAAGGCAAACATCACGGTTGCTATTGCTCATATTTAGAGTTAGAGCTAAGCACAACTCTGCATCTGAATATTTTATACTTCCCTACTATGGGTGAAAAAGAAATGTCTGAATTCACATCCGATAGACACTTTACTATCCCATAAAGTCATGCGAAAGGATTTGTGAATGGCAGTTTAGCGACAAAACTTGTTCGCAAGCCATTTCTTGGTTGTCTTTGCAATTTGGGCAGGAACATTGTCTTGTTGAAAAATAACATCTGATCATTCATCTTTAGATAACAACTTTTCATCTGTGGGAAGCGTACCATTCTGCAATATTCTCCTGTACTCTAAAGAATTAAATGATGTTTCACAGTGAAGTAGCTCACCAATACCAGGCTCCCCACACAATGACACCTCTTCCTCCATGCTTCACTGTGGTAGAGATACATTTATTATTATATTTCTCATCAGATTTTCTAAGACACCGTCTGGAGCATCACCGTACTCGTGTTTCATTGTGATTCATCACTCCACACACTTCACACAACTTCCCATATTCTGCCAAAAACGTCATTCTATCTTTGATGTTTTTGTGAGACAGCAATGGCTTTTTGAGTGCATTTGCTTCGATTTTGCTAGTTTCCTAGACAATTAAAAGCTTAGTGCTTTTCCATTCTGGGCTTGGTCCATTTTTTCCTCCAGGAGTGTATAGATCATACTTTTTTAACAATCAATTCAAAAGAAGTACCTATTTAGAGAGTGTGCAATTTTTGATCCAACCGAAGTATCAAAGTTTGCTAAATATGATAGATTAAAAAAATGGCTTGTTGTTATTTTCAGCTGTCGCACCATAAACCTGGCAAAAACGTTCAATTTCACAGAGAATTAGAAATGGCAACTTTAGACCACCCAGAACACACTAGCAACCATATAGAAACCACCTAGCAATGAGGAATTTTGAACTTCATATGCTGTAGATCTTATATGAAGGCACACAGAGGGTTATGAGCTTATGGAGCTGTTCCAGTCACGTTTATTAGCTGTTTGACATTCAGACAGAGGGGACGGAGACGAGGGAGAAGGGGTAGCCTTGGAAACCCTTCGTATCGCCACACGTGTGAGCTTCCATTGGTGGAGTCCCGTCCTGATGTGTTCGGGTGTCTCTGAGCGCCTGATGACTATTCCTTGTGTCTGTGCATGAAGAAGGACATCCCTCTTCTCTCTCTCTCTCTCTCTTTCTCTCTCTCTCTCTCTCTCTCTCTCCCCCTCTTTCTCTTCCTCTTGCTCCCAGAAGACACTTTGTCCCTGTTTAAGCAGGAATCCTTTCCCTCGCTGTGAAATGAGGCCAGGTCCATTTCTGACATCTCAAACGAATACAGAGCGAATTGAATTTCACACACATCAAACACAAACCAATCCGTCTTTATGGCAAATCGGGTCATGTGTTTATTTTGGTAATTTTGGTAATGACTGAAAGCCTGTGTTTCCCCTGATGAGGTTGGTTGGTAACGTCGACACCAACCTGATTTTGCCTAGTTTGATGCGCTCCTGGTATCACATGAGGAGTTTCCCAGCTTTGTAATTATCCACATGCATATGTGGGACTCTGCCATTGCATAATGGCACTGCATGTATATGGAAACACATCTGGTTGTCTGTACGTGTAGCATGCATATTTTGTGTGCGTCAATGTAAAACACTGTAATGCTACAGAGAGCTGAAGACTTAATTGATTTTATTGTTTGGCAGGACTCGGCTAACCTCTACAGGCGGCACAGAGCCAAGAAAAACCTGTTTTGTCCTCCCAAACACAAGCAGACCAAACCAAATGGGAATTATTCAAATTTAAACAGTATCCATATTTACAAATCAAGCAGAATTTGTCTTGGGCAGGCTGGCATGTTTCATCTGGGGTTTTTTTTCTATGCTATAGCTGAAATGCGTGGCTTTTTTTAGACGGCTATATTGATTCAATGCAAAGACAGTCGCTATGGCAACCTATCAGGTCTGGAAGGGAGCTTTTCCGCCCCCTCGTACTTTTATGCCAGGCATAGGCCATGGAGTCGTGATGTGTGATGGCTCCTATAGCTCTCTGACAGCTGTGAAAACCACCAGATTTGACGACTTCCATCTCTGCCATCATTACCTGCCCATATGGAGTCTAGTGACCCATTTCACTTAAGAAATGCACAAATGGCCTGAGGTGCACTTGTGTTGGCGTGTGTGACTGAGTGTAAGTAAGTGTTTCTATGCAGAAAGAGACCCGTCCGACCACATGCTCTGTTCCAAAGCTTGCTGTACATCCAGGAATCACAGGTGCGCACTTGATGGAAATGCGTTTCAAAATAGTATAGGTAGCAAAGTTGTCTTGCCTTATGGTGTGGTCATATAATTTTTCAGCAAAAAAAAACCTTTTTCAATAGTGTAGCGATGTATGAAGCACAGCTCACACAGAAGTCACTTTCAAACCAAGCAGCTTTCTGTTGGTCAACGTGGGGAATTTGCACAACCAATCTGTGTGAGGAAATCTTTCACCCTAAAGCGAAATTCTTTATTGTGTGGCTACTATTGAAATAACTCGATTTAGCCCAAGAAAATTTGCTGAACAATGGTAAATGTGATGGCACCTTTATGCTGTAATACTTGATTTTGATTGGTCAATGTTGCAGTTTGCCGTTAATTGTATTTGCATATGTTTGTTTGTACCGAAAACGGCATAATTTACTATTGTTTCGGGTATTTTTATGTCAATTTTTTTTTATTGATAAACAAAATTCCTGATCATCCTCTCTCCGGTTTTTACAATGAAAGTAATTTTGGGGAAAGTAATTCAGTATTTCATGTGTCCTTTCCAGAGATTCCCAGAATAATGCATTGTGATGAACAGAAGAGATTGTGTCATGTATATTAGAATATCAGGTCGTTAGCTTAGCAAAATGCTAATGTCAGATTCTGTTGGAATTATTTTTGAGTTCTTGTGCCCTATATGACCAAAAACAGAGTTGCAGCCCTTGAAGATCATCTTAAAGCAACCATTTATGAGATTACATTTTCATTAGCATGCTCAATTACATGTGTTGTCTATGTATGGAGTACACAGTTAGACAGCTTAAGGTTTAGAATAAAGATTTCCCCTCACTTGGAAAACATAACTTCCAAACCTGATCCAGCTGAAATGTTGGCTGGTTTTAAGCAGCTATAGCCAACCAGCTAAACACCTTAGACTGATATACTATTTTTTAAGCAGACATACACGCATGCATAAGCCTCGTGAGCTGAAGGCAGTAATTCTCATGAGCTGACAGCTGCAGGCCGAGGTGCTGTTTGTCGAGCATGCCACTCAAGGTAAAATCAATCTCTGTGAAAAGCCATGCAAGGAAATGTACGTTTTTCCTCCCCATGCATAGCAAGCATGAAACCTCCACCAGAGCAATAAAAACAAGCCCACTGGTTTTAGTAATCAAGGCCAGGCTTCTTTTTTTTTTTTTTTTTTTTGGCGTGAGTCAGGTGTAATTTGTGACTACAGTGGAAGCTGCTTTCCAGTGTGTGTGAGCACCTCAGAGGAGGAGGAGTGTGAGCTGCCAGCGTTTGCAGAGGTGAAAGTCAGGGCTGTCGACTGTGTTTCACATCCTCTGCAAACTGCCTTGTTTCCTCACCTCCCTGTTTCCATTCAATGACTTGCTGGGTGAAAAGACTGGTGTTATTTTTTTCCTTCTTTTTTAAAAAATATGAGATCACTCATTCACACAATTTTCTTTGTGCTTCTGCTCTGTGAGGTTTGAATTGTCATCACCCTCACAAAAAAAGTACTGAAGTGATACCATGTCTTATACCGTGTTACAGAATGCTTACCGTGTGTGTGTGTGTGTGTGTGTGTGTGTGTATTAGGGGTGTAACGAAATATTGTGATCGCAATACAAAAATGCAACGATATGTATCATGGATAGTGACAATATATATTGTGTATAGTTCACCCAAAATAAAATTACTGTGTGAGAAGAAAAAATCAAGTTTTCAGTTTTAGTGTCAGTACTACATTAAACTTATATTTATAATGTTGAATGTGATGTATAATAATGCAATGGGCGAATATGTGCGGGTCCTGATAATGCCAAATGTCTGTTACCAGTAAAACGTGGCCTACATTATTTTAAATAATATATCTAGTCAGTGACAGAGTGCAAGCATATTCGTCTATAATAATTCTGTATTTTCAGCTTCAGAATCATGAATATTTGTATTCTGGTGTCACTGTTGTCCTGTGCATTGGGTTATCAGCACCAAGTTCGAGCCTATTCATTTCCAGCCCCAATGTAATATCCGATGTAGCGTTGTAATCAACAGTAAAAAAAATTGTTAACCTTTTATCATAGGTCTTGGGAGTATCTCAATAATATCGTATCGGGAGTTCAGTATCGTGATATGTATCGAATCGTGACATGATGGTATTGTTACACCCCTAATATATATAAAATACCATGACGGTTCTAAGGTGGTACTTTTTTTTTTGTTGTTGAAATAATTTTCAGTACCATAGTATACATCAAAGTAACATAGTGATACTATCACTATACCACGGTACTTTTTTGTAGGGTAATTCTGGTGTAAATTCACTATCAAGCAAGCTAATGTATATAGTGACGTAGAAAAGCTCTGTAGAGAAAATAAACCAGCAACATTTCTTGGTTGGAGGACTTAAACTTGATTTAAACCGACATGTTTTGGCAGCCTAGTCAGAAAGGAGGAAATGTTGTATATGTTGTCATCGACATTAATTACCATTGCTGATATATCCGTCAGCAATATCAGCTTGTTTACAAGACCGCACAGAGCAGGAGAACCCTCAGTGTTACACACTGGTCATCAGTGGAACAGAAATGTTGTCCTGAACTTTTTAGTTTTCCACCGTTAGATGTTGAACTGAAATACTCTCACGGTCTGATCTCTCTATTGTGTGTGGCGGAAACATATGCAGCTGGAGAACCCTGTGACGTGACCCCATGTGAATCACTGGCGACGCTCTCTACGCTGTGTGGGACGGAGGATGTGTGCGCATCAAAAGAGGAAGCCAGGCGTTTTGAGATCGCCCGAAGCCTTATTCTCTGCTTTTGTGCGAACAGACAGTCGTTGACGGCTGTGGGGACAAAATGCACAAGAATAATATGTCAGACATCGCATCTCTGCACTCCATCATTATACCGTGTGTGTGTGTGTGTGTGTGTGTGGCTTTTTAAACCTGAATAAACATGGTGACTTTTCGCAGTCAACTCCATTCCAATGCTGAATGCTACCTAAATATTCGTTATTCCTGTAGGTATTGGAATAAATCTCCCCAGACGTCTCTTCAATATATGCCTCAGTTTATTTGCCCACCAGGTTCTGTGTTTCCACCTACACTCCACACCAAATATACCCATCACGAACTAGCCATCATTATCCAACACACCTCCTCTTCATCTCCACACACAAGCATCTCGCTGGTCCCTTCATTTCAGACTGGACTCGGAGCCAAGCATCGGTGCCACCGTTTTTGCCTTCAGCAATGGAACTGATGGCAGAGGATGTGTTTACGCCTAGTCTGAGCACTTGTCAGGCAGTGAACACTGCAGTGGAGGAGATGGATGTCATGTTGAGGCTCATGTGTTGGACAGGGAGCGATAATAAAGCGTGATTCGATGGCTGTGGAGCCGAGCTTTGAGTTGGACCAGGAGCAGGTGATTGAAAGCTCTGAGGCTCGTGCACACAATCCAGTGGACGGAGGAGACACTTCCTCAATCCATTTGCCGTCTTCAGCTCCTTCTGCTGTGTTAGGATGTGTGTCAGTGTGTGTGTAGAAGTGTGACCCTATGCCGTATATCACTACAGAACTCTTCTGCTTTCACTAACAATAAAAGTGCCAAATATACTGTGGTATTACCATGGCATTTTTATAATTGTTGCTATGATAATACCATGTTTGTTTTTTCTGGATATGGTAATATTCTTGGAAGCGCCATTGAGTATCATGTAAACAATGTCATGTAAACAATCATGTAAATCACCATAAGATTTTATGTAAGGGTACCAATAACCACCAATAACTTTTTGCCAGACCCATAAAATAATGATAATGTATTATTACTGATAGAGTATAATGAAAACAATGTACCATGCTATCAACATAGTACTTTTTTGTAAGGGCACCAGTAACCACCAATAACTTTTTGTCCAATAATAATAATAATGTTGTTGTTGTTGTTCTGGTGTTATTACTAAATACATATTTAATATAATAATTAATAGTAAATAAACTGTGTCCTTGTACCAAGACATTGCTGTGTTTTTGGTATACTATGGTAATAGTATTATTATTTGTAAATATCACGTGATTATGTTAATTTAGTACTAAAGCAAACATCAAAGTACATACCAAGTTTTTTTTTTTTGACATGGTGTTCCATGGTACCTTGGTATTTGAATACGGTAATTATTACTACTGTATATAACCAAGTACCATACCATCACTGTACCATGGTACCATTACAGTTCTCTTTGTGAGAGTTTCGCATTGATTATATATTCCAAATGTGTAATCATGTGGCATTGAGTCTACTGTATATAGAATAAAACATCGTTATTGAGGAACAGGAAGAAAGTGAGAGAGTGAGTGTGTAACAGAAAGAGTTCGGGAATAAAAGAGCATGACACACAGAGACATACTCATCTGACATTCACAATCTCAGTGTGTGTGTGTGTGTGTGTGTGTGAAGGAGAGAAAGAGAATGAGACAGAACATTCAGAGTAGCGGGGGAGTGAAACTCTCTCTTTCAGAACAGTTGGGATGAATCATCCAGTTTTCACCTCTCTTTCTCAGAGTCTTGCAGTTCTTATGCTTAAAAAAACACACTACATGGCAATGTTCTCACTTGTTGAACCAAGCGTGATGCATCAAGTTTCCATTGACAAGTCAATTGTCTGTTTACATTACGAACATATCTGGTTTGATGTTAATATATAAATAAACATTTTATAATTTTTCTTTCTTGGAAATAAGCAAGTTATTTGATTTCTGATAATGATAATAATAATAATAAACTATTATTAATAACAACTATTACATTAACAAAAACAACAATTAATCACAAAAAACGTTGTCCTATACCAATACCTAATAATAATGGACATTATGGGTAGGGCAGAAACTTACGGGAAAAGAAATTACATGAAATGTTGGGGAGTGGGATTGAGGAAATGTCGGTTTCTAAATAACATTGCCCGTATGAGCACCACAGATCGATATTTTTCCTTATAAAAAATTACTTTTTCGAATACCATGGTAAATGTAAAAAAACGACATGCTATGCTGCCTTCTCGTGCTTTCGGAAACTTCCTACTTCCCACTTCTGAATTTGTGGTTACGAGCTTGTTGCATTCAAGTGCTTTGTTGTCAGAAAGAACAGGAATCGTGGAGGACACCAGGTTTATTCTTTCCTTTATTTATTGGGAAAATCTTATTAAAGGGATGGTTCACCCAAAAATGAAAATGTTCTCGTCATTTACCAACTCAGGTTGTTCCAAACCTGTATGAATTTCTTTCTTCTGTTGAACACAAAATAAGATATTTTAAAGAATGTTGGAAACCAGACAGTTGACCGTAGCCATTGAATAAAATATTAGGTTTAAAATAATAAAATTATAGATTTCCAACCGTCTTTAAAATATCTTCTTTTTGTGTTCAACAGAAGAAAGAAACTTTAGGGTGAGTAAATGATATTTTTGGGTGAACTATCCCTTTAAAGGGGCTATGTGTAGGTTTTTACTTAAACAAATTGTGTTATTAGCGGCATTAGTGTTTCAAATGGACTCTGCGGACGGAAAGAAGCGACCAGCCTCCAGCACAATCCAGATACCCACAGAAACTCCTAGTAAGGTTTTTTTTTTTTTTTTAAAGCCTTATCTAGTGCGGCCAACGAGCGTACGCACCGAGAACAAGCATGATACAGGCTGCAGTTTCTCTAACGGCCACTGGTGTCAGTAACGGTAAGAAATTTCAGAACTTTCGCAATCCTCCTTTAAAGCCAAAATGATATTTAGTGTCCCATTCATTGACAGCCATTTAAACATTCACCTTGCTATCCAGGAATTTCTGTCAAATGCAGGCTATTTGCACTGTGTATGAAACATAGAATATGCTTCAAATGGTTTTTCATGTATGTAAATATGCACTACTTTAACGACGAAATGATACAATGTGCCGTCGTGGGAAAAAACGAATAAAGACTAGCAGTCACCGCAGCAGTCGTTCTCCTCTCCGCCATGTTTAAAGTTCACAGCCCGCAAATCAAAACTCTGATAGCACGTAAAGGCAGCATTATTGCTACATGTCCAAAAGAACCTTATGCATCAACTGCTATTCCACAGCTCCTACGCTATGCTAACATTTAATTTGTCTTGGCACTTATCCGTATAGCCTCTATTGTAATGACTAATTACCGCAAAAACAAACTGAAGTGATTGGCTCAGGCCAAGTGGCCGTCCGAACTGGCCCTGTGACAAACAGCGGCACAGAAGCGTGAGTGTGTGTGTGTGTGTGTGTGTGTGAGAGAGAGAGAGAGAGAGCAACCCGGGTCAACCCCTATTTCCCGTGGGACGTTGTCTCAAGAGCAACCTGTCTTCTTGCATTGAGGGCCCGAGATGTAGCACAAGCCGACACCTCATTGTGATTCATCCAGTGGAGACATTGCCACCAGGGCACCACAGAGGCCCCTAGGGGTCCACGGGCACACTTCCAAACACCTACAACACTTCTCCTCCTTCGCAATCTCTTTTTTTGTCCTCTATTCATTCCCAGCTCTGACCTCGAAGACATGGCTTTGGATCCACATGAGGTGATAGATAACCTTCAGTTGACTGACTGATAGCACAGATCGAATAGTGACTTCATGGGTAAGAAACATTATGAGAGGAATTTAAATGTGTGTATATAATCAGTCTAATAAGTCTAATGCAGATTGCAAATCTATTATTTTATAACTTTATGTTATAATGACAATGCACGTTTTGATTTGGGTGGTGTATTCTGAACAAAATGCATGCCCATGCAAAAAGTGACATTTATAGGTAAGGCTCGCTTAAATAGTACTACCTCGGTTGAGGTTCCAAGTGAGCCGTCCCGATACTGAACTGTGACATGTAAACGCTGCAGATCACTGATTAGTCAGAGAGAATCGTCACTGCCAGCGTCATTGGATTTGCGACACGAGACATCAAACTCGAACAAACAAACTTCTTCATCTTCCAGTGGAAAACATCCACATGCCGAGAATGAAAAACAGCATTCCGTCGATATGCTCCATTGCTCCTGTGTTGTGCGTTCGTTGTGTCCCATTTACGATGATGTCAGTGGAAAAGCGAACCGAGCCGTGCCGGGGAAAAGCGCCTTTAGGGTCGACATTATGGTAGCAGTGTTAACAGAGATTTTAAGGTTTAGCTGGCTGAAAATGCCATGTCAGACCAGCCTAAGATAATCTTCTGGGGCCTCATTTATAAAACTTCCCTTAGGATTTGCGTCAGAAGTGGCGTACGGATGAAACATAGGACGTGCGTACGCACAGAAATATTCAGATTTATAAAACCGTGAGCACGCACATCCTACGCACTTTTCCCTTAATAAATCACAATACATTCTAAATGTAGCGCAGCTTTTGCGGCTTCATGTCACGCCCATATTTGCCCAAAAATAGTCCGTGAAACGCCCACAAGTTAATATTCATTGATTGCGAAATCATGGCAAACACAGAGAGGAAAACCAAGAAACGTAACTTCACTCAATGTGAAGTAGAAATTATCATTGGCGAGGTGGAAAAGAGGAGTAAAATGTTGTTTGGAGGGCACAGTGTGGCCATTAATGCCAAAAAAGGCACTTGAGTGGCTAAAGGTTGCATTACGCATTACGTCATTACGCATTGTGATGGCATGGCATTTTATTACCATCGATTTGATTGCATTTGACAAGCTACAGATGTGTTATGAGGATGAATTGCATAACATGCAATAATTATTATTGCAGAACATATTTCACTTTTATTTTTGCAAATGTGTTAATTTGCATTTCTGTTGTTATCTTCGTTTGATTTTGTTCGTTTTACACTGCAGATCGATCAAACGGGTGTTCATGTAGGCTGTTAATTGTAAGACTTGCTTTGTGAAGTCTTCATGTTATTTATGAGAGCCAGTATTGCCATTTCTTTTACACAACGGTCTACAGTTTCACACACTTTCACATGTTTCTTCCTTCTGCCGACGGTGTCGCCATTTCTCATTTCACCTGTTTTTGTGCGTACGCCTGGGTCAGAGCTTGCGTGAAGGACCGCACATTTTCCCGTCAAGTTTGCTTTTTATAAATACCAATTATTGCGTAGAGAGCGGCGTACGCCTTCTTTTGTGCGTACGCAACGTTTATAAATGAGGCCCCTGGTCTTTGCTGTTTTATGTTGGTCTTAACTAGTCGTCAATCTGGTTTTCCCAGTCTGACCATCTGAAAAGTGCTGCAAACATCTGCTGCAAACAACAGGCTAGACCAGCAATCGGTTTAGACTGGTTTACCCCAGGCTCTGTTAAGATCTGCAACATCTCTGTCAATTTAATCCAACTGCAATTCATAATCTATAGATGTTAAGATATATTTTAAGATCTATCAGGTCCTGCTGAAAAAAATGATCTTAAAACCAGCCTAAGATGGGCTGCTGGTCTTATCTGGTTTATGATGGACTTAGCTGGTCATTCATCTGGTCTCCCAGTCTGATTAGCTGAAAAGTCATCGAAAACTCTCTAAAACCTTGGAGACCAGCTAAGACTTGCAAAGAAATTTAGGCTGGTTTAAGATGGTTTTTGTTGTTCCGATTGTTTTAAGATCTGCAACACCTTATATTTCAATCAGATTAAGCTTGATTGAAATCAATTTAGCTGGATCCATAACCCTCTTAAACTAGCCTAAGATGATTTGCTGATCTTATACTGATTGGGTGGTGTTAGAGGGTTCTTTGGGCAGTTATGATCTGCTCAAACCACATGAAGGCTTTTCAGTCTGATTGTGCAATTTTTCAAATTATTAAATGGATTATTAGGCTGCATGTGAATTTAGCTTGAAAGGACAACAGTCATTTAACTTGATTGCTTCTGCAGTTTACGCAATTTCTGTAGAGTTTGCAGAACACCGCTATACATTCTGTTGGTAACATACACAGCACTATATACATGTGTACAGGGAGGGATGAGGTAACTTGGCAAGCCCACACGAAACCCAGAGGGGGAGAGAGAAAGATTAGAGAGCGCTGGAGGTATGTGTGATCGGTCCTCGTGTGCTTGGATGTTTCAATAATGATGTATGAGCACTTGGCCTCCTGGGATACCCAAGATGTAACCCAGATTCTGTGCTCGGACATGCGAGAAGACGGGTGACTGTGTTGTGTGTTTTATGTGTTTTATATGTGTGGGTGTATGAGAAAGCGAGGCAGATCTCGATGGTACTGTACATGCTGCCATCGTGTGTCTGGTAGCATGCTCTGTTTTAGCTGGGAGCTAATGCTAGAGAGCCGGCTCTCCCTATAAGCGAACTAAGCGGCTGCTTAGGGCCCCGCCGCCACTAGGGGCCCCCTAACTACAGATGGTAATTGCCGGCGTCGCCGCTCAAAGTGTGGGGCGCGCCCACGTGACAGGTGGGGCGCGCCAACGGGAGGAAATTTTCCTTTTTATGCCTTTTATATCTTTATTCGTTCATGGCGAGTCCGCGTCGTCAACTTCATCTTTGCAGCGACGCAGAAAACACCAGTTTATTAATAAACAAGTAAATGTCTCCTTGCTATTTTTTACACATTCATAATCATTAGCCTATACTTTTGCCGATTCTCGTTATCCTGTATAGCCTATTTCAGTTATTAAATCAATATAAAGGGGCGATTTGTCCACTAATGGCTTAAATAAACAACTACTAGTCGGCTAGAAAAAAACTTTAGTCGGAGGCAGCCCTTATTCCACATATTTTCGAGCCAGCAGGGTTGAGCGCGCGACCCTGAGCGGAATGAGCGAGCCGAGGATTATTCAGAAATGTGCTCTCCGCTCAAGGAATATTGAAATAATTAATCATTAGTTTATATCTCATACTCTGCCCATCATTTTAATCCCATATCAAACACAGCAGCCTATGTTATGTCTATTTAATTTTTTTTTAAATAGACCTGTCTTGCCAAATGGATTTCTCTTCTTTTCTTTTTTTTAACATTTTAACACAGCTGCACTTTTATTTTCTCTATTTCTGAATTCCATGCAAGTAATGACACAGCTGCACTTTTATTTTCTTTATTTTTTAACTTGCTGTTATGTTATTTGATGTAGATAGTTAGTTTGTATTTAGATACTACTTGTTACTTCAATAAATTGGAACATTTTAAGCTTGTTGCGTATTTCATTAGCATTGTGTTGGGGCGATGGGGGCAGTGGGGCTTGAAAATTCCCCCTTGTCCAAAGTGGGGAATGACCGAAAAAGTTTGAGAACCACTGCGTTAAGTCAACCAACCGTGTCAGATCGTTGTCTTCCCTGGACTTGGAAATTTGACCGAAAAAATGAAACGAGTCTATCCATCGGGTGCAGAAAAAAATAAAAAAGAAGGATATGTTTAAATCCCTTTAGAAGGAAGCAAAGAAATTACTGGTCCAACTTCTCCCTCTTTTTAAAGTGTGGAAAAGGGAAAAGAAGTTCAAAGATCGAGACTCCAGCAACACCTGTAGTATATGCAACAACTTTATTGAAGATTTGTTAGATTGGGGTTAGATTGTATACAGTTTCCGGTTTGCGGTGGCAATACTCCATTATTTACTGCAAGGCAGGGCCCCAACATTATCCTGCTTAGGGCCCCAGATTTACAGAGCCGGCCCTGATGCTAGCCCTTCCGTCCCCAAAACAAACATATTCAATCAATATTTGTGTGTATTACAATTTTCTACATGGCAGCTACATATTTCATTGGCTTCTATTGCTGTTTGAGTGTTTGACCCAGCACAATCTGTCAGTACGCTCCCTCCAGACTGCTTTATTCCTGTTTGAGCTGTAGGGAGTAAAATTGCTGTTGTGGCTCCATCTAGTGGCTCCATTCTATTCCATTCCAAAACAAAACAAAAATACAATACAAAAACTAAAACTGATATATAAATGAATATCAAAATAAAATATAAAAAAAAAACTGAAATATAAATGAATAAAAATTATAGAATATAAATCAAATTAATATATACATAAAAAGTATTAATAAAAACACATTTTTACAATTAATTGATTATTTTACAATTACGTTTAACTCATTTTGATATGGGCAGATGCAAAATCTGGCAGTATGTATGTGGTTTTTTGAAACCTTGAAATGTTTAGACTGATCAGCTTTAAGAAAGAAAAAAAGAAAAAAGAAAGGGTGCCAACATGCAGCACATAATTAAATGCAAAGCAAGCATGCATGAAACATCTCAAGTATTCACGCCTTTGAAAAAATCCCTCATGTGATCGTTGTGACATTTTAGCTCTTGGCCCTTGTGTCTTTCATCTGTGAGCGGGTTTGGGAATATCATGTTCCTCCTGAGTCACTTCAATTACAAACTGCTGAACGCAATGTAAATCCACAGGAAAGACGTGCTGTAATAATCAATGAACCTATGTCTGTTCGTCATGAAGTTGCTCAGCACATACTGCATAATAAAACCACAAATGCCAGATGGTGCAAATCGGTACTTTGTTTTGTTATGAGTAACTGTAAGTGCCCTGGAATATTTGCTTTCGGTGCCTATTATTTATTCATTGAGTTGTTTTTATGGCAGTGTTTTTATTTGAATTTGACCTCAGTATTTTTCATTTGCTTTCATTTTAATTTCAGCATTTCTCCTGCAGACCAACACAAAATACCATGTGTGAATGCCTGGATCATCTGCACACACTGTATGCCATTCAAATAGGCCTACGTGAAATTGCATAGAAGACCAGCATGTAAAAGTGCCTTTTATGACATTATTAGCAGACAAGTTCAAATACACATCTGAGAGGTTTAGATGACCTTTAAACTTCCTTAGATGTGATACAATATAATTGTTCTGGTCTTCCAGTCACAAGACCAGTTCTAACCTGCATGGTCCAATGTGGATATTCTTTTAGCAGTATAAACGTTCATAAAATGAATATTCCCGTGTAATATTTTCAACCTTTGTCACTTAATGTGTGAATAAATAAAAAGATAATACTTAGCTTCCTGCTTTTGGGGATTTTAATGTTTCTGAGAATGGTTACAAAGTGTAGATATTGTTGTGAATACAGGTATGAATAACAGTAAAACTATGAATGTGTGCTCTTTCTGTACAGATGAACGGCTCCAGTGAATGTGAGGTGAGCAGCCAGACGCTGAAAGGTCAGAGTAATAATGACTGGATCATATGACCACAGACACACACACACACACACATTGGGAAATTGCATTTCAGCTCACAGTCATGCATCTTACTGACTAAATCCAGTTCAACAAGGCTTAAAAATCATGTCATACTTTTGACCCAACACACCCTGCTTGTATGTAAACTACTCTTATTATAGATTGTGCCTTTTTCACATATGGACTACTTTTATGATACTGGTGTTTTAAAGATTGAGTACCGTTCACTGTAATTGCATGGGAAACTAATTTTGTGTTCTGATGTAAATGATGGGAATTTTCACTTGTCCACAAAGTATGCCTTTAACTGGTATGTAGGAATTACCTAGAGCTATGTTCACAGATCAGAGGGTCTAGAAACCCTGTCCTTTTTCCAGCCTCTGTCTCATACTCTCTCCTGTCTTATGGGAACAGAGACATTGTGGGATTTGTAGGAAATGTCACGTCTGTCACACACATCCCTAAAGAGACATGAAATGCCCTCTGTGTCCTCACGGGCTACATAGCGCATTTGATACGCCTTTGTATAACCCCAGTGAAACATTTCATAAAGGTACAGTACCAGTCAAAATTTAGGACACACCAAACTAAATATATGTTCCTCATGATCTTCAAAACTTGACGCTTGAAATTGTTAACATTTTGTATACAATTATAAACTCTGCTTACCCTAGTGAAAAATAAATGTACCAATATGTATTTGAAATACGTTTATTTTATGCTAAGTATATTACAAATACATTTATATATCTATGTACATATTATAAATACCCTGCAATTGTACTTTCGGTGTACTAAAATGTACTTAAAAAAAAAAAGTCTGCTAAATTGGAACTAATTTTGTACTTAATGCACTTTAGTTGTCCAGAAATAGTGCTGAGGTCCAACTAAATATATACTTAAAGCTACACTGTGTGATTTTTACCCCCATCTAGCGGTGAAAAGGTATATGACCATCCAGTGAATATTAGTTTCTGTTCCTCTCAATTCCGATTTCATTTTAACTCCTACGGTGGCCAATGTAGTCCAAGATTAACATGGCTTCCAGTTTGACCTCGTCCATGAGTGTTCCTTCAAGTGATGAGGTTATTTTAGAAAACTATTATAATTTGCAGTAATTTATTTTGTCAGGTAACATATAGGTTATGACATCTATGTAAAATGAATAATAGTTTTATGTTTTCGTAATTTTTTTTACCATTTCATTGCTAACATCAGTTATCAGGTTCCCAGACGAATGCAAGCTAATCTTAGTAAAGTAACTTTTATTTTTAACTTTTAACTCTTTTTCGCTTCCTTGGCGACTCTGATACGTATCCTCGAGAATAAGAGTGATCCTCCATCAGCAACAGACTTTCAAAAAGGCTTTCAGGTTTTTATATATCAGTCTCAAGCAATCCCCCTCTTCACATTCGACGGGGGGCCATCGAGTGTTAAAACGCGAAAGGCGAAGCTTGAATTAACGGGTATGTCCCTCTTTGGCTAATGTACTTTCAAGATGCAGGGGCAACATGGCGACCGACATTAGAACCCCTTACCCGTATGTATTTTCAATGGCATATTATTTTTGAAAGAACTAAGTGTTTTTAGCTAAGAATAAACTAAAAAAGTTACACAGTGTAGCTTTAAGTAAATTTGATTACGCTAAAGTGGAACTATTGCTAGTATACTTCAGGTCCACTTTAAATATCTTGCATTTAAAGACTGATATCATACAGTGATCATACTATCCTTACTAATAGTGATATTTAAACACATTTTAGGCCTAATATATAAAAATGTGCATTGTGCAATAAAGAAGTACTCCAAATAAAGTTTAATTGTAATATTTATATCAGTAAGTCTCAAGCGATAGGTCAGTAAATGTTAATGGATTTGTACTTAGTATGAAATAAACGTATTTTAAATACATTTTGGAATACGTTTTTTTTTCTCTCACTATAGGGTAGGTTTGAATTTCTTTACAAAAATATTTAGTGCAATTTAAATGAATGTGTAATTATTATTATGTTATGTCATTTTAATTCTAAAATATCTAAAATCCTTGAAACAAGATCAATCTGAGAAGCAACAATACATGAGGCATTAAGAGACATTAAATGAGTGTTGTTGTTTTTTGTTGTCTTTGGAAGATATTTTTTACACTTACACAATGAAAATCAAAACAAGTCTTCATATCTTCGTGTGCCGTTTCTTGTCAAGTAGCTTAAATATATCTTCTTTTAAGGACTTTTTAAGGATTTTTTCAATGAAAAACAAAGCTTGGCCCGTAGCATCACTTCATGTCACTTCTCGTTTAAGAAACGCACATCATTTGACAAGAACTTCTTGCCTGATCTCAGTCCACATCAACAGCCCCATCCAGACGCTGTTTCATGCCCAGGCTGCACAACCAGCACAGAGAAAACCGATAGTCCAAGCCAGGTCGGCAGGTCGTACAGATACGCCGCTATGAAGATCACGAACAGAATAGCATACACAAGAGCCTTGGTCATGTGACCCATGGAGCAGAACTCCCTCCACCATGACAACATCCTGCTGCTGCCATCCACCCAGGACAGGTGCATGCTGGGTAATGGCGTGGGGTGTTCACCCTCTCGGTTCGGTCGCTGGGGTTCTTGAAAGTTTCCGAGAGTCTTCCCAAGCTCAAAGTCCTCTTCTGGAGAAGTGACCTCACTTTTCTTTGCAGATGTTGTCTGAAGGAGGTGCTTAGATGGGTCAGTGCTAACTGCTGGATAGGTCGCCTCGAGTAACTCAAACTCTTTCTCTTCTCCATCTGTGCAACTGTCACCCACCGCTCTGGAGTCCTCTGCAAGCTCTCGTTTGGTTTCTGAACGTTTTTCAGCGCTTTCGCCTTCTTTAGCAGTCGTCTCATTCAGTTGCTCCTTCATTTTAAGTCCCTCGTTTGCCTCAAACCTTCTCTCTTCGATTTTCAGTAGCTCTGAATTGTCTTTGTTAAGATTCTTGTTCGACATGCATAATTCGCTCTCATTAAACGCCTCGCTCGCGCACGATGAAACGCTCTGTATTTCTGCGCTGTGATCCGTAGTTGTTTCATCTCGTCCTTTTCCACTGCTTTCCGTCTCCTCTTCATGTACTTCTCTATAAAACTCTCTCATTTCCACCTGCTCCTCGCTATCATCTTTATTTATATCTTTCCTTTCTGAAGAAGATCCCTTGGCCTGTCTATTTGTGAGCGACACGTCCCTGATACCCGTAAATGTCAGGGTGTCTTTGACCGCTCTGTGTGTGTTTTCTTTAACCTTTGAGGTGTCGAAGCTGCCTGTGCATTCTTCAGGTGAGATTCCATCTCCGGCTTCTGAATTCTGAGTCTCGGTGTCATGTGCGGTTCGAGTTTCGTCCCCCGAGCTTGCCTTGGTCGTGTCTTGACTCAAAGATCCCCTTGTGTGCTCATGATGTGAGGCTTGGCGGTCACGAGATGCCTCAAACTCTCTCCCCACCCTCGCTGGCTCCGATCCCAGAGCAGAACATGGTACTCTAGTGAGCCTTGGCTCTTTCACTAGCTGGTAACCCAAAACCTGATCTCTAGAAGGACCTTTTGATTGCTCTGTGGGATCACATCTTACAATTTCCATTGCTGTCATGTCACCAGACCCATGATTGTTGTCTTTCTCAGCTCCCTTGTCCCCCAATGAAATTACGACGTTGTCCCTTGAGTCTAAAACTTCTGATTGGCAAAGTGTCTCTGTAGGAGCACACATTTGTTCCTGTATATCACTGTGAGTGTGTGTTGTGTCAGTGCTGTTAAGAAAAGCTTTCCAGATGTCAGAAGTCGATTTTACTACGTGATCTTCTACTTGCCAGCCTGTTTCACTGTAGGCATCGGGAGGGTTTGCACGGGGAGGGGTTGTTGTTGTTGTTGTTGTTGTTGTTGTTGTTGTTGTTGTTGTTGTTGTTGTACTGCCCCAATCCAGAGAAAGTAAAGGGATCTGGTGGTACATTAGTATAGGTGGCGTGTCCATACCGTATCCTTGTCGGCTGTGGACAACCGGCAAGGCAGTTCTACTTGGCATACCAAGCCTTGGGATGGACATGGTACTTTCATTTGTGTTGGAATTACATCTATTCTGGGTTTCCATTGCTTTCTGAGCGAAGTAGTCTTGCACGTGTGCCAAACGAGCAGCTTGACGTTTCCTACGACGATCCAGCTGTTAAAAAAGAGACAACGTGGAGAAAATGTTTTGGTTTTCTGCTGACTTTATCATGTCTTGTTTGTATTGAGAGGTATTTAATTTTTTGCAAAATGGCGTTAATTTATTTAAATTTATCCTGACTAATAATTTGTAGTTCACAAATTGTTGTACTTTTTAACCCCCCCCCCCCCCCCCCCCCCCATCACCAGCCCCGCCAAACGTTTTTGTTTTTTTGAAGTTGACAGCCAACGCCAGTGTTTTTAAAAGTTTCATGGCCGCCAGAATATTTTGAATATCTGAACATGCAATATTTCAAAAGTAAGAACAAAGCCTCAGCTTTTAAACAAAAATCCTGTTTTATTCTTTCTTAATGCATTCTTCTTTTATCAACGCTTGAATGTGGGTCAACAGTTCAGTCGGTAACATTAGGCAGTTTTGATCTATTGCTGTTTAATGTTGATGATCGCGTTATTTTGCATTGCATATGATATTGCTTGTTTCTGCTTCTTCTTTGCCTGTGTTTTGATCAGAAGATTCAGGACTCTTTCAGAAGATGCCTTATAGCGCCCCCTACCATATAACAGTGACACAGAAAGCCGAAAATGTCTGTCAATAGTTGGGAAAGAGTTAAAAACATTGTTAACTCCTTTATATCTTTCCATTGTTTTTTGCCAGAACAAAACCAGGATACTCTTCTTTTTTTTTTTTTTAATGATAATGATTTCCTTTTGTTTGTGTTCCACAAGGGGGAAAAACACATACAGGTAAAATGACAAAGTTGAGTAAATAATTTTTCTAACTGCCCCTTTTCGGGCCTAATGGTTAGAAAGTCAGACTTGTAACCCGAAGGTCGCGGATTCGATTCTCAATACCGACAGAAAAGGTTTATGGGGGAGGTTTATATGTTTATACCCACGACTGAGTTGCCCCTGAGCAAGGCACCAAACCCCCAATCACTCCCCGAATAGCTGCCCACTTCTCTGGGTATGTGTGTCCACGGTTTGCAGTGTGTGTGTGTTTTGCATGGGTTACCATACTTGGCCTTCACTTCACTTCACTTAACTTAACTTAACTTCACTTCACTTCACTTCACTTCACTTCACTTCACTTCACTTCACTTCACTTCACTTCACTTCACTTCACTTCACTTCACTTCACTTCACTTCACTTCACTTCACTTCACTTCACTTCATTGTCTCTAAACCTTGACATTACACTCATTGACCATACCAGAGTTTTGCAGCAGTCCTGAATGGATTTGTAGGGAGTGATTCCTGCTTCTTCCTCTGTTTTGGGAGTGATTTGCTCTGGAAAAGAAAACAAAGTCAAACTCAGTCTCATGAAGAATCAAAGGACCCTATTTCCAGATTTCCACATAAGAAACCCACCTGAGATCTCCCCGCTCGCCTCTGCGGGTGTCGCCTCCGTGTAGATCTTTTTACTGTAAATATACGGCAGGTTTTCAATTACACACACCAGCCATATGTTTAAACATACCATGCAGTCAAAACAAAGTTATGCGCTTGATTGGGCAACCAGAGTAATTTGTCTGGGGGTTTTTTCTTGGATAGTTTCACCATCTACATGAACTCTTCAGTAATCTGCATGATTTTAGGTATCATTCATGTCCTGGGTGAGTCTCACACCAAAGTTTAATACTTCCAATAAGCACTGTGCTTAAATCCTGACTGTAAGTATGAGTAAAAGTGATGACAGTGTTCCCTACCTGATTGTTTTAAGGCAGCTCCTGATGCTTTTCTGGTTACTCTCCTCTACTAACTTCTCCCTTTCACTTTCTTTCTCTTTTTCTCTCTGATCACTCCTTCGTCTTTGGTGGCAGAAGACGATGTAGTTCGTCCCTCCATTGTTGTCCCAGAAGGTTCCGACATCGCTCTCGTAGCGCAGACAGAGCTCCATCCGAACCCCTTCGACCTGGAATGGAGGCGTCAACACGAGAAGGAAAGAGAAGCAGTCCGTCTCTCCATCGCTAGACCCGGGCACGTACTCGGCCAGCAGCTCGGAGTGGCTCTGCCAGCCGTCCAGCGAGACGCGGATGTAGACGGCCTTGTGGAAGCAGAGGTTAAGAACGCGGACGATGCCCCGGATCGTGGTGGATCCAGGGAGAAGCTCGATGCGCTCCAGCTCCAGCTTCTGCTTCTGAAGTCTCACCTCCATGTCCGGGTTTAAGGCTGGGAGGGTGAAGAGGCATGAGATGTAGTATTCCTCACCATCTCTACCGTCCGCCTCCGGCCTTGATATATCCCGGTTATCGTACTCCTTCACGGAAACCAGGTCTAGACCAAAGGCATCCGCAAACGACACCTTTCGTCGCACGGCTACCGGTGGGGGCTCGGGTTCCTCCTCCGATTCATCTGCAGAGCTTCCATCTGAAATCCGCTCTACGGTTTTCTCTAATTTGATGATTTCCTCTTTGTTTTTCATCATCCAGTCCCTGCAGATGTCCGGCTCCATGTTGTGGGAGACCATGGAGGGTGCAAGCTCTTCCACAGACATGCCTGGGTAATGCTGACGGGGTAACAGCACTAACCGCCTGAGAGACTCACTCGCAACGTGACTTGGCACAGAGCATCAGGTTGCAGCTGAACATTGTGTGGTTGCCAGGCTTAAAAATAGCTGTGAACTATGCTTGTCTTCCTGGTCACTAGAGTCTGGTTGACGTGGGACACTTTGATGTGTCCATGTCATCTGTTGAACTCTCCTGAATCTGGAGATAGCTTCGGTAAATGCTCATGAATTATACGTGTGAATCTGTACCGAAACAACACAATGCTTCCGTTTGAGACTGGGGCTAGTTGTCACATCGGAAGCAATATAACTATGAGTTTCAAATGCTTGTGGGTTTTTTATATTGGTTTCAAACACCTAGATAAAACTCATATTTGAGACAATTTTTTTTGTGAATTCTGTCATCCAAACAAACTGATATTTGGTGCAATGGTGATATTTTATTTATATATGTTGGATAAACAAGTTAAATTAATAAAACCGCACTGTTATTTACTTATATTCAGATATTATAATGATAATATGTCAGGTTGGGGCAAGTTGTCATGATTCAATTCATGAAATATATATATATATATATATATATATATATTGATTTCACTTGTTTGCATGCGTATGTGCGTACACACACTTGTATGTGCGTACACACACTTGTATGTGTGTGTATCTACGCTTGCTTACTTGCTTCATAATTTTTTGCTTATTTATTGGGTGGATGTATTTATGGGATTTTTCCTTTAATTGCATAATTATTGAATCAATGATTAAATCCTTGTGTGTTGTGAATTCCAAAAAAATGTGCTGCAGTCCATTTGTATTCAGTGTTTTAGTGCATGAACTCAAATGACCACTAGGTGGCAGTGTCTAATCAAAGTTCTGTGCACACTCGCGTTTCATTAAGAATCAAATGCGGATTCCAAAGCAGTCCAGTAGGTGGCAGCAAACTCTTGTTTTGTGCTAGGATCGCAGAGTTTTTTCAAAATGACCCCCCCCCCCCCCCCCCCCCCCCCTAAATTTGAAATAGAAAATACATTTGTGTTTTTGATTTCTTTGTGATAAAAGCCATGAAATATTTGCATTTTCTTGATTAAACGTTTTTCTTTAAATGGCATCCACGTGGTGAAAAGAAGGCATCCCAAATTCTCTGATCAATGAACAAAACAAAAAAACCCTAAACACCTTTGCAGACATCTGACAGATATTTGTTATCGGATTTTGGAGTGTTAAAATGTTCACATAAAACCAGGTCAAAATATGCATTTGATCAAAATTATTTTGATCTAATGCAAATATCACCAGCCATCTAATACTGTATGTAGGCCTACTAAGATCCCTTTTTTATAACACCTAGTGTTTTCAACCAAAATATAGAATGAAGATATTAAATTCAGACAGAGACAGATAATTAATTCACAAAGAGAGATTTCTGATATTATCAATCTTTAATCTGAAAATCTTTTATTTGTTATCCAGTTTTATTCATATGAAAATTTCAAGGCAGTGGCACACAGTTAGAGTACACATGTGATGCAGAACGTACCATTACAGCATGTGCATCATTCTCAGAAGCTTTAGTAATCCGAGCACATAAATGGTCAAAAGCAAAAATTATTTGAAAACCAGCAGTTCATCACTCATTTAACAATATCTCATCAAAATGAACAGATGCTGTCGATCTACAGTTGATCATCTCAAGGTTCAGGGGTGTGTGAACCGTTTAGCATGTGTTGATAAATTTCATGTGCAATGATATAAAAATTGTTTAATAAAATAAGCACACAAAACATTTTACAACAAAAAACAATAATGCATTTGTTCTGAACACACTGCTCATTGCTCAGAATTTTATAGACTTAACCTCCATAAATTACACTTTTGAAGACTTTGTTTGTTTGTTTGCTTATTTTTATTTATGTGCAATACATAATAATACAATATGTATTAACTTTATTTAATCACAAACATAAATGAATATGGATTACACATTTGGATAATAATAATAATAATAATAATAATAATGGTAACACTAGTTTAGAGTCCAATTCTCACTATGAACTAGTTGCTTATTATCATGCATATTACTAGGATATTGGCTGTTTATTAGCACTTATTCTGCATGACCATGTTCTACATCCCTTAAACCCAATACCTAAACGTAACAACTACCATAAGCAGTAATTAGGAGTTTATAGGCAAAAATCGTAGTAAAAAATTTTGTTAAAAGTAAAAATTGGACCCTAATATAAAGTGTGGCAATAATAATAATAATAATAGCCTAAACAAAGTAATAATAAAATTAGTAAATAAAATCAAAAATAAAATAAATGCCAGCCCTTCTCATTTCTACTCCTAATACTATATTAATCTCTTTGGCAAATTAAACAACTGATCTTGGTTTGGTTCCCAGTCTTGGTTCTGACTCGAAAAACAAAACAAACTTCTAATGACTGTATTGTTTACGCGGCAGGTGGACATGTGTCACGTGGGGTCGCAGTACGCCAAAAAATAACAACATGCACGTCCGCATAAGTGCCCCCTCGCATTCTAATAAGCTAGTCCCCCCCTCAAAAAACTCGGCCGAAACATTGCGATGCATTGAATCGAGATACAAAAAAACAAGCTGCCGCTTCGCGTTGCGCGTCATGCGAGCGCATTCAAACAGGAGTCGGTGTTACTCGTGCGTTTTTTATACTGTTGCGTCGGTAATAACAGCAGCACACTGACTGAAGACAAGCAGCGTCTCGCGGCTCCGAGCGGAGGAATATCAACAGCGCGTGCTGTGCGTTTGTTTGTAGCGCTTTTTTAAACCACTGACTTGTAAACACTCGAAACTTTGCATCCGCGAGGGAGATACATTCACTTATTTTGGTGAGTTTTCACGTTTATGCCTTCCATACACTGACCTTCTCAGTTTGACTTCACTTAGAAGTTGCAGATGGGTTTAGTGCTTGTTGGATGGTTTATAAAGTGTTTGTGTTGTTAGAGAGTTTGTGAGAAGTCAGTATCGTGATTCTATCCTCATAATCAATAAACATCCAGTGACAGTTTTGTGGCATTTTAGATTATTGCATCGCCTTTTAATGCTCATCAACTTTCGTTGTGTTTATGGTTGTTTGTATTTGTGCGTTTTAGTTTTAAAACACCCCGAGTGAAATGTAAACGTAGCCTACACTAGTTTATGTAGGAAAATAATAATAACAACAGCATAATTGTCCGTTTAAAAATAAAGGATTTTAGTTAATGCATTAAGGCATAGCCTACGATATGCAGAAATGTACATGATCTATTATTGCACTCGAATCACCACATGTACTGTTTGTACAATTATGTTCAAGTGATTAAGACTGTTTAATAGGTTTATATTTTTAAAAAATTAAATCAGGTAAATTTTTTTAATACACTGATTAGGTTGTCTGAACGATTATATAGTTTTAGTCTGTGTTTAAGCTTTGTGATTTTGCATGAGATATACAATTTTAGATTGTCTAAAAGTGACATTTACTAGTATATGTTATGTATTGAAGATAATTTATATTATTATTATTATAATCATCATCAAGGTTAACATTAATCTTACCGTGGCTGCTTGCCTCCATTTCCATGATCCGGAGTGAATTCTTCACAGGAGCAGTGAGTGTCAGGACAGTAAGCCTGATGTATTGGAGTGTTAATGGACAGCACTCCTCTCTTAAGACACAGTCGCATCTACTGGCAGTGCAGTTTCGGTGGGTTCAAGGAATCTGGGATTTTTTTTTTAACAAGGTGTGTAGTATTACAGCTCGTATCATGGCTGTGATTAACTCTGAGAGTTTTCGGTTGCAGAAGCACCTCTGTTTCGCTCCGGCAGCTGTGCAGGTGAAGTGCAGGTGTGCATCATGGTGTTTCGTCACTCATCGCTGTGTCGCTTCAAAAAGGCTGTAATAGCAGTAGTAAAATTTCAAGCAAACACACACACACACACACACCTCGGCAGCTCCTGTAATGTGAAGCCCGGCCCTTTGTTAGCCCCACGCAGTTCTTCCCAGGTGATTTTAATTAGCACTGTTTCAGCGAGCAGTGTTTGGAGCGTGATGTTTCACGTACGACATGTGAAGGGAGGGGGGACGGCTGACCTGAGACAGGAAAGAGGGGCCGATATTGCAATTATCCTGATGTTTTTGTAGGCACAGGCTGATTACGGCTGGGGTCTGTGGATGCACTGCTTTGCGTTAAAAGGAAAGACATCCTTTTAAAGTGAATCCATCGAGTAAAATAAAATGATTTGGCTGGGTTAAGATGGCATTGTGATTTGACTTCTTGTAGGTTACACCTTTATACGTACTGTAATGTGGGTGGAACCATTTAGTTGTTTGAAATCACTAGTTCTTTCAATTATTTCATATTGCATCCTGCAGTCACCACTGACAGAAAATGCCCATCAAACCCCCTCTTCCTATATTCTACTGATTTTTAAGGGGGGTTTAAATAAAACAACCATAGAAAGTCAAAGGCTAGTTTTCCTTTACGTTCCCGCGATAAGCGACGTATTACCATGTGTGTTTTAATATACATCCCTAAACAGGGTCATAAAACTCTAATGGCAATTAAGCCGGAAAGCCTTCTGTTTGTATCCATGTTAACTTCACAGAAATGTTTCCATGACAACCCCCATGCATGTTAAGGCAACCAGAGGTGATCAACTCTTTTTTTCTTCCCCCTCCCTCCCTTTCCTTTCCCTCGCAAGAGTGGGATTTGTGTTGACAGTTCTGGCCTTTAATGGCACTTTGGTGCCGCGTGAAAGTATTTGTTTACCGTGATCATATGCTTCTAGCTGTCAGCCTCGCAGAGATTGACTTCTCCAGATAAAAGACTGTATTACATGCTTAAGAGGTCTTATGCGCCATAATTATCCACATCATACTAATGACGGTTGGTGTGATTCAGTAACTAAGACGCTGAGAGCACGGGCTTCCACTGAGGTCACGAGAAATGCTTTTTTTTTTTGTATGATTGATTTTTTTATGCTTATTTTATGGATTAAAATGTTTAACGTGTTGACTAAAGGGAACCGTTCCATCTGTACCTGAGGTTGCAACGCTCTAGACCTTTCCAACTGCATTTTTTCTTTCCCTTAAACATGTCATATAATCCCTAACTCTAGTCTTTTGACTGTGACGGCGCTCTTTCACACCAACGATATCACATGACCTTTATGGAGAGGTATTAAAATCACCCATAAGCATCTTATCTTAGAGTACAAATGCCCTTGAAATTATTAATTGTATGCAAAGCTGATAATATCAGTGCTGATATGTTTTGTCATCTCTTTTTTGTGCGATTTGAAGGCATGACAGGGTCTTGTTGGCTAAAGGCAATGATTTACTGAGCGCTTTAGTCTCTGGTTGACTTAAAACCCCAGTCGTTGTAGATGCAAGAGGGCTTCATTTGTAGTAAACGGCAAGGTCAGCCCAGCTCGGACCAAAATTGCCTGTGGCCTGTGGCAAGAGGAAGTGTGGAAGTAGACTTAATGCCAGTCTATGTGATACTATTTATGCCAGGCTTAGTTTCAGGATCATTGTTGAAATGCAGCCTACTTTCACTAATTAAATAAGTGCTTTTCCACAAATTATTTGGTCACTTAAATTGTTTTTTTTAAAATGTAAACCAACGGTTTGGTTTGTTTGTATTTAACCCATACATGGGTTGAAACAACCCAGCATTTTCTTAGACTGTAGATGCTGTCTTTCAAGTAGAAGCATACTCTGACCTTCTAACTGGAATCTCTGAGGACAATTCTGTTAGTAAGAGAAAAAAAAATCTGTTTATTTGAAACACGTTATGGAAAAACAGAGGATTTGTGACAGTAACATCTCCTGACAGGCGTATTAGGCTGCAGAAAGAGCATCGGGCCCGAGGCGGTGGGCATATGGTACTGCCTTCTGCTGGCATCGCTCTAGAACAAGTTGCAACACTGTGGCAGGGTCACGACGGGCTCAGGTTTGTTCCTCCTGCCCTCTCTAAATAATAACAGGGCAAATTAATGCTCCCTTTGTCTTTGACAAGGGCAGAGCGAATATTTTTAGATTGACTCTTTGGCCCGAATTGTTGTTTTCTATGTTTCTCTTCATGTTGTTGTTGAGTTACTGAGCTGTCGTGTTTGAGTTTGACCTTCATGTTTCTCTATTGTTTTAAAGGAATGCCTGATTGCTGTGGTTTAATTTGTAAACTTTTGGACATTAATTATGCTTTTTTAAACAATGTTTTTGGACCCGTAATATTGGCTTGTGGACATATACCATGGTATTCTTCAAGGTAACTTTGAGTGGCATGTAAACCCAGTAGTGAAGAACATTAACATTTTATTAATATTGATGATATTTCATTATTGTTCTTACAAATTTACACTAAGTATGGAACATGATTACGGTAACCATTCAGTAAAATCGTATACATCAAAATAACATGGGATCACCATCTTATACCACCACTTTACCACATTTATTGTAAGGGTTATTGCAGAATATTCAAATTGTATTATTAATATTGATGTTATTTTATTTTTAATCTTAGTTTTTAAGCCTATATGCATCATAAACCTGGTAATCATAAATCATAAACCTGGTCAAAGTATGATACATCATTGCTCAGTACTTTTCTTTATTAGGGTTAGTGCAGAATGCATGATGGAATAGATTTTATTATTAATATTGATATTATTTTCTCATTTATTTGACATTTATCGCCTGTTTGTGAATTACGAATATTTTAATTATTTAGTACCATGGTATCCATCAAAATACCATGATATTTCCTTCTGGTCCCCCTCCCTATGCCATTGTACTGTCACAGTAGTTTTCGTAAAGTTTGTGAATAATCAGATTTTAAAATTATACTCTAGACTAATTGTATCTTACAATCATATGTAGCCCAATTTAATATAATTCACCAATAGCACTTTGAATATTGAAACACAAGCATCCTTTGTGAAGTGTAAATATGACTATTATGTGTTCGTGGATGGCAAGGAAGCCATTGCTGTGTTTGGTGCTCAGGAATGTCTTTTAGACTGCAGAGGGTTAATTAATATACACCGTGTGATTCCCTTTTTGTCTTTCATAGGGCCACTTACAGCATATGGCCACAGCAATACAATAGTTTATTTTTATGATTTTTGATGAGTGGTTTTTAATTTAGATTGTCACTTCTGGCAACCAGCAGGGCAGATGGTGTAGATTTAAATGCCCATCAGAGCCTAAACACCCTCCAGGCAGCTGTTGCTAATAAACTTTCCCCTCCCTGTTTTTCCCCCCGTTTTCCCCCACGCAACACGTTTTAGGTCAAGAGGAGTCAAACCTGTTACAACACCTGTTTCTGCATATGTAAATCTGTTGTTTTGTCATTTCATTAAACAAGAAAAAAAAGGGAACGGTCCCTCGTGGTTGCAAATGCGACTGGCACCGAGCCCACTTGGCAGGGTGAAGACAGCGAGGGGAGGAGGGAAAGATGAGCAAAAGACAACCGCGGCCGTCGGATGCCTCTTCCGTGTGAGGATGTTTTCCGAAAGGACCTCTGTGGAGAATGCAGTGCTAACCCCCCACCCCCCGCTCTTTTTTTTCTTTTCTTCCTCCTTGGTGTGAAGCGGAAGTTGGAACCTGGCACACGCGTGGCTGGCACACGCTCTCGTTCAACCCCCACCACAGTATTCCCATTGCCCTCTCGTCATGCCGTGATGTCAGAGCTCTACTCCAAGCCACATGTGCCGGTCTCGTGTGTGCACTGCCTCTGGGGCTAATTGCTCCAGCCCCCCTCCATAAACCACTGGTGCATGACGATTTTAACCTGAAATGTCTCTTCGCACCCATATATATGTTCCCTCTCTCTTGCCCACCGTGCTTTTTGTGAGTAAGTTGTGGGATTTGAGTTGTAATCCCATCTGTGCACGCAGGATGCAACAAATATGGCGTGAAATTAGAGGTTATTCCTCGGCTTTGAAGATTACTGTCATCGTTGTGGCGAACGCCGCCTTGTATGCTTCACCGTTTGTTGTATTAGTTACAAACGTCCATCTTACCTTGAAGTGCACGCTGTTTTTCCCCTACCTGGGTGTTTTAATTTGGCCGCTAATCTGCCGTTGAACCGCAAGCTACCCTGGCTTTGGCTCGGACGGCCTCCTGTTTGAGGGTCCCCGTCGTGTGTTAATCTCCACGGGCCGCTGAGGTATCCTTCCTGTGATTTAGCGCCTCTCCACGAGCCTCTCCGGTGAGCCACGCCATCCCTCTGTGATAGGGAAGTTCATTAGGGATGTGCCTTTGATGGGGCAGCTTTTCATGTGACGGCGCTCTCAAATACCTTGATGTAGAAGCTTAAGAAGCCATTGTGCCGCGAGCGCGTCTTATTTAGATCTGCATAGTAAATCGACCCGAGTAAATACGGGAAGAAGCAGATGGAAGCAAGGAGATAAGGCCCAGGCGAACAATCGCATTTGTATTTTGTTATGATGTTGACAGCAGCTAAAATTCACTAATCTAGCGCCACTGATCTGCATTTCAAAGAAATCTCATTTAGCAGCAGGGAGGATAAAGTTCTTTTCATTGTGGCCGCGCTTCTTTTTTTTTAACTTGCATTCTTTGCTAATTTATCTGCCGCAGATTTAACGTTGGGCCGGGTGCAAGCATCCTGCATGTTGCAAAGGGGATCTTAAATACCCTGAAAGCGGTAACGTCTAGACTGTGAACCGGGGGTAATTACACGTCCACTGATGAATGGAGGGAGTTTGAAGACTCATCTTTGTTCAGGGGGCCTGAATTGCTTGACTAGAGCTGATAAGGGCCGTTCGGCCCTCAGTCAAAATGCATTGCGTTGGCTTCCACCTCCTAACACGGGAATGGTATTTACATGAAAAGGTAAAAATTTATTGTGTACTGTAATCTGACTTGTTTGCATAATGTCTTCTTTCATCCGCACACCCAGCAGAGGGGCCGGAGAGGTATTCTTGGCCTTGATTTGAAATAGTTTATCTCGACTCGAACGCCAGGCTTCATGTAAATATCAGACAGTGACATTAGTGCGACCTGCGCTAATGCAGTGTGTGTGTGTATAAGTATTTTAGAGATCTCGAATTGAAACGGGTCCGGTATTGTGGAAACTTGTCACAATGAGGTCATGCAAACTAATAACATCAGTAAGTCGATTTAAAGGTGAGTTTTATCAGTCCAAAGTAAGGCTGCACAATATTGGAAAAAACTGCCATTGCGATATTTTGTTTTGCCGCAATATATATATTGCGATATGAAAACAATTTTACCAGACGACTTGAATAGCTCTATTTGGAAAGAATGAATCATTCTAGAATGATCGGGGGATTTTATAGGGGAGTGAATCTGCATGTAAAATAAGAAACAAATTACAAACACATAAATACAATAGAACAAAGATAAATTAAATAAAGTCTAACAGTATTTTATAGAAATTAAATATGTAAAATAACACTGCATAGTCTTCACTTTATAAATTAAATATAATTAATAATTGATAAAGCTACAAAAGGGATTTTCTCTGTGTATTTTGTTGTTGGATCAACATTAATGAGACAGCAGGAATATTAGGCTGCTGTCACTTTAAGACCGAATGCAAAGATCCAATATAGTCATATGCATCCGTTTTCTTTCTCAACTGTTTACGTTCACGTAAGCCATAAGCGTTTTTGAGGATACTCACCAAGACAGGCATTTTGATATCATTTTGCGTGTATGTGTCTTTCAAGCACAAATAGATGCGGAGGAGAATGCAATTCGGTGTCCGAATTGAGTTCTCTTTTGTGCGTCCTCTTGTACTTCAATGTTTAAAATCACTTGAATGTTTAGACTGACAGTACCTAAAACGTGTGCAAACGATAAGCTTTCGCTCTATGATGGTTATGATGGTTAAACTTTGCAATTAATCTGAGAATCACATGCATTTCGAAATGTGGTGCCTGGTCCATACGGATCAACTACGATCCCTATACTTGACATCGTACATCCTGCGATGTGACTGATACGCATATCGTGATATCGATACTAAAACGTTATATCTTGCAGCCCTAGTCCAAAGACATTGTGTTATTAACACAAAGTTTGAAATATACGGGACATTAACGCTTTTTCAGGATGATTATTCTGAGCTTTTTATATGGCTTTTCATTTCTAGTCTAGAGTTTGTGTACATTTACACATGCAAAAAGCACTGACAGAACAGTCTTAAATCTAATTTTGATAATAAATCTCTAATTCAAATGTTGACTGAGCTAGTGAGCTTAAATATACACTACTTGTGCTCGTAAACCAAGTGTACTTCTAGGATTACGAACACCATATACGTGCACATGTAATTGAGTGCAGAAGATGTGTATCTTAATACTCGGGCTAATAGACAGTTTGTGCTATTTCCTCCAAACACTCCATCTCAGTTTGTAACACCTCCTCAAACACAAGCGGTTAAAGCAGCGGCGGGTTTGTGTTTGCAGAAATGCTCTCCTAAGCAAACCCCCTCCTCTTTTCATACAGTTCAGGGAGGACATTCCACGGGATCCTGAAGTTGTTCGTTGCCTACAGGGGAATTTTGGGACAGAGAGAATCTGAAGCCATTCGGCTGATTTGTGTGGGTGTGTGTATCATACTGTAGCTTCACAAGTGAACTGTACTCTTCAAAAAAAAAAGAAATATGTTACAACTTGCATTTTTTTTTTTTTTTTTTTTAATGAGGTGAACTGAGCTGCACACGCTCATTTAGTCGAACATATCTGTGAGTGTCAGCAAAAAAAGCGGCAGAACCCTCGATGGAAAGTTTGATTTATGCTCGGTTAGTTTTAACCTGCCAGGCATGGCAAGCTGTTTCGAGGGCAAAACATTTTCCCTCATTTCTGATATTATTATTCTGAGTGTGATATGCGTCAGTCTGAAATGCAGATGAAGGTATCGAAGTGCTCTCAAAAATTTACAATTGAAAAATGTACCTAGTAATACCTTTTCTTTCGTTGTTTTTTGACAGATTCTCTCACACTTGGACTCTCCTCTTCCAAACAAACACGGACATCAACTGAAAGTTTCCCCTCAGGGTAAGATCGAAAAACACAGCTTCTCTTGTACTTCTGTCAACACGTTCATCTTTTGGCAGATGCACTCTTTGAAATTGAGATAAAACCGAGTGCGTGTCCGTACGCAACTGCGGCACGTTGACGTGAAACGAGCCCACATCCAGTTATTTGATTGACCTGTCGTATTGATGGACTGTGACAGACTTTGTTGTAATTATTTTACTGTGGAGATGAAAAACTCTCGCATGACACAAACAGTAAAACAGTACAAACTGTCCAAACTGTCATTGCAATTATCCTAAATATCACTGACAACATGCTTACACTGTAATTTTTTGTGGTATTGCCACCTTTTATAGGATTCAAAAAAGGTGATATTTAAAAAAAAAATTGCATGCTTCTAGGAAAAATTTATGTATGTTTACATGTTTCCTATTCTGTGTCGGTCAGGATGAGACTTGGTATGGCCGTTGCTTATAGCGCAGCAGGAGTACTCTGAAAACCAAGGCGAAAGTGGTGAGTAAAAGCAATCTTTAAACGGCTAATTTGCATGTTCGGTCTGTCTGTCTCAGCCATAATTGATATGTCCTCTCAAAAACCACTTCCATTATATATTCCATCAACCACATCCTGAGAGGAGCGTTAATAATGAGGAGTCCGGGGATCTCTTAAAGATTCTTGATGCATCATGATAGTTGAGAGAGTCCACTTAGTTTCTTGACGGTTGTGGGGTTTCATGTTAAAGGCAGTTGAAGTCAAGATAAATCAATTGTGGTGTATAAACAGCAGGTAAAGGTTTGAAGCATGTTGTCCGGCTCCCTCCGGCCCTCCCTTGAAGCTCTGATGATGGTTTTGTCACCAAGTAAGTGAAAAATACGCATAAAGAATCTCACTATCTGTGAGAATGTGACTGCTGATTATGTGACGGAGGTTGTGGTCGTCGTCATTAGCGATGTAGACATTGCCAGACGAGCGGCTACAGTTGCGAAGGGTAAATTAGAAAAACTTGCAGCTATTCAAGTTCATGCAGAGTTTAGGTCATGTTTGATGATTTGAGCAAGAGATTTGGGTAACATTTTATTTTACAGAGTCCTTGTTACACGTTACATGTAATTACTGTAGAATTAACTATAAATTAGGCATAATTACATGCAACTAACCTTAAACCAAAACCTAATCCTAACCCTATAGCAAGTAAATGTAGTTCATTATTATTACTCAGTCCTTAAATGTATTATGACACTGTGACACAGACACCTTAAAGTAAAGTGTAACTGAGATTTGTTGATTTTTTGTTAGGGACCTGATATTAGCAGTTGTACTTATAATTTTTGCTCTAATGGGATGGTTTACAAAAAACATCAAGTTTTATTTTGTTTTATTTTAATTAATCATTTACTCAACCTTATGCAGTTCCAAACCCGTATGACTTTCTTTTTTCCATGTAACACAAAAAGATTACTTGCCACTCATGAAAGCTAATATATGGGCTGTTGAGGACCAAAAAACCACTATAAAAGTATTAAAAAAGTAGTCATATGTGCCATATTCCAAGATTTAAAATCATATGATAGATTTTTGCAACAAAAAGATCAACATTTTAGTCATTTCCTGTTTAAATATAGTGCCTTAAGATGCAACATGTAAGGTTTAATCAAAATAACTTTGTTTAAATATGTACTGTAGAAGTGCGAATGAGAGCTGAAGGAATAGAAGATAATTTTAAGCGAATAACTGCTCCCATGAAAATTTAATGATGTATCCCCATTCACTTTTATTATATAGAAAAGTTTGGAACGACTTGAGGGTGAGTAAATGATGACAATTAAATTTTTTTAGTGAAATTCCCCTTTAATAATTAGTCTACAGATCATGATTGAGAAAAAAAAATATTATGCTTTAATATGAAGAAAAAATCAATTTTGGTAAACATCTTATGCATGGTTGATATGGGATTCTGTCAATACTCTTGCATTAATATATCAAGTTAAGAAAGTATCACACTGAGCAAGCAATAACAGCCCACACTTTGCTGCTGAATTGCTAAACTCAGCAGAGTCCAGCATCCAAACCCAACTCTGTAGAGAAGCATCCATCAGTGAAGCTATTCCAAGCCATTACTCTGCCTTTGAGGTGCGGGACTGATTAAAGTTTGCATATGCTGAAGAGGTTGGGAGCGGCTTGGCTTAAGGCAGGGGCTGAAATCCCCAGAAGTCACTGCATCACAAGGCTAAGCAAAACCCAGCTCCTCTCTCCCCACCTTAAAGAGATTTGAATGTTAGTTTTTAATTTGACGAGTATCCACTTAAATCTTCAAAGATGAACTCTTAAAGCATATCTGTTCTGGAACAGAAGTCCTCTGATCAGTGCGTAAAAAAAGAGAAAGTATAATTGCCGCCCAACTTCACACCGCCAATGCACACATTATAAAATCTACAGCAATTAAGCATATCTCACCCGAGTTTAAAGACGAGGAATGGTGTTCCTCACTCTTCGGATGGACGGCCTAGTGCGTCCTTCGCTTTGAAAATTGATTTCTTGTTCTAGTAGAGTGCCTGTCATTTCCATCTAAAATGGCTCAGAGAGAGCTCTTCCACTCCCCGGAGTTGAGAGCAACCTCCATGGAGCTTTTCTCTGGACACTCAGAGCCGAAAGCTCGGAAGGATATCAAAGGAAACTGAGCTGTGTCTCCATTGGCAGGTCTCATTGTGTGGCTGATTTGGGATTGGAAAGGGAAGGTGGTTGGGGACGGAGATGAAGCGAAGCCCAGTTCCTCCTAATCTTTATCCCCCATTAACCCCCAGAACCGCTCCTGGGATCAGGTCACTGGTCAATCCCCCCATTTTGATCGAATATTTTAACTTAAGTCTTTTTATGATGAATAAGGAAAAAAAAGTTCAGGCCATCAGTGGTTCACTTCATAGTTCGGGTCTTCTTAAACTCTCTTCGCTTCATTGTTTTGTCTCCAAATTAGAAAGAAGGATTTTTTTTTGGTGGTCCAACTTTCCATATTCCTGTTAAGCTAGGTTTGGGAAAGGGCTTGCTGTGAGCAAATTGGAGCTTTAGTACCTCTTTTTCTTGGACATATTTTTCTTGAAGTGATAAGACGTTTGCAAAGTAAACTCTGGCAATGATGGTGGCACCTTTGTTCTCTCTTTTCCAGGCATTCAGAACCAGATAAAGCGAAAAGCTACATGCTAATCTTTCTCAGTGGCATCTAGACAGCTTTATTTACTCACATTCTCAAAGACAGCGAGACAGAAGGAAACAAATCGAGGCCCGTTTGAAAAATAGAGCAAGAGTTCATGGAGAATGGACAGTTGCCCCGAGAATAGAGTTACAAAAGAGAGTCTACCATCATTCCTGATAGAGGAGACAGACAGAGTCAATGAGGTTATTGATCCGGCAGGAGTGCTATGCTAATCAGCCGTCTGAATGGGCCGAGAGTCAGTGTCCTTCACTGAGACTTATCCTTTGGCTGCTAATCTTTTTTGTCTTTCAATACGTAAACAACAAGTTTGATGAGCAGAAATCTACATGGTTTATTGTGGAGAAGTCACGAGCGCTGGAAGGTTTCCAAGTGGCGGGACAATTGAAACGAGAACCTCTTTTTGACATCAGGGCGGTCTGACATAGGTCTGACCCCGCCGGTCCAGATGGTGGGAATTAGGCAGACACTTTGCTTGCAGGTGATTATGTCCGATGCATTGTTCTCACGCCGTCTTCTCCCTCTGCGTGTCGTCCCATTCCCCCCCCGTGCAGTCATGAAATGGATCGCGGTGTTGAATAGACATGGGTGGATTAGGAATGAATGGGTGCAGATTGAATGTATGAGAATGTGAGTCCAATGCCCAATTTCTGCCAATTTCATCATTAAGAATATGTATTAAACACGCCCGATTGAAATTAGAAACATATGTTTGGACAATTGTCACATCAACTCCAATTGAGTTGACTAAACTAGGATTACAACACAGAACATGCGATGGAAGCGGCTATTGGTTTCTTGCAGCCAATTTATTTAGAGGCTTTGAACCAACTGAGTATGAAGGATTTCGGCCTCCTGTGGAGTTGTAAGACTCCTAGATTATGTGAATAATTGGCCACAAAAAGGATTCATTTAAATGTAAATTAGATTAAATTAGCTTAGTCTTATTTTGTGTGTGTTAGTGTGTTTTATAAAATATGATTCTTCTTACAAGAATTCCAGGATTTCAATGAGTTTCTCACATTTGATATTTTATATAAACAGCTAATGTTATTTTCGTCGGAAGAAAGAAATCTTATACGTTAACAGAGTTCTCCCCCGCAACGCTGTTTTGAAATGCTTTCTCCATTTGAACGCTTTGTCTGGCCTCATTCACTGGAAAAGCTTTACTACAAAAGATACAAGCCCACCGCTTTGTTCTTCACAATAATTTGATCATGGTTTGAAAAGTGATCTTGCGGAGGGAGAGGTACTAGAGCCTGGAATTTGGCTTCCCCACCGCAAACCGCAAGCCTGTACAATCAAACTGCGTCACGGTTACCTGCCTTGATAGATGGTGAAACTGTTTGTTGTTGGGACGAGAGCAACCCGATTCGGGTCACATGTCCGTCTCAGACTGGAATGTGTTTGTCGGAGCGACCTTAATGCCAAATCCAAGAGTCTCTGATTTCTCTTCATGGCGTGCGCTTCTCTTTTGTAACCCTCTCTCATGAAAGCTGTGCCTCTGGGCCAATTCTGTGGTCACACTACCTGATTCTGAGGCTCGTGGAGTGATGTTGAGTGCTGAAGCCAGAGGGAGTCATGTGAGAGAGATTCCGTCTGCATAAACATGCCCTTCTTCTTCTACGAGAGACCAAACAGGCAGGGTGTCCCTCAGCCCACCTCACCTGTGAAGCCTTTTCAAATCCTTTCCTGTCTATCTCCCCTTTCCTTTTCTCTCGTACTTCTCCAGCTGTTTCCTTCAAGTCCTGTTAAATGAAACTCTCGGAGAGCAGATACTTTTTGCATCATTCTGAAAACACTTAGACTTCTGCCTCTTTTTTTCGAGCGTGGTGCAAAGCGATAGGCTAAAAAAAAAAATGTTTTAAATCGAGAACAGATCCAGTAGCTCAGTTTCTGGATTTGTTGCAATACATTTTCATTTTCATTGAGGTAGCAAACAAGATCCATAATAGCAATTTGAATGATTTTTTTGACTGAAAAAAAATAATAAATTCACATTACTGATTTTTTACTTGAAAAGCCAAGACGAAAAATTGGAATGTTGGTTTGACAGCTTTGGCTTGTTTGAAAGTTTTGTGGATAGATGGATGGATGGATGGATGGATGGATGGATGGATGGACTTCTGAGTGACAGGCGTAAGGGGATGATCACACAGAACGTGGTTTTGCTCTTAAAAACATGAGGCGCATATAGTACTGCAGTTACAATAAAAACTGCAGAGGCGCAGCGCTGATGAATGGAAAAGAACGCAGGGTCTCGAGCGCATCGATCAGATGTTCGTCTAGCGCATGTTTACATACAAAAACAGTTAAAAGCAGTGGAACTTACTGTAAACAGCTCCGACAGAGCTTTATGATTGGCCCAAAGCAAACTTTATGAACAAACATTCTGAACTCGTACGTGTTCGTACTGGTAATTTTCATTCATTGTGCATCATACCGGTAACTTACTGTTAATGTTACAACTTCTCTTACTTGGAAATGTATTTATCAGTATTTTTGAAAAGGCCCTCTTCACACATGATCTTATAACGGTAATTTAGCGGTAAAGACTGTATGTGTGTAAGGGGATGTTGTTGATCAAGCTTTTAAGTTTAATATAAGTGAAATTAGTTTTGTTTAGACTTTATCTTCACTTTTTTTTTCATCCCATTCCACTGCTTTTCCATTTGTTTTATCCGAAATATTTCTCTCTCCTGCTCTCTCCAGACCTATTTTCATCACTTAATTCCCTCTTTCTTTCATTCATAGCTTCGCTCTCTCTGTTATTAGACTACTTTCTCCCTCTGTCTCGCCTGTCTGCGGCATGTTGCACCACACACACACACACACACAGATCTGGATGCAGACTGACAGTGCTGGCACAGCACTGATTGAAACTCATGTCTCAAAGTTGCTAATGCTCACTGAACCATTTTATTGAAGATAAAGTAAATAAAATAGGTTTCTTTATGAGAATTCACTGAAATAGACCAGAATGATCTAGAAAACACACTTACACACACGCTTTTCTGATTGGTTCATAGATTCCTGGCGAATGGCTGGGATGAGCTGTTTTCTAGAGGTATGGGAGAGCTAGGAATTTCACAAGTTCAATGTTTTTTGAGAGGGCTGAGAGAAAGCAAACGGCTCAATTTAAATCCGTTTTTAAGGAATGACTTTCATAAGTTCTTGAAGTATAGCACAGAGCTCAGTCATTGCTGTCAGGTGATGTAATCTAGTTTTTCTGTTTACTTAGTTTTAAGTTGTTTTAGTGCTACACAAGTCATTGCATGAAAGGCACAGAGACATATTTGATATTTTTGGCTGTCCACAGAAGGATCTTCACCACATACTGCTGTTTTATACTGTACTATAGCATATAAAAATGACCCTGTTTACCTTTTTAAGGTAAATTAAATTCGGTATGACACCCACTTTTCATAATCCAATCAATTGCCGATATACTGCATAAAGTCAAGAAATGCATCACATTGCGTAAGTAAAATGTATTGCGAAAAGCTGTTACATGTTGACTTCAAAGACAAAATATACTCTATTTACTTTAATAAATGTTAATATGATAAATACGATAATATTATAAATATTTGTAAAGTCTGTTAATCAATCTCAAAATTAAATATCTTTCTTAAAAAAGAAAAGGTCAAGAAAAGGTCAAACGGTCCAATCAAATCCTGATGAGTAAAAAAAAAAAAAGTTCAGAATTGTTACTCGACAATACCGTTTCGATTCTTTTAAATCTTTAACTGTACACAGTTTAATTCTGAATTGGATAAGAAAACGAGAAGACATCCTAACAGCGGTTTGTATTTAACAGAAACCACAAGGTTTTGTCTTGGACCCAATCCGAAGAGGTTTGTCAGTCTATTGGCTGCATCTCGATCTGAATGAACAGCAGGTTTAAACACAGAAGCCGAACAAAACAGGTCACATTCAATAAGATCCTTGTTCCTATTGAACCAAGTGAAGAATCATCCACGTTCTCTATACATTTACATTTGTCCAAATTTCTATAAAACCCCCCCTGAGCACCGCATTCTTTCTCAGAAGATAAAGCCAGCGTCAGAATGTGATTCCCTTTGGCTTAGAGGAGGTATAGGTGTCACCCTAATACATTAGCATTGTCCTCCGTTATAAATATTCTGCCAGGCCTTCCTCAGTCGGCTGCCTCTGAATGCTGCCACTCGCCGCATGCATTGTGGAGAGCGCCGGGCCGTTCTGAATCCACTCGGTCTGTCTTTTATCAAACACCCCAACGCTTTGATAGTTTCCTCATTTATTTAGTGAATAGTTGGAGAGGAAGAAAGAACGAGAGAATGAAAGAAAAGAGTTTTTACATTATGTAAATGGTGGAGGGGGGAGCTCGTCTCTAATCTCTCGCACGCTCATCACGGCAGACGTTTGCATTTCGTGATACTGCCCTCCTGGAAACCATTGTTGGGATTTCTAGCCCCTTTCCTGCCCGGCTCAATGTCTTTTAGAGGATTTTAATACACACGCCTTTCCTCGCAACAGCGTTTACAAGCCACCATTCAATAAAACTTCAAGTACCTCAATGTTTCCTTTGACTGGTCTCAGGAAAAAGCATGAAGTATTATAAATGATACAAGAACATGAGAGCAGTAATGAGTGTGTCTGTGTGTGCTTGCATTGTATTATGCACTAATGCACTCCAAAATTCACGTTTTACCGGGTAGTGGATGAATTCAGAAAGTTTATCACACGTTATCCACTGGCTGTGAAACTGTATTTTGCATTAATGTTTATATCAAATAAGAAACTTGCTATTTTCTTTCATCATCATCATATGCTGCCTGTAAAGTAATTTTTCTCATATTTATCATGTCTTCATTTATGGTGGCTCAATGCGAGAAATATGTCACAATGTTGAGTATTGGAGAAAGAAAAACCATCAGGCCTCTTAGATAAACCTAATTCGTGACAAGCACAGTTTTTGTTTTTAATGCATGCTTTTGTCTTTTATTCAATACAAGCACATCACTGAATATACGTCCTCCGGGGGAAGTTTGTATTTATGAGTTGGGAAGTCATAATCACGATGTCTGGTAGAGCTGCCCGATTCTGGATAAATTAGGAATCACGATTTTTGTTGCTTCAAACTGAGATTCTCCCACGATTCTGTACAGACAACTAAACAAAATAACATGTAATTTAATAGAGTTTCTAATAAAATGTTAATTGTTGCATTCTATTTAAAATGTTTAATAATCTGAATGAATTATTTTTTAAAAATCAGTTTAATGTTGAATGATTCAATGACTCACTCATAAATACTTTATTTGTTTTATTTATTTACATTTTTTTGAACAAATCAATTGAAGGAATGATTCAATAACAAATTCATTTTTTAACAGTCACCTGAAAGTCACCTTTCGCCACCTGGTGGCTTAATGATGCATTTGATACAATCGTAATTTGAAGCACCATGTTATTCTCAATAGGTGATCGCTTCCGTGGACATCAGTGTTTATATCCTTATAAACAATAAACTTTTATCCCAGGACAATATCTATTTTAATGTTCCTTGAGGTTAACTTATAATGTTAATATATTTTTTGCACAAAAAAAAACAAATATATATGCAGAAAAATGATTATTTCCCACCCTCATTCTGACCCTCTGTCTAAAATGATCTGTTTTTTAAGGGGTGTCACGCTCACTACTATTGCATGTGTGTAAGTGTTTTGAAATTATTATTCATGTGAAACCTTCATTTACAGACAAAGCATAACGAAATTGTTTACTTAGGGTTTGCGATACAGCTGCTGCCAGATCCAATACAGTTGGCCGCTTCAACTTTCAACACAAGTTTCTTTGAAAACTCTCATCTACAAAACAATCTGCAGTCAAATGCTCTGAACAAACATATAATCTCCCAAGCGATCTGGGACACCATTCAAAATAATGGACACAATACGACGCTCGCATCCATTGTAGGCAAGTGTCAGCCGTTAAGCGACTTTGAAAATGTAGTTATTTTGATGAGTTAATGCAAAAAATGGTTAATTGTCTTAAAAAAAATAACAGTGAACAGTCTTTCTGACATTGAACACATCATTAAATCAATGAGTTTCGTTCTTACAGTTTGATTAAAACCATATAATGTTGCATTTTTGCACTTGGGAAGTGTTCATTTTGGACCCTGCATGTACAAACACACTGCATGTTCACAGGACCGCCCATCATGCTCGACAACAACCTGACAGCTCTAATGCAGGGTAATTATTACCTTTAAGTAGGGATAAGAAAGGATTTGTTGACAGCAAATTGGCTTTTAGCATGCGTCTTGCGCACCTGCGTGTTGATCAGAGACCGTGATACACAGAGGTCTTTGTGCCAAGAACACTCTCTCACAACATATACACACACACTTACGAGTTTTTGCATATATTTGCTGTTTCTCTCTCTTTATGAAACCACGCATGTCAACTAATGAGCTTCCAAAATATATAATTTACCCACTTCACCATGAGAACGAGGTGTTTGTGTGGCTTTTTTCCCTCCTCAAATTGTTTCCTTTCATTGCCTTGACAGCATAGAGGATTAGCAGCATAACTGCTAACAACCATCAACGTGTTTTCAGCGTTGTGTCACATAGCATGTTTTTTTCCCCTTCCCTTTTCCTCCCTTGATTCACACTGCAACTAAAAACGGAAAAATAAAACAATCGATTCAACCTCCGGTGGCCCTTTCCAACGCACAGTGAGTTAAATGGTTTGTAAGACGTTTAATTACAGAATGGTATAATCATTATTCATCTCATGATTAGTTGTATAATATTAAGTGAATCTCCTGCCTTGAGTTCTGTGTTTCATAGATCAATAGATTTAGAGCTGGAATAAGGAGGTGGATTGAACAAAATATCCCTCTGATGTTTTTTAGCAGACCAATCTCTCATTTATTTATATAATTAGCTTTCATATATGCTTGATTAAATGCACATTTAATCGTACAGCATACTGGCGACTACGCTATACACTTTATAGTGCATGCAATATTTAATATAGTGTTTAAGGACAGAGTATGCAATAACTAAATATTTAATACAGCATTTCAAAGCAAAATTTTCAATGTGAACCACACAGTCAACTATTTAATGCTGTTAAATCTGAAAAACACATTTAAACGTGTTCAAAGCTTATTCTACTTTGGTGAGTTTATTTATGACTGGAATGGAATAATACTTTTTAAAACAAAAAAGGAATTGATTGGATTATGAATTGTTTTTATGTAGTTTAATTGAAGGGGAGGAACTGAAAAATAAGAGAGCTTCATGTCATTCACAAAGAAAAGTTGTTTCAGAGGTGGAGCAGGTTTTACATTTTGACTTGAACATTTTGACTAAAGATTATACAAATTGAATATCTTCTTCATAAATAATTATAATAACAATTTATGCACAATAAATGTCTATTAAGAAAGTAAAAAGGGTCAATTGTATTGCATACTAACCCTATCTTTTGATAGTTTCATGTTAGTTCACACACAGAAAGCAAGTCTGTAGTGTTTGATGATCACGTGATGTGAAGTGTTACGAGGTTTAAATGATAGCAAATCCCCTGTATTTTTTTCATACAATAAATTAAATCCACATGCTTTTCATTACAAATTAATCAGATGTTTCCATGCTGTGCTTTTTGGAGATGATAAGTAGTAAATAGCAGCGTGGCATGCTTGTCAAACGTGTTCAAGACTAAAACTATCTGCCTATTTTCCACTCAGAGCCACAGATTAGGTTACGACAGGTGAGTTTTGTTCAGGTTTTTCTGATGTAACTCTTCACAGACTTGCTGAACCGCTGCTTGGAAGGAGACGTTTCTCTGTCTTTAGTCACTCACCACAAAGAAGAAATGACAGATTACAGGCTTTTGCCAGAGTACATATCAGTCTGTGGGCTTCCTTGGGTCAGGATAGTGCAATCCCAGCACTTCAGGAATGCCCAGACACATCACTGGATGGCACTGTTTCCATTTTTTGCTCTCCTGAACCCCCTCGGCTGGATCAACAGGGTTTGTTTTAAGCAGGCTGAGAGCACTTGAAAAAGCAGGAGTTTTAAGAGAGCCGAGGGCTTGTCAAAACTCTGTCCCATCGCGGCAAGCATGGATCCTAGGCAATAAGATCATACAGACCAGACTCCTCTGCCTGGAGTGAGTGGGTGGTAAAACCTGAGGCCCAAAGTGAGAGATCGAAAACTATTGTTCTGCTTCCCTCAAAGAATCCAGAGCATCTGCATTTTGTTTATTGAAACAGGATAATGCTGTCTATAGTTGGTATGATTATTTTATTATTTGCATATTTAAGAGGATATACATTTCTTAGTAGGATCATGAAATAAATGTACTAAAATGTGTTTGAAATACATTTATTGTATGCTAAGTATACTACAAATACATTTAGACATTATAAATACCCTGCAATTGTACTGCTGGTATACTAAATTGATATACATTAAGTCTGCTAATTGGAACAACTAATTTTGTACTTAATGCACTTTAGTTGTCCAGAAATAGTGCTGAGGTCCAACTAAAGATATACTTAAGTAAATTTGATTACGCTAAAGTGGAACTATTGCTAGTAAACTTCAGGTCCACTTTAAATATCTTGCATTTAAAGAATGATATTATACAGAGATCATACTATCCTTACTAATAGTGATATTTAAACACATTTTAGGGCTAATATTAAGAAAGTGCATTGTGCAATAAAGAAGTACTCCAAATAAAGTTTAATTATAATATTCATATCTGTAAGTCTTTAGCGATATGCCAGTAGATATGTTAATTGTTTTTTTATACTATACTTAATATGAAATAAATGTTTAAATACATTTTTGTATACTTTTTCTCACTATATTTAAGTTGAAGTAGTTTGAGAAGAGAGGAAAAGTTGATATGTCCTGCGGTGTGACTGGCACAGGCATCTAAACTATTTTATACAGCATTTACTAATCATTTTTTATCATTATGCATGCCTCTTTTATGAGCTCACATTAATTAAGAGACTGCTTTAAATATTTGTGCATTGAAAAATCATTTATCAATGAGCTAGTGGCTAGTTATGGTACACGTTCCCTTCTATAATCATATGACTTTTAAAATGACTTAAAATAACATTTCAGTTTTGCTGGAAAAAAAACATCTTATGCATCATCTATTTCCATGAAAATTATTAGTTTTTTTTTTATTTTAAAGCAAGATTTGAATTATTTTTGTATTTCCAGCATTCATCCCTTCGCACATTTTTACAACAGGAATTCCGTGGTTATTCATCCGTTCAAATTAATTAAATTAGATTCCTCTGATGCTGCCAGGCGTTCAGATGATAATTGCATCAACACGCCGAAACATAATAGCACTCTGAGTGTTTCCAGTGCAGTTCATTTCAATCTAAATCCAGAGCTCCTCTGGCAAGACCGTCAGAAGACCCCCTCATCTTCATCTGGAACATCTCCAACTTAACAATTTATCAGGGGCCAACTTGTAAAACTGCGGTCGGAGACGTTTTGTTAATGAACCGTTTACAGAATCCTCATAGCCAAATGGTAGGGCTGATATTTGACATGCTCCAGCTGCGAGTTCCCTCCGAGGAGGGCCGCTGCAGATCAGGCTCACGATTTCTAGACAAAAGATCGCTCTGCGGAATGGACGCTTCGAGTCTGCCATGCAGTCGCACCTTCGTAAATAAAGGTGGGAGTGTAATTGAGTGATGTGCGCCGGGGGAACGGCGAGAGATTGAAGGCTGTGTACTGGTAAATAGATAATCACACAAAAGTAAATGGGGTTTTCAAACCTCAATCTACTCCGCCAGCGCGAGCTCGTTTGCATGTTAATCACCGCAGCGATTTCCCGCATCACGAGGAAGTCCGCTCTCTTTCATAACCAGCTTTTAATTGCATTTAAAATGTCACAGAGGTGAAACACATGTAATTTAGCCATAACTATGTCCAAATTAATGGCCTCTACTCAGGCGTTCCATTCAGTGGACTCAAATGAGTCTGTCACCTTTTGTATTTTGATCTCTTTTTTTCCCCATCACCCACTTAGATTTTTATTTATTTGAAATGCATTAGACGGCTTCTGAATATATCTCAGCGACGCTGCACGTGTTTCGGAGTGCGTGTTAATTTATGAATAGCACCATTATTTCCAGGTGATTTCTCCTGAATGCATTTGCGAACATCCCCTGGACGTCACCGGGAGAAGACGGATAAGATTAGACGAGGGTGAAAAAGTCAAAGGACTAGATTTTAAAGAAGCCCAAAAAAGTTTATTTTCCTTCATCACCAGGTGTTCTAGCACATATAAATTACTGAGATGATGTTTCCATAACAGAGCGGAGAGGGCACTCCAGAGAGCCAAACCTGCAAAACAGACCTATTTAATTTTTCATTGAGGAGGACCATCAGGAGCAATAAGCCAATATTCTCCTTCCCTTTTCCAGATGCTTTCTCTAGCCTTGCATCTTTCCAAACCCTAGCCTTTACATTTTTTCCAGAAAAAAATGCGGTTCTGCCGAGACCTACATGAAAGAAGAGAACTGTTGAAATGTTAATTTTACCATCTGCTGTCGAGGCCTGCTACCTTTGTGCTTGCTTGTGTGTGTGGATGTGTGTGTGCGCTCTCTCTCTCTCTCTCTCTCTCTCTCTCTCTCTCTCTCTCTCTCTCTCTCTCTCTCTCTCTCTCTCTCTCTCTCTCTCTCTCTCTCTCTCTCTCCCCCGTCTTATATTCCCAGTGGTTCTGTTCTGTTTTATGAATGTGCTGGTATTTTGGTTGTTTGAAGTTTTTGGGATCCGGGAGTTTGAAAGTCAGACTTAGAAAAACAGAATGCCACAAGACGCACTGAGTGACAAACCGATTATCCTGCCCTCGTAAGTCCTGATAGCGCTCGTCCCCTCTGCGGGTTTAAACGGTTAGTGGCTCGCCCGCCCCGGTTTGGGTTAGCCTCAGCATCCCAAGCACTTCATGTACCAGTAGCATTTTTGTACAAAACGCATTTTTGCTGTGCAGACATTGGTTGAGGTGTGGTGTTTTTTTTAAAAGTCCCCTATGAAATGATCATATATTTATTATTTATTCATATTTGCTGTCTCTTCCAGGGAAATTGTGCAGCACTGCAGTTTTTTTTATCAAATCAAAAGCTCTCTAGAATGTATATATCAATACTTAAAACATATATATATATAGTATATGTATACATACATACATGAATGCATACATTTATTTTAGTAGATGTAAGTATTAGACAACTGTTTTATGATAGAAATGTTCTGCGACTGACAGTAATAGACTATTTAGTGATGCAAACAATTTCAAAGGTTTCATAGTTTTGAATTGAAAATATGCTATCATGATTCATGTAATTCATAAATGAATGTACGAGACGATAAACAATTGCATTTTGACATATAAGACATACAAATGAGAGTGAATGTGTGCACTTTTTTAAATAAAATATTATTTTCAAATAGTTTAAATTGATTACTTCATAGGACAACTATGTCGGCTGGTTGGTGCTTTTCAAGGTGTCTATAACTCGCTCACTGCATTATGATTTTGCGAATGTAACTATGCAGAGTTGGTCCACCCCTTTTCGACAAAAAAAGAAAAGATCCAACCGAAACTCGAATCCCGTCAAAATGATTTTTTTCTCATCACGGGACGAAGCTGACACTTTTTAAACAACATTTTATCAGGTCCGCCGCTGGGGTCCTTGCCAAATGGACAGATTCCATTGTGAGATTTGATAGTTAGCAATTAAGCTGAGACATCCTGAAATGCGACTGTGTGCAGAGTTGCAGAGCGTTTGCCTTGGCCGGGATGGGATTGTTTAGTCTGCTCTCATTGTGAAGCCGCGCTGTTTCTGAGCACCAGTTGACGGTTGTTTGCAAAGCGCGGGGGGAAAATGTGAGAGGCCACCGTTCCCTGCCATTTATTTATTTTTCCCTGTCCTTGGGACTGGAATCAGAATTTTTTTTTTTATTCCTGTTACTCTATTCTTTGGGAATTATTCTTTTTTTTTTTTCCTGTATATGTGGCTGCTGAAACGTAGACTTTTCATGACCTCACTGTGCGGGCTGTGTTTCATTAATGACCAGCTCTGTGGTTTGGGTCGAGGAATAGTTTTCATATGACACCGTCTTGCATTAGTGCAGAGCAGCAGCTGCAGAGAGGCTGAACACAGCCAATTCTGTGGCTTTGAAAGGTGTGAAAAGTTCAAGTCCCCATTGCAAGAGCCTTGCATTTATAATTTGCATGTGTAAATTTCTCTTCATTCATGGATGTGTGTGTGTGTTTGTGTGCGTGTGTGTGTGATCGGAACTGCCGGAGACTTGTAAAAAAGTTACCATTCTAATGAATCATTTTTCGTCGCAAAGTGTCAGGTGACTTTGGACGTCAGCTCCTTCTGGTTTGACAGCATAAAGCCTGATTTATACTTTTGCCTGGCTCTTCCGCTGACTGCGCACGCACCTTCCCAAATGAACGAGGCGTTAATACTGAGATGGTCCTCACTGCAGAACACGAAATCCAGGGGGAGGAGTTGGATCCAGATCCAACTCCTCCCACCTTACATATACCTAAACCTACCCATCTCCGCCCCCTGATCCTAACTCCACCCCTAATCCTACCCATCTCCGCCCCCTGATCCTAACCCCACCCCTAATCCTACCCATCTCCGCCCCCTGATCCTAACTCCACCCCTAATCCTACCCATCTCCGCCCCCTGATCCTAACCCCACCCCTAATCCTACCCATCTCCGCCCCCTGATCCTAACCCCACCCCTAATCCTACCCATCTCCACCCCTTAGATCTGGATCCAACTCCGCCCCCTGGATCTCGTGTACTGCAATGAGGTGCTACTGTTTATACTTGATGCGCTTATCGTTGTACTACTCTTTGAAACGACAGGGGGCGACTTGGGAGTAATTGTCCTCTAAACCAACAGGAATCAGATGTTTGTTTTAGTACACTTCACCAATACCACAAAAGAATCATGTAAAACCCTGTAAACCTTGAGATTATTACTTAAAATATATGGATACGAGAACATGTATACAACTAAATTAAACCACGATCTTCACTAAGCGAATTTCACTAAACATTTTCATGTAATTTTGTGAACATTTTTATTAAACATGGACCTTTATTCTCATTTAAAGGGCTTATTTCTGCCATTGTTGGCTCATTTTGTAAATGTAAGCAATTAATTTAGACGCGCAAACTGCGTGCCGGTACAGACGTACATGCATGCTCGACCAGATTCACTTCGAAGTCGTGCTTCTTCGGAAGCGGAAAAGCGCGGAAAGTTACAAAAAATGCTGTGCACACCGCCACACGAAATGGGGTCGCATGCTCTTAATGCGCACTTCCGCCAACGGCGTGATGGCGTAATTTTTGTCATGCGCACCCAAGCGAACCTGTGAAAGCGTTGAGTATAAATCAGCCTTAATGCATCGACCTTGCATTAAGTAATTCAAATACATTTGAGAGGTTCAGGTTCTCTCTGGCACATACATCAGTGGCAACCGTCCACCCCAGTATATTTATTTTTCAGGAGGAAATCATTCTTTAATTGACTATGTGGCATCCAATACGAACCACTTCATAACACAAACCCGAACGTCTGTGTATGTCTGCACATTAGACTACTGGAGCCACCGTTCGCTACTTCTGCTCAGTATTAAGTGTTCTCTGGGGAAAATTTGCATCTTGCTTGTTTTGGTAGATATTTATTACTGTTGCAGTTTGCTCGCATGGAGGGATGGGTTGTTAGTTCAAGGGTGTAGTCTGAGCAGTAGGAGCCGAAACTTGTGAGCCTGAACAATAGTAGGATTAGCTAACAGTCCAGCTATGTGCAGTATTTGAAGTCGTGTCTGATTTTTTTTGGAGAAGTGAATGTGCGTTTAGATGACCCGACGGCAGCTGTTGGGCACTTTTAAACTGTCAGAAAATCCTACCATTTATTTACTCCCTTTCTGCCTTCCATCCAGTAAAAGGTAGAGTCTTGTAAGTGTTAAACTCCTAATGAGGGAAAAAAATTGGAAGTATGCTGTAGGCTTTGGTTCGATGTGTGAATTCAAAATATTTCATGGTTGTAACGTGCACAAGATTATACAGATACAGCATGTTGTCAGAATGTGTTGACCGTGTGTGTTTGTGTCTGTAATGCGTGGCTGAAAGCACTCATTATAAGAGTAGCACAGCAGTTAATCAATTAATTCATAAATTAATGTTCACTGTCTGGTGAGAAATGAATTAAAGCACAGCAGAATGACATCAACATGTGTAAACATTGTAATTGTGTGTGAAAATGCAATTTGATTGATCAAAACTTCTACAATGATATTCATTCTACAATGAAAAGGAGAAGAGGGAAACAGTATCATTTAGTCAAAACCTGCTAAGGGATAATAATGGAATACAGTTTTAAAAAGTGATTTTTCATTATTGTTTACAACAGGATCTTTATTTTCATGGGTTCAAATGAAATATTTTTGTTACAAGAGTCATATGCAACAGCTGAATGTAGCATTTTTGACAAGCCAAACATTTTAGTCCCTGAGAATTTAAGCCAAAAACAACTTTATTCCGTAAAAAGGTATAATGAACTGAGCAAAAAGCACGTCTCAAGCACTTTTTATAGTTACCCAAAAATCAAACATAGTTTCACGTCCATTAAATACGTTGGAGTATTAGAACTAAAAACATCGACACAATACACTCATGGGAATCAATCACTTCACTGTATTCATACTCGCTGAAGTTGAATCTGAATGATCAGGGAACTGAATTACTTCACACTGCATGCTAAAGAGAATAAACACCACTCCAACTGAAAAAACTGGAAACAGGAAGTTGTACGTTATATTTTGATAGAATTTTTATATATATATATATATATATATATATGTATGTCTGTACAACTATACTTTTTGTTTTAATCCGTGACTTCTCATTCTCTGAGATCGTTTTATTTGGTTTATTTGAAAACGCTTATTGTGGCCCTTTTCCTGAGCTTTGGCTTCTGGTAAAATTTGTCTAAGCTTTTTACTGTACAGAGATCAATTTGTACTTTGAATAGAAGTTGCCATTTAATAAGTTTGTTGCACTTTTTTTGATTGGCCTGTATTTCAAAATCAAATTGGGACTGGTGCATGTTTCAAATAGCAAATGCTACCATTTTGAACTCTTATTACATTTAATTTACTGTTTCTTTCCTTTTGCATAAACAATTATAATTTTGTTCTATTCCAGGAATTAATGGAAACCATTTGCATTCGGGAGAAATTTGTACATGCAGTGCTGTTTTCAATGTCATCACGGGCTACTTTTTTGTGGCTAAAATGACAGAAGACGGCTGCTTTTAAGTACCCGCACAAGCAAACTGATAAGTGAATCATTCCACTCTCTAAACCCTTTTTATTGGGACTTTAATAACCACTGTATTATAAATTATAATGTATTCCTCCGTTTGCTAATGCCCTTCAATATAGCCGCCTAAAACGTGCTCTGAAGTTACTGTGTCTACCTTTTCAAAGGCAAATCAATTACATGTTTTTGGTAATGCACCGTAATTCCGCCGTCAATGGACTGGCGGATGAATTGAAGCGATTCAGAGAGAAGTGGTTGTTCCTGTGATGTTTTTTGTTTGCACTCTGCACTATTGACTGCATCCAATCAAGAGCAAGTATTCATCCTCCATTCCCACCATAATGGAAACAGGTCGTCGGAGCACCTGATTACGACCTCCGGTTATGCTCGGCTAATGGAATATGGAGTTCTCGCTCACCGTATGTTGTTAAAGCAATTCTGGCCAAAAGTTTTCCTCAAACTCGACGTTAAAAGAGTTTGCCATTTCTACCAAATTGCAGAGCGCAAGACTGAAGAAGGATATCGGTAGGGAGATCTTCAGGAAGTAAAAATTGCCACTTGCATACTGTCTTTGACCGACCGCGCCAAAGCTTCACCACTCCACAGGAACATGTGCCGTTTAGGAAGATATAAAGGAGTGATTTTATTACCCGGTACATCTCTCCTCAGAAGCGATTTCATTTCTCTTTTCAGCCGCCACAGGAGTCTTTATTTGATCTCATATTCCTGAATTTAACTGCTTCAAACTGGCCGGCCTCAGTTTATTTTCATTTGGAAAACACATTTTCTGTTCAAGAGGACACGGGGGGTAGTTGGGATTGAGGTGGGGGCTGTCAGGGTCTGTGTCGAATGTAAATGTCTTCTTTTAGTCACTTTTCACTATAGATTATTGGAATCCATCTTTTCATTTTCTCCCACCCCTAGCACGTCCGACGTGTATCTGCCGTGCCTACAAACGAGACCATTGAGGCTTAGTCTTTCACATTGAGTCTTTGTAGGGTTTCTGAACTATTCAAGGAGCCTGTCTGATCGTTCACGGGTTGTTAATTTTCAATATGTGGATGTTTCTTCAACTTTGCACACACTCTCAATATAGGTAGTCTTTTTCTTAAGCAACAAATGTCATTTCCACCTTTACTTAGCTTTTTGTAGTGGAAATATTTTTTGTTTTCATTTAAAAATCCATCTTGTTTAGCTTAATTTAATTCATCCAGCATTTTATGTATCCTAAATGCACACAATTACACCCTAAACCCTAGTAACTTGGCAGAACTAAAAAAATTTGGTATTCAGTTGCCTCATTTAAGTTAACAAACTCCATGATTAAGTTAGTAGAACTTAAAATTTTGATTTTGTACTACACAAACATGTTAATTGCTAATTAAATGTTGACTTAGCCAACTCTTACAGTTTGATTGCAAAAACATCAAATTGAGTCAAATCTTTTACATTTAACTGCTAGCTAGCAATATCATACTTGCATGTCTTAATATTGCAAAGAAACTATCACTACACATTTGCACGTGCCATAAACATATTCTAAATACGGAACCCCATACTATTCTATTTTTACTATATCTTTCTATGGCAGGAATAGTAAGAGTAGTTTGATAGTATGCGGTTAAAGGGATAGTTCACTTTGAAATAAATTTTTGGTATGTTTTAGCTTACCTCAGGGCATCCAAGATGTAGGAGTCTTTGTTTCCGCAGTAGTTTCAATTTTGATATTTTTAGGTCAAACCGTTCTTGTCTGTCAGTCATATAATGCAGATCTATGGTCACCACCTCAAAGAGCACGCACAGAGAAGTCCAAATTAAACATGATTTAATGACTCGTAAATGTAAGTACACATTGATGGCCTAAGACACGAAACGAGCGGTTTGTGTGAGAAAACGAACAGTATTTATATCGTCTTTACCTCTTGTAACCACAGCCTCGTCCAAGTGATCTGAGGGCGCGGGCGCGGGCGCAAGCGCCTGAAGTGGTCTCTCGCGCGTGTACGTCACTCATTGTTTACACAGAGATTTCGAAAGTGTTACCTTTCACTGTGAAGATCTAAATATATTTAGATATACAGGAAATCGCAATGGAAGACGATTTCGATATATCAACAGACAACGTTGAATTTTTTATGTTTTTTTGGAAGAGATCACTTCCGGCGCTTTCCGGCGCTTGTGCAGACCGAAGCGCCCGCGCCCTCAAATCACTTGGACGTGGCTGTGGTTACAAGAGGTAAAGACGATATAAATACTGTTCGTTTTCTCACACAAACCGCTCGTTTCGTGTCTTAGGCCATCAATGTGCACTTACATTTACGAGTCATTAAATCATGTTTAATTTGGACTTCTCTGTGCATGCTCTTTGAGGTGGTGACCATAGATCTGCATTATATGACTGACAGACAAGAACGGTTTGACCTAAAAATATCAAAATTGAAACTACTGCGGAAACAAAGACACCTACATCTTGGATGCCCTGAGGTAAGCTAAAACATACCAAAAATTAATTTCAAAGTCAACTATCCCTTTAAGCAATAATCTTAAAATATTGCTGTCCATCCCGACCTAACCAATTAAACATTATTTAGGTTAACCTATTAATCTTTTGCAAAAACAAACTTAAGTTTAACATGTATTCTCAGTATGCAGTCTGATGCAAAGCATGCTGGGAACTAGAACTCTGTTGCACTCATTTAGTTTAAGTTCAGCTTCACATAATCAGTTATTGAGTTCACTTAACTTTTTTCTATTAATTACAATGACTTTCAGTAATGTTTGAGTGAAATAAACTCTTTTCATTTGGTTAATTTTTTTCGGGGGTTACAGTGTAAATAAAATTTTCACACTTTTTGTATAATTTAACAGTTGCAAATTGATTGATTGATTGATTGTCTAAGTACATTAGTATACTGTTTTTTTTTCTTTATTAGAGGAAAAATTATTAATTGTGATGGAAATGATGCTTGTGATGCAGTCGTAATTCGACTGAAAAATAATATAAATATTTTTACTCAATGAATTGAATGGTTGAATTGAATGGTTAATTTTTACTTTTTTATGTTACAATTTGATGTTTTTTTTTAATAATTTAACATTTAAAGTTTGGGTCTATGACATGGATAAAACAATAAAATCTTGCTTATGACAGTTTTAATGTGACCTTCATAAAACAAAGAAATCTGTTTTAATAAAGATCAAACTTTTGGCCGTAAAACTGCTTATAGTTGAAGAAACACCCATTTGTCTCAGAATTGTGGTTGGGAGGTGCGTTCTCAGGCTGTCTGATGCACCCAAACAACTTTTCACTGCTTCAGATTCTGTCATGTGTTGACACAGATGTTCAGGCGTGTGATCCAGCATGAGATGTTTTAAATATCAGTGGTGGGGTGAGACCGTCTAGTCCAAACAGGGTTGCCACCTCTTTAGAGTCAGATCATCTGGGACCGTGTGCCTTTATCAGGACTTCAGTGTCTCCCGCAAGTAACACCTCTCTGACCTGTCTGATGACAGCACTATGAAGACATTCAGCAATTTCAGAGACAAAAAAAAAACCCCTCAGCCAAACCTGCCCCTCTTTCTCTCATATTTTTTTTTATTTGGCTAGCCTCCATTCAGCGAATTACCTCCAGATGTAATTCCTATCCCCGCCCCCACTGAATTAGTGGCTAGTAAAAATTAGGTTTAAATTAGCTGTGGCATGGAGAACGGTTAAGTTTAAAATGTCCTTATAATGAGTTTATTATTCTTTGGTGAGATTCCATTTTCCTGAATTAATTCTCTTTCTCTCTTTTTTTAAGTAATTTGCTGTCTGATTGAATAGAATCAAACCTCTGGGTTGGATGTATCTAATGCTACGTTTTGGGATCTGGTGTAATGTGAGAATAGCTAAGATATGTCCAACTTTTCTGCTGCTTTTTATCACGGTTTTTCTTTTTTCCCCAACTTTGTGATTTCATAAAAGAAATGTTAAAGAAAAAATGTAAATGTTTGGGGTATTTGTGATCTGATTGTGTGAATTTGTACACTTTAAAGGTAGTGTTTTCCGAGAGGCTAGCAATAGCAAGCTAGCTTTGAAATCATAAGATCCCACACCCTCCCTTCAGAGCGCCTTCAAAGCCACACATTCAGACCGAATTCAATGATTGGGCGAACATTTTACAGCTTCCACAGACGAAATACAGTAAAAATACATTTAGACCACTAAACTTAGTGATTGCTATCAGGATGTGAAGAGGCTTTCAACCAGTAAAAAGAAAATTCTGGAACAAATCATCTACCCTGCCTTCAAGTAGCAAATTTAACAGACTAAGACCATTTATAAGTATCTCTATTAATATTGGGGTTAGTGATTTGAACAAACCTTTAACCCTAAGTATTAAACTTTAGTCTTATTGAGCAGAAGTACGCAAAGTGTTATGTTTCCAAGGAAATGCACTTGGGATGGTTTTTGGCCTCTTGATTTGTGCTGCTAAGCAACACCTTAGAAACCACATAGCAACACCCTGGCAACAACGGAAATGGAAAATAAAGAAAGCCAGGCGTGATACTTTGTAATTTAGTAGTAAATTATTAGCTAACGTTATGTATTTTAATTTGAAGAATAAAGAATTACGCAGACAGAGCAAAGTTCTTTAGTGTTATAAAAATAGATGTTTTTTGTGGTCATTTTGATAAGCTTGTTGTGTTAAATGTATTTGTGTAAAACCATTTATTAAACATATTGTTTTCTTTATTTTTTTGTTACAAAGATGTCTTTTGTCTTTCGAGTTGTCTTAAAAAAAACAAAGGCATAACCGGTTTTAGAGGGATTGTTTGTTTATCTTTGTCTTGTTGACAAACATGTTCAAATTATTACCAGAACTGTTTTCTTTATTTTTCGTCACAATAATGTATGTTTTTAACCCCCTGTCTTTTATCTTTTGAGTTGTTTAGAAGTCTAAAATTCAAAAGTATGACTGTTTTTAGAGGGTTTTTTGTCATGATGATAAACACGAAATGTACAAAAGACCTAGTTTTCTTTATTTTGCGTCTTAATAATCAATGTTTTTTTTTCTCCCGTCTTTAATCTTTTGAGTTGTTTAAGAGTCTAAAAAACGAAATGTATGATTGTTTTTTTTTTGTTTTTTTTGTCATGTTGACAAACGTGGTCATCATTGAGTGCTTGTCATGTTGCCTTTCATCTTATTACAAGTTTGGCAGCTCCGAGCGCATCAAATACCCATTACCTGCGTATCTCCAACAATGCCACGCTAATACAAATTACAGCCTTTACAGTATGATAATATCTCTTGAGCGAGAGAGGAAGTCGGCTGCCATTCAGTTTGCTTTCATCTGCCGCCAACCTGCCGCATAACAGGTAAACTGCTGTGAGCTGCACTTGCTTGTATAAATTTACCCACACAGTCAAGTCTTTGATTTCATCAACTCATCTAATTCAAATGCGCTTTTGAAGGAGCCCACATTTTAAGGGTAGACACAGAAGAGCCAATTTAACCTGGAGTGTCTGTCTCGTTCTGCGGGGCTTTCTGTTTGAAGTGGCCGGTCAGCTTGAACTGTCTGACTTCTGTCATTTCGATCTCTTTTATTTCTCCACTGAAATGTATACTTCAATCCTCCCTACAGATGCTAGAGTGGAGCAGGTATCATTAAACGGAGAAAGCGAGAACATCGCCGAGTGTTCGCCACGGCTGCTGGTTCTGGGCGTTGATGAGTGCGGACTGGTTTGTTTTCAATAGGAACTGAAGGCCGGGCCCTTTTCCTGGGGCCGCTCGCTGCGCCTGTTGATATTGAGTCGAGCAAACACTCTCTCTGGGATGTCCTGTCGGGCGTCCGGCCAGGGTCGCAAATGAAAGTCACATGTGAGGAATCCTGCACGGGGATCCTCTGAGCTGAAGCCGGCCCCCGCCTCGCTCCTGGCCCCCGAGCTTAATTAGCTTTTTAATGGAGGTGCCACCAAACGTAGCTTATTTACCGGCGCAGATAGCGGCTTATTTTGATGTGCGTTACGACTCTGAGCTCTTTGAGACTCGGGGTTGTTATTTTCAGAGGAATGCTGTGGATTAAACGCACATCTTATCTTGCGCTCTTGTGATTGTTGAGCTTTGCTGCATCCCCCTCCCTTGCCTACTGAAGTATATATGCAAATACATTTGGACACTATCATTATAGGCTACTTAATAGGACTTCATTAAGGTTCCGCCATGCAAGGCAAAATGAGGTTGCCATGGATACCGCGGCACTTAAGTACAGTATATTATAATGTTTAGCTGCCTGTTATATAATCATTGTGCTCTAATGGTCCATTTCAGGTCAGATCGATCGGCGATGAAGAGCATCATTAAGATGAAGAGAGGCCGGTCTTATGAGTTTGCCATTAATCTCTCTTTTACTTTACGTTTTGTAACTTAAAAAGAGAATTGGGGTATGGATAGATCGAGTCATGGTATTCGAACTGTGATTTTCTTGCCTTGAGAAATGGTAAGAATCACCACAGATGCAACATTCTTGAGCTAAAAACTAAAATAAGCATTTTTTTGACCATACATTTGAAAAATTAATAGGTAACACTTTATTTTAAGGTGACGTGGACGTAGTTACACGTTACTACATCTATAGTAATAACAGTAAATTATGCATAATTACAAGTAATTATTTGAGTAAGTACAATGTAAGTACGTCACCTTAAAATAAAGTGTAACCAATAAATATTAGTGGATGATCTATTTCTGTTTTCTGTTTTGTACATGCCAGGATGGTCAATGGGCAATATATTACTCATGTAGGTGTATATAATATGCTTAAAATAATACGTCATAATTTAATAAAAAAATAAAAAAAAAAGATTGTAATTTCATGAATGCTATATACATATATAATATATATATATATATATATATATATATATATATATATATATATATATATATATATATATATATATATATATTTATTTATTTATTATTATTATTATTGGTCATGCTGTTTGTAGATTTTGACACAAGGGGGAACTAAAACTTCTGTTAGTTGACCAAGCAGGTAGTTATTGACTCATTAGGGACTTAGGTACTGTTGAATTTAGAGTGTTCTTTTTGTTTAAATCCCGTGCATGTATATTTTCTGTATACATGCAGACCCACAGCTGAGAGTTTATTAGGGCTGTTTACAAGCGTCAAGTGCGTTCCAAAGGCTCAGTCATCAGCCGAATGGATCGGAGGCGGAGATGAGCTCAAGTGGATAACTCTCCAGCCAGAGAACAGCTTTAATGCTGCCGGCCTTTCTGTGAGGCCTGAAACACACATCAGACTCTCAGTGAGTGCACACTAGCTCAGCGTAATCTGCTGTTAGCTCAGTCTTTAGTGGTGGTCAACCGGTAGGAGTCTTTCATGGGCTGATGCTGATATCTAGAGCAGGGTGGCTGATATAATACCCATATACTGTGAGTTTTATAAATTCACACTGAAAATGCATGGAATTAAAAATCTAATCTAAGTTTTGCATTTTTGAAAGACAAAAAAAAAAAAGATAAATATGTATATATATAGCTCACTCATTAAATATGCAAATTTGTGACCATGATCATGTGATTGTACAGACGGTCATATTTCAGGATTAATTTCGATCATCTCCACATGTGGACAAACATAATCATATATAGTGGAGTTCATGCATGTTAACTCGATTTGTATAATTTGTAGAAAAAAAATCATATTTCTAGTGATCCAAACTTTATAGTACAATTGAATGGCCGCAAATTAGGTTTGTGTACCTTATTTTACACAATATTTACTTAAAATTCAGCAAAAATTGTAACCTTAAGCTTTTATTGCAATTGACAATCCTGTCAGATTTTAAGACTGACACAAGGGGGAGGTAACACCTCTGTTAAACAACCAAGGGACATAATAGAGATGATAATGCTAACATGTTCAATTATTATCTTATCAATTGCTAATATTACCATGCATGAGTTTCAGTTGTGGTTTTGGTGTTGCAACTGGTGTGATCGTGAAATAAAAAACAGTGCTTAGATGCTCAGTGGTGTGATTTTTGTCACAATGAACAAGCCCAGTAGTGTCATTTGCTCCAAAAAGCCCTGTTTTCCCCTAGTGTGCTCTTGACACCTTCCCTAGTCTCGGGGTCAGGACGTTTTGTGTCTGCTTTAATTGAAAATTAATAGTTAGAGGGGTTGCCATGGAAATGATGCCAGCGCTCCGAGACACCAACTCTGCCACCGCTGCCGTCACACGAGTCCATCCCCCCTCAAACGACACTTTCTTCTGCATGCGCTCGAGAGACGCTGCTGGAATTGTTTGTCCTCATTGACCTTGCAGTCCAAATCCCTGTGAAATGAGGAGGGGAGTAAAGAGAGAGAGAGAGAGAGTTAAGTGAGAGACAGACAGAATAAAACCTGATAGGAGCGAGAACTGAGAACTGCTATCAAGCGCTAAAAGCTAAATCGGCCTCTTTGTCTCGTGAAGTGAAGGTTAGGGCGCGATGTTGCCCTTAGCGATTGAGACAAAATATAAATAATATGATGCATTAGACGTGATTCATGTGGTGACGCCGAGATCTGGAGGCCTTCCATGCCTGCCAGAGAAACCTTTTACACTTCCTCATTGAGCGTTTGCCCTGGTCTGGAGTGGCGGAGGCCTAGAAACCTTCTGGCTCGACCTCAATAGTTTCTAATGATATAATACAGTTAAAATATGTTCCAGTAGAGCTGGTAGATGATGTGCTACTTGGAGCTTGTTATATCATGCTCAGAGCGGGGATTTCAGGCGGTCTTACGGCTAGTTTTTTTTTTAACTAGCTAAATAAATTTGTCCTGCTTGGCTTGGGTGGATTGTTCACAACATAAAAACGACACACATGATGTGTGCTTTTTTTTAGACCTTCTACACTTGTATATGAGGTAATTGATTTTACTAGCAGCTTGAAATATGGAATTGTTTAGTCGTCCATTTTCAGATAAACCACGTGCAAAAAGCATCAACGTCAGTATTTTGTATTTAAAATCTGCTCGTTCACGTCTCCCCCGTTTACCAACAGCTGGTTCCTCGTTCGCGTTCCAGCGACGTCAACGCGAACGCTTCCCAACGACCCTCACTTTTCAATCTCCATGTGGCAATGGGAAGCCTGCAGCAGATGGACTCGATTTTGCATCTGCCGCGTGCAGACTGGCCTTTGTGCTCCTCTCCTGGGGGAGAGCGTGGCTCTCGTCTCTGTGAGCGGATTCCTGTCTGCGGGAACTGCTAGGAGAAACATCTGTGGCATGCGGGGTGAGGGAACGAGAAAAGGGGTTGACAAACACCGTTAGTTCAGTCGTTGACAATACCACAGATACGAAAGCGAACGATTTTGTGGGTTTGACAACAGTCAGTACATAGTGCAAATAATCACGATTAACATCTGTGAAGGCAAATTTGCAAACCTTCTAAAGTGGTTTCCAAGCGTCTTCATTTTTCTCCCTCCTCGCTCAAATATTTCCCTCGTAAGGACTTTTTTGGGGTTAGTTTGACCTAATAAGGAAAGCAGCAGGCATATTTATTTATTATTTCCACCACACTATCACTCAACTTGCGAAAGTAGCCCTATCATCCATCTCGAAAGGAAAAAAAAGGAAACACAGCGAAAAGTGCCACCCCACACACACACACACCTCCCCACCCTGACAACCAAACCACTGATTTTTGTGTACGATTAGTCTTTGGGTGCCAAAACAATCAGAGGTCTGCTTGATTTGTTTTAATTACAGGCGTAAAAATGCCACGGGTTTCTCGGACGTGATCGAGCAAGAGGCGCTTTGCACTGCTCTCGTAAATACCGCTGTAAATAGTTCTCTAATGATGGCTTTGACAGTGAACGTCAGCTAGTTTTTTCTTTCTTTCGTTCTTCGTACCCCCACTTCACCCCCCTACCCCCTAACCCCCCCCCCCCCCCCCCCCCCATTTTTTTTCTTGCTCTGATGCTGTTGCCTACCAGTGGCATCCTATTCCTCATATTTGATGCAAGTTAATGCTTCAAGGCTTCTAAGAATATCTTCAAATGCCTCTACCTTCGGGGAGTGGGATTGTGTGTCGTTTCTCAAAAGGTAGGTACATTTTTTTCCTGGCTGAGAGTGTTGTAGTTTTTATTTTAGAAAACGCTAAGCTCACTAGTTTGTTTGCAGACTTGCGTCGCCCCCCGTCTTTGAGAAGGTCACATGCTTGCTAATCTCATTCAAGCTGGAATGAATTTTTTAAAAAGGCAGGCACACGTACCTTGCATTTTTAGGGGCTCTGGACGTCCTCCACAGCTGGCCGCGTGTGTTAAATCCCCTCTCGGTTGGAGTCCGAATGCAGGAGAAAAAGAGGAGAAGGAGAGAAAGAAAGTGTGTGCGTGTGTGGTGAGCCGCGCGCTCAAATGAGAGCTGCGAGAGGCGTCTGGCGGAGAGCGATCCGAGTCCCCGGCTCCGCGCGCAGGCTGTGAGGAAGCGCTCAGACGCTGGTGCGCATGGTCACACACACACACACACACACACACACACACTCTCACACACACTCGCTTCTTTCACTCAGCAACTCAGTCAGCCAGACGAAAGACTTCCTTTTTTTCAAAGAAAGAAAGAAAGTAAAAGAGGGAGAGTAACACATTTTTGAAGAGCATTTTAAGAGGAAGCACAGATGCAGGAAAATGTGCAATGATTAGTTGCATTTTTGGAGAATTTTGAGCGATTTAATGCTAATGATGCCAGTATTTCCAGTGCGTCACAAAAGGCAGAAAAGCTCCGGGTCAGGGCGACACATTTCCATTTTAGGCACTTTTTTCATCACCTCCCTTCGTTCCCGGCCGGTCGCTCGGCTTCCCAAAGCCCCGCGTCTCCTATTGGGCCCTGTCTGCGCGCTGTCGTAATTGCTTGGTGACAAGTGGAGATGAAGGAATAATTGTCAGGAGATAGGGGTCGTTTTTTTTAATGGGTGCACTGCCGATTTAAGTATGCATGAGCGACGCGTGAGGGACGGGGCCAAAGAGGCGCTTGTTTATGATGCGAGTCTGTATAAACACAGTTGGAGTGATGACACTGATAATCGCACGCTCTTCCCCGTGATGCACGACTCTCCGCGAAACACCCTGTCCAGCTTGCCGTACCACACTGCTCACCTGCAGGTAATAAAACCACCTTTTCCTCTATCCATCCATCCATCCATCCATGCTTTCCTACTTTCACCCATCCATCGGGACCTTTCAGTCTCGCTGTCATTCCTCAAGGCTTAAGGCATTCTCCGGCTTGGTTTGTGGGCTGCTTTCATCTGTGGGTTAATTGCTGGTGATAATGGCAATGACGATAATGAATGTGGTTTTGTGCGGGTGTGTGTGCGCGTGCCGTAAGGTGTGTGTGTGTTTCTCGTGTGATTTGACTTTGCCTAGTAGGTGATTTTATTTGAAGTGAAGTGTTTGTGGAGTTTATAGTGTGCTGATGGGAAATTAAATCATTTGAGTGCTTTTTATGGTTTTATTTTCTGTATATTAGCAATTCAATATTTTTTTGTGAGCAGCTATTGGAATTTTTAGCAGGCTTATAAATGTAAAATAGTAATTAGTTGTACGTGTGTATTTCTTTTTTCCTTTTTCCTTTTTTCTTTTTTAATTTGAAAGAGTTAAGATTTCAGTCTCCTAAAACTTCAACGAGCCTGTCCCATTTTGGAGGTGGGGTCAGTCAAATGATTAGCCCTCGAGTACTAATTATCCCTAGCAAAGGCGGGCAGACAATTTGTTTACTTAAATATTCATAAGGGTGAGCGACGCTCACTATTGGGCTATTGTGAGCATATTATTAAGTTTTTATATGGCTTTGTGCTGGAATGTGGACGTGGTCTTCTTTATAATTTAATACTCTGATGCATAATGAGCTGGGTGATTAGTACATGTGGAGAATCATATGGATAATTTACATTGTTCTCCTGAGTCTGATTGTAATAGCTTGTTTAGAGTGATCAAATTAAATGCTGCATATTTGGTGTTTTTTTATTATGCAAATCCCCTCACTGAACTTTTTTTTCATGCCTCCTTTTATACCCTCTCAAAAAATAAATAAAAAGAAAACAATAAACAAACAAAAAAAGAAAAATATGAATTTCAATTTTTTTTTACCAAAACACGTTTACCTACGTTTTTTTTTTGTTTGTTTTTTTAGAAAGAGCCCGTGCCAATTAACATCGCTCATTAGCCGAGGCGGTTATTTGTTTTGAAAGTTTAACCAATCACTTTGTTATGCTAATTGTGATGTAATTTAATTTGAGTCCCGTAATGATGATGCCGCTATTATCCCCATAAATGATGCAGTTAAGCATCACAGCCTTATTTGCATGTGCTTGAAGGGAGAAGCTGGATGAGACGACGCCAGCATCACTCTCGTTTTCCTCCCTCTGTTCTCCCACGTCCCTCCGGGTCCTCCTCGGCCTGTCTGCGCTCATTGATGATCAGCCTTTTTTATCTGATATTTTAATGCGAAATGAGTCGACTGGTTACTCACACCGCACAGATGTAAATTAAATAATTGAAATACCAGACTATTAAAAAATGCAAATGATTTCTTCAGTCGAGGCATCATCACACAGTGAAGTCATGGAGAAACGATTGATTTGTATTTTTTTTCTTTCTCTTATGTGCATTGTACTAGTTTGCAATCTACCTCCTTGAGTTCACATTTGCACATCAAAGTGCTTCTTTGTTGGTGAGAGGTTAATTTTTAATCCATTGATTTCATGGCCTCTGGTTTGGACATGCAGATGGTGGCTGATTAGTTAGTGTGTGTGTGTGTGTGTGCGCAGTGTGCTCGTGTTCCTGCAGTCGTGCGGTTGAATTTTTAAGAAAAAAAAATCAATTTGAAAGTCCTACAAGAGCCGCTTCCCTCTTTAAATGCACTTCTGAGAACCCTTCAGCCCAGGCTCTCGCTCTGTGACTAAGTCTCCCTTAAAGACTGCCCATTATCTATTTTGTCGAGGTTTTAGACTCTGGGTAATTTTCCTCGGGAAAGATTATTTTTCTCTCGACCAATCTCGCCTGTTACCGCCCTAATTGGTTACATAAATCTTGTCGGGTATGAATGAGAAATGTTGCGGTGTTGTCAAGTGTAATCTTCACCCTTATTTACCAATTCATTAAGATCTATCGATGCAGGACCAGGCCGAAAGAATGACAACATAAATCAGAGCAGTGGGACATAATGACCCTAATCAGCCTCAAATAAGTGGAAACGTCACCATGAGCTATGTCTCTCTGAGTTCGTGTCTGTGTGGCGGCAGCAGGGCCGTCCCGGTCGTTAACGCGGCCGCGTGTCCCGGGCAGGGGCGAGCACGCTTGCCCCCTCCACCCCAAGCCTTTTAATCTCGCCCCACACGCAGCCGGTGTCACAAAGGATAATTGCGGCGCGAAATGAAATATGCGTTTTGAGGTAGGTAAATAGTGAAAGAAGATGGATAAATAGTGAGAAAGAGAGCGAGGGAGAGACTCCTCCTGCCCAAGATGATTGGAGCAGACAATGGGGCCTCCTACTTTTATAGGTCAATTACTGGTGATTAGGTGGGTTGAGTTAATTAAAGAAATTACCCAAAATGCAGGCACAGGGACTGCTTGATGAGATACCAGCGTCACTGTCTTGTCACCCACGTTTGGAGCTGCTTTCGTCCAAGAGGGAGGTGCTTGCTGGGTAAAATTTGAATCAAATGGAAAGACTTGAAACACTTTTTTTTCGGAAGCGTTGGAAAATCCGAACCGAATCTCCGGTTTTGTTGGTCACAACATGTTTAGCATTTATGAATTGTGTATGTTTTTTTTATTATTATTATTTCTCAAGGATTTGGTTTTGTTTCAGAGCTTCTCCAGGATTTTTTGCAGTGTTCTTTTGTCCCCTCAATCTCTGTGCTTTTTTCCCCCTCTTTCTTTTCTCCTTCTTTTAATGTAAATAGCCCAGAATTAAGTTCTGAACATTCAGCGCTGAATGAATCGAATCACAGATGGTCTATTTATCATGAGTGAAACGATGAATTGAAATTTTTTCTTGAATGTGTTCTCATTTTACCACTGATAACAACACTTGATTCGGTTACTTTGCATACTATTAATCCTGAAAAGCGATGTATTCATCCTCCCTTTTCATTTTTGAACTCGTGGTATAAATATGATTTCCCTCATGCTCTTTTTACTCTGTAATCTCGTCCATTGTGAATCACTTTGAAATCCCTCTGTCTGAGAAGAGGGGGCCTGTAATATTACATTCTGGTTTAGAGGAGAGTCATTAACGGTGTACGGTGACCCCTAAGAGCCAAAAAGGACTGCTGGCATGTGTTGTTTAACTTTAAGACTAAGCATTTTTTAGGTGTTCAGTGGCATTTTTAATTATCATATTCTCCATTTCACGTGTAGTACAGATGCACGGGCTGAAATTCCAACTTTGCATCATCGTTTTTGAAATCTGGCATTTTGATTTATTAAGCATTCCCGACTGTTAAATATTGGAGAATAGTGGAGCGCCGCGCTGCTTTATTTTGTATGCATTGTAACTTATGGCAATGATGAATTAATTTCAGTGGAGCACAGAATTTGTGATTATTTTAAATGGTATCCATATCTTAACTGAATCAGAGCGAGTGAAGCTAGCAGACTGTGAAATGTAATTTTTTGGATTTTTTTTTTTCTCGTCTTTTTTCACCCTTCATTCTTGCAATGTTAGGATTCCGGGCACCTGAGCAATGCACTGATAATGACTAGTCTTCTTGGATCACAGAGTCTGCCTTTCCTTTGCCTCCCTGAAATAATCATCAAGCTCTTTTTCAGGTCTGTTCTGCTCGTCCTATCAGGGGAGAGGGCTGCCGGTTTCCACGGGAGGGGAAAAATGAAGTGGATGATTTCTGTGTGTGTGTTAATGTCACAGTTGCAGCCTCTGGTGCCCCTTTTCAGCGACTTGTATAAAACGTCCCGCGGTTTCCGAGCGCCTTAGATGATGGAGAACTTAGAATTGATATCCGAGCCCCGATAAGAAGGGTGCTGCGTTTGATAATGAGGCAACATTTGCGGTTGTAAAATCAGATCAGCTCAAACAAGCATGGGTAACTTTACTCCTTCATGATGAGGAGGGGTGTGTGTGTGTGTGTATGAGAAACATCTGGGCTATATTTGTGGCTTTCTCTACCCACACCTTTCTTTGCTAACCCACCCACCCGAAATCACAGGCGTAGCCCTTGAATGTGTTGTCAGGATCCTGTCTGGGATTTTTCACCTGATGGAAAGGACAGATTTGCACAGCCTACGATTCGAGAGCAAACATTTGCACAGCCAGAAAGGAATCGCACGCCTGGTACTGTTACAGCGTTTAAAGCACACAAAAAACACACACAGCGAGAAAAGAAACAGATCCAAATAACATCTTTTATTCCAGAAATGGAGCGATTTGGTTTTTATCAACCCTCCTGAATACACACCAGCACAGATTTTCCTTTAGATTATGACTGTTATCAAGATGATATGGGTAATAATAACGGCTCACAAGCTCTGTGTTTATCACAGCGACTCACTGAAATGTGATTTAGGACTCGTCCAATTTTTCCGGTGTCAAATGGACCGGAGCTTTTCCACACTAGGAGTACAGCGAGGGCTGTAAATATTGTTCCAATAGCACGAACCCTCGACCCCCAGGGGGTTTTTAGGGAAAACCAGTGTGTTATAGTGACAGGCGTTCGGTCTCAAGGGTCAGAGACGGAGAAACGAGGGTCATGCAATAGATTGAAGACAGGCTTTGGGTGCTGGCTTTCTTCCCTCTCTCTTTCCCTCTCGCTCCGTCCATCTCTCTCAGGCGGTACAGTCCCGTACTAGACTCTCTCCTTCACTCAGTGTCATTCAGACGCGTAAACCACCCACCCTCCTCGCGTCCGCTCCATCGCGTGGAAACGATCGCGAGCGAGGATGTGTTTCTAATTGACATTGTAATTGGCAGATTTGGATGCTGCCTTCAGATGGCTAATTAATTTATCTCACCGCTGTCATTAAGGTTAAAGCAGCACCTGATCTCTCTGAATACACTTTGCATACATCTGCATGAGCATTAGGTTCAGTTAGACACCTACACGCCAGTTGTGGATCATGTGGATTTAGAGGATACAGTGTTAATAATGTGTGTGTTTCTATAATGACAGGATCAGTATTCCACGGCATTAAACCCAAAACCAAATTTGAAGTGAAAAAGAAAATCTTTTTTTTTTTTTTTTTTATATTACATCAAAATGTAATCTGTTCTTCAGTTATTTAAAAACATGTGTGTTTAATTTTGGGAATGATCAGTTTGTCTTTTCATAGAAGTCATATTTGAATTTCTAGAGTGCAAACTGGGATTACAGTGATCCGAAATGTAATTTTAATTAGCATTTTTTCCCCCCACTTTGGAGTAGGAACAGTGTCCTAAACTCATGCCTTACTTTTTAGTCTCCTTCATTGTGGCATTAAAAAACACTCCATTACGTTGTTCATAAAATTCGCGTAAAGGCAATCAAGAGGCCCTTCTCTGAATATTTTAAACATTGGGCATGTAAAATTTATGCCTAATTTGAATACGTATTAGTCGCCTAATCTCTACGGCAGCTTTGTGTTTCTTCAGGAGAGATTCGTCAGCACTCACACTGTGTGTGTGTGTGTGTCTCTCTCTCTGCTTCTTTCTCTCTCTTTCTCCTTGTCTGTTAATCTTCTGCACTTTTGTAGTTGTTTTTTAGACCAGTGGTGTGCTTTCTAAATAAATGTAAAAAAAAAAAACAATCTTTTTGCTTCTTGTGTTTCTCATAAAACGCAAGCCGAGCCGTTAAAATGTAATTTGCTGATCTGAAAAGCAGCCGTGGATTAGAAGACTATGTCTTTGTTGTGTCGTGCGTTTGATTAGCGGCGTTCTTCTTTCTTTCTTTCTTTTTTTTCCGTGGCTCGGCTGTCGAGTTACTGTACGGTCTCGTTCAAAGATCGCTGCTAATTGTCCGTACGTAGCAGGTGACAAAATTGATGTGTTTAATCTGTGGAAAGAAGGATGGCGGAGCTGTCAGGGAAATAAATGAAAGTGTTGCAGGAAAAACGAATCCCCTCTAAACATTACACGAGATTAGGGATATTTTATTGTGCATGCTTGCCATTAGCGTAATTAATATTGTTTATGTTTGAATGCTCTGAAATATGAGACGGCCTGTCATCATTTTCAGAGAAACAAAATATGTAAGGGGAAGAGAGGAGGGGGGGTTCGATGAATATGTGAATGACGGAGGAGATCGGGTGTCTCTGTGTGTGTATTAAGGCTCTTGTGGGTATATTAGCTATGCAGAACACACCTTGAATTGAGTTTGTTGGGTCGGACGATTCTTTTATTTATTGCAGGGATCTCCACAGATCTTGCCAGGGTTCCTGTGAAACGTACACAACATTTATGCAGGGAAAATGATAAAACATTTATTACCAGAGAAGAGGTAATATGCATAATTTATGCTGTTTTTAGCACAATCATTAGTGATATTCGTGAAAGATTTTTTTTTTTTTTTTTGCATCCACCACTCTCCTCTGTTTTGATTTCCAATAGATGCCAGTGAAAATTAATTTAATATCTTTTCATTTATTTGCCTGGGTAAAAATTGACGTGTGCGATTTTTGTCCTGTTTGAATCTTAATTGTGCTCGGCGGAAGCCGCTAAATATACGGAAGTAATGAATATTTGAGTATGTGATTAAAATAAAAGGGAGGGAAAGAACTACCCTATATGTGACATAAGATTTTTTTTTTCTCTCCTCATTTGACTAGCAGGCAAATTTTATTTTGCTTCAGCTAAAAGAAAAGACCATTATATCGTTCATCACAGGGCAGAAGCTTGTGATTTGTAATTCCCCCTCTTCTCCCCTCACCTCCTGTACCAAATTTTAATTTTGCATGATTAGCTGTGCGTCATTAAGCGACTCCGTTCAGTCGAGACGCAACGGGGATATTTTAAGACATACGAACAGGGGGAAAAAAAGGTATATTTCAAACATGTGCCTTTTGAAATGATTCACACAGCATTGAAGTCACTTGAATTTATTTTTAAACACCATTTGTGATGTTTATCTGTGTGGGATGGTCGACATGCAAAGAACAAATACAATTCAAAAAAGCATTCATTAAGTGAAATATAAAAAAAATGAAATAAAAACAATAAAAGGCAGGAAGAAACGTGCAATCGTGCATCTCTTTGTATTGCTTCATTTACACAGTGAATGCATAATTCCACCCCCTCCCCCCTTTAAATGCTTTAATTTGCAAAGGGAGCAGGGGTTGATAATGGAAAGCTTTTTTTTTCGCCCCCATTTTTCTTTTTTCTTTTTTTCTTTCCCCCCCCTTTTTTTTTTTTAGGAGGCAACTAAAGGGGATTGTAACAAGAGCCTTAACCGGTGCCTCTTAATCACTTCTAGGTATTAAGTCATGATGCAGGAGTCGCCCAATGAGACAATAAGCAACAGTTCAATGAGTCAAAATGGAATGAGCAGCCTAAGCAGCCAATTAGATGCTGGCAGTAGAGATGGAAGATCAAGTGGGGAGACGAGCAGTGAAGTAAGCGCAGTCGAGCTGCTGCATCTGCAACAACAGCAGGTAAGTTGCGTCTCTCCCCCCGTCCGTTGTCATCCGCCACGCGCTCTCTCTCTCTCTCTCTCTTAACTGGTGCCTCTCTCCCTCTCTCTCTCTCTCTCTCTCTCTCTCCCTCTCGCTGGCTTCACACAAGACTCAGCAGGCAGCTATTTTTGACTGACACCCTTCAGTTGTGTGCATTTAGACAGGAACTGGACTTTTATTTCTTATTTACCGTGGTGTTTGTTTGAGGTTAGTTTTTGGATGTAATTTGTAGACTTTTAAGGGTTTTGTGCAGAAATCTGGGCAGTTTTTGAGGTGTGTTGTTGGTGAATCTGTTGGAGAAGTGTGTCGGGTGAGTGTGTGATGGGTGTGTGAAGTACGGAGCTTGTGTGTCTTTGTTTTGTGGCCACTAGAGGGCCTCCTCCTTTGACATCAGCACACTTCATGGGCTGCCAGGCATCTCGTTCGCTCCAGAAACCTCAACTGACCAATGCATGTTGTATCTTTGTCAGCATATATATGCATAGGGGCTGTGTGCTTGATTATTTTGACTTGTAAAGCAGAAGTGTTGTGTGTTGATGTATATGCGTGCGTCTCGGTGCAGTGAATGATGGGTTTGACAGCTCACCAAAAGAGCAGCGTGAGGTCAGGCTGAGCTCAGGGAGAGTCTGCGGGCGGTGTGGAGTGTGTGTTCACTTATTCACTCTCGAGTGTGTCACTGGATGTGAGTATGTGTCTGTGAAAACAGAATTTGTGATTCCTCAGTCATTATTTGTGTCATTTTCAAGGATTTAAATACTTTTTAACACTTGGGTCATTATGTGAATTGTTATATTCATAAAATGCTTAAAAGGACACAAATAAAATGTTTTTCATATTTCTTAGTTATATTTAGAATTTTAGTTTATAATACATATTTTTTGATTTTTCATATTTTTTTTTTATTTAGATTTAATTGTTCTAAATAAGCTTGTATTTGTTTCATCTTGAAGTTTATAGCTATTAAATGACAGCTCTTTTAGTGTGTGTGTGTGTGTGTGTGTGTGTTTATTTGTGTGTGTGTGTGTGTGTGTGTTTATTTGTTTGTGTGTGTGTGTTTATTTGTTTGTTTGTGTGTGTTTATTTGTTCGTGTTTGTTTGTTTGTTTGTTTGTGTGTGTGTGTGTGTGTGTGTGGCTCAGTCCTGTTGACAGCAGCTGAAAGCAGCCCATGAGCCTGTGGGTAAGACAGGATCAGTGTAGCAGAGTGAAGTGTGTCCCGCGGCTCTTTGTGGGCCCCTGGAACACCCCCCTCCTGGCCACCCTCTCCAGCTGGTGATTACAACAGCACCCCCATCTCCCATTCATCATCACATTGGCCGTCTCTCTCTCTCTCTCTGTGTGTCTCACACACGTGTCTGATTGGGGTCAATCCCCCCGCTTTCTCATTACTGACTTCTGTTTTAACCTGCACACTTCACTGTGTGCAAGATAGAGATGAGCAGTGTTTTGTGGTTAACAGTGTGCTCTTCAAACGTGTTTTTGGTAACTTGTATCAAAGACATTATTGATTATAGTTCATATTTGTGAATTGTTAGTAGTTGATGATGATGATGATGATTGTTTATTTTTATAATATATTATAAACAGACTGAAATATAAAAAAATCAAGTAATTTTGAATGACTTATTGTAATTTAAAATTAATGTAAAATAGATGTTTTCTATATTATATATATATATTACTATATTTCTAAATTATATATTATTATTATATATTTTATAATACTGTAAACATAAACATAATTAGAAATGTAAAAAAAAAATGGTCATGTTAATAAATATACATTTATATAACTACAATATACAGTATACAAATATAAATTATTTATTGACTTTTTAATGTGTATAAATCTAAATAAATTACAAAAATGTAAATGCATATAAATTATTTAACAAATTAATTTGTAGATTTAAATTTGACTTGTGCTGGCTACTGTACAAAGCGAGTAAAATTCAGAAGCATCTAATCAGAAGTATTATTATTATTATTATTATTATTATTAATAGTAGTAGTTTATCAATCATCATCATCATTGTCATTATTATTATTACTTTTTAACAGTATTTAATATTGTTAAGTTTTATTTTGTTATTAAGTAAACAAACAGAATTAGAAATTGTAAAAAAAATTAAGTATTATTATTATAAATATAAATGTATATAATATAAATCTAAATATATGTATAACTAAAAAAAATCTTATTTTTAAATAGCTTTTATATCGCAACATTAGATTAGATTCAGCATTACAATACGAAAGCATCATAACTATTAAAGTTGTTTATTATTATAATTGTATTACTTATTGTTAGTTTAACAATAGCTAATAGTCATAAATAGTCAAAGTTAAACAATAACAAATAATGTTATTAAATTATTAAATTGTAAAATTGAATTTGTATGTTACTATTATTGTTACTTATTGTAGCTAATAGTCTTAAATAGTATAACAATAACAAATAACATTATTAAAAAATTATTGAATAGTAAAATTTCATTTGTACGAAAGTTATTGTTAATAATTTGTAATAACAGTTAGTAGTATTATTCCTGTATAGCTGGATATTACTTGAATAAATTTTGTGTTATCTGTCTGTAGATAATCCGCACTAAGAGTGGAAGAAAAGGGCAGTGTAAGCAGAAAGAGTGAAGAGAGGAGAGATAAGTACCATAGAGACAGTGGGGAGAGTGACAATGTTTCACTTACAGAGAGCGAGCGAGAGAGCACAGACAGACACATTGAAATGAGTGGGCCAGCTAACAGGCCTCGGGAGGCTTTTTAAAGGGAGGCCAGGTGCTGTTAACTTCACACACTTCCTGCACAGTTCCCTCTCACACACGCCACAGTCTGAGAATTCCTACACATCTGCCTAATAATGTGTGTGTGTGTGTTAGATAGAGAAAGATGAAAGAGTCCAATTAAAAATAAGTATTAGTAATGTTTTTGTGCATTGCCAAACTTTCTTATTAAGGAAAAAACTGGTGAATTTTTTAAATTATTAATATTATTATTTTCCTTTCAATTTTCATCATTGATTAAGGCACTAAATCCAGGATTTGCCCATTTAAGCATGAACTTTTATGGTGTGTTGTGGCAAATTTTTGTAATAAGAACCTTTTTTATGGAATTAGTGTAGCAGTGCTGGTTTTTTTTAGTTTGTGACGAGAATGGTTGCCAAGGACATGGACTTGTAGGCTGTTGTTAAATGAGCTTTTAATGTTGTTATATTAATAGTAGTGCATGTATACAAGAAGGTTTGCATTGATCTGTAGATAATGTGATATGATATAATGGACCGTCTAGATGATTGTTCTGGTTTAATAATCTGTGATTGTATGGATTTATAGTGTGGTTAGCCATACTCTAAAAAATGAACTTCCTGTCTGGAGAGGATAAGTAAAAAAAAAAAAGCGTCATTTTTAAAATCCACCCGCCATCTATTTCACCTTCATCCATTAGAATTCAATTATAAATTCCGCAGTAATTTATAAAACGTCATATTTACATTGGCTCTCGCTATATTTCTGTTGTTTAACTCTCAATATTGTTTTTAGATCAGTTCTGTGCTTTTTATTAGCCACACTTCCATATGCATTTATGAATGTCGTGTCCAGATGCACAGGACACTGTTCATTTTATATATTTTTCCCCTGCTAACAGCAATTGTTACAGGAAGCGGTGTGTAAGTCGCTGGCCCGGTGTAAAAATGACAGCAATTAACCCAACATTTTAGCTTGAGGAGAATTTAAGATGAGACGCCTGACAGCCAGTGTCAGCCATATTTTCCCCGTCTTCTTCAGGTGTAAGAGCAAATGAAATTGGAGGTAGGATCGCAGTTGAGGGAACCACTTGGGGAGGAGGGAGGGGGTGTCCACGGAAAACAAATTATCTAAAAAGGACTTATTTTGCACTTATTTACTTTGTTTTCACAAAGATTTTGCGCGAATGCTAGAAAACACCTGGAAAATATCCCACAATAGACCATGAACGGAAGCATAACAGAGGAAAAACTAGTGTGCTAATTGATATTCAATGAGTCTGACTCCATCATCACCCCACAAACACATTAACACACATGCATGCATTCAGAAGAGGTGGGAGGAGGCGTCTCTAGGGGTCCATTGACTGTCATTCAGGAGGGGAAAGTAACAAAGTAACGCAGAGACGCCACACAAACAGCCTGTCTCCCCCGCCGTCCACCGGGAGCTGCGAGTGCAACATCTTCAGGCAGGGTGATGACGGCTTTCGCCGCTCATCAGCCAAATAAAAGCCCCTCTGATGCAAATAACACTTTGCCCTTGAGCATAATTTAAAGCAGTAATCACCCCTGGAGTCTCTACCGTGCAGATAGCGAAAGCGAGGTGACTGTCTCATTTACACTCCAGCACAAAGAAGCTCATTAGCTTTATCACACCGGCCTGAGACTCCTCCACTACAGTGTGTAAATAACACACACACACACACATACTGTTTCACCAGAGCCACCTTTCATAAAGCTCTCATAAAGATCAGTGCTAGAAACAAAATAAAATGTGTTTTATGCACTCTCGATGGCTTGCTGTTGTATTTTACGGTTACCATTTCACTATCAGCGAACATTGTTGACGTCGAGCTTTGACATATAGAGGCGTGCTGCCTCTCGCGATGACACTGCAAGATATAAGCCTCGCCGTGACTGATGTGCCTGCTCCGTTCCTCCCCAGACAACAGCAGGCATTATTCTATTATCGCCACAGACTCAGATCCTGGAGTGGTCACTTGTGTTTAGGCCACATAACATGTGGCTGTATGGAAATTACAGTGTGCCTGCAGTAGTAACTCCATTTCCCATCGGCCTCTCTAGAGACCGGGCGAAATGTCAATCCGTGGCTTTGAAAGAGAGATCGAGCGAGGGACAGGATGAGGAGGAGGGATAGAGAGAGAAAGGAACAGAGTGAAATATGCTGGAAACAAACACTCATGAACATTGCTCAAGCTTGGTAGCGTCATGGGGGCGAAACACAGGTCAAAGACGTGCACAGGTGAAACACACACACCTTCAGCCTTACAGTTATAAGTTGAATAAGCCATGTCTGCACATTTAGGCAACAAATGAGAATTGTTTTATGCAACATGTTTATACCTTTACCTTACTAGTGCTTATGTAGTGCAGCCATATTTAATTTTATTGTAATATACTTATTTTTATATGCTTATTTGATTCTTTAATTTTATGTTATTTTATACATTATTAACCTTATACTATATTTTATACTTTTGTCTATTTATACTTTTTATGCATTTTTGTTATATATGTTTTATTTTATACTTTATGTCAGGGTTCCTCAAATCAAATCACTTTAACATTTATAAATACTCATGTACTTTTATGGTATACTATTTATATTTTTTATTTAATTTGACACCTCTATATTGATTCAAGAGTGGAGAAGGGTGGAGGCTAGTGGGTTATTAAGAAATGACATTTCCCGGATTCAAACTCCCTTGACCCCAAACGGGCACCACTGCTCAATGTGTTAGCACAGGGGCTAACCACTAACCATTAGGCCACAACTCTGACCAGCCGCTTGTGTTTAGCAATTAAGTTTAACCTCTGTGTGTAAATAAAACTCCAGCAGTTGGTCGGTCAAGATCAATGACCACTTCACATCTCATTTCCTACTGTTTTGATGTTTCCTAACAGCCCTGCCTGTGGAATTTAATAGCACTGAAATCTATAACAGCCCTCAGGGCAGAAGCCTCCACCAGAGACAAAAGTGACGTATTTTCACTGTGGATTATGCCATCAAAAACTGTTTTAAGAATGTGGAGCAGGTGCTTATGGGTAGTGTAGTTCATTGCCCAAACCTTGTGTGGCGAACAGAGCAGTGAACCGAACATTATATGTTTTGAGGCAGGTAATTCAGAGAAAGGCCCCCAGAGCGAGGACTCTTTTAGAGTCATCTTGAACTCAAACTCAATAAAAACATGGTGAGGAAACTGGAGCATCCTGAACCTCATCCTCCCAGTATCTCTGACAGCCTATGACACCACAAACCATTTAACAGAGCTTAAAAAGCTCACATATGCAGATGCCCGGCATCTTAAGCTGACAACCAAGAGGCAGGATTTTCTAGAAGGCAGCTTTGGAGCCTTGTGAATTTAACAAGCATGTCTAGTATTACAGTCTCTCTCTGGTTTATCCATGAATAGTAACAAATCAGCCTGTGAAACGCCTGCCTGGGGATGTTTGTATGTGATGGTTTTCCGGAACAAATATTAAAATGATGTAAATCTGGTTAAGGAGTTGAGGGCTGCGATTGCCAGAGCTGTTCTCTCTCCCGGTTCCTTCCTCTCTCCCTCTTTCTATTTACTATGCACAAGGTAGTCAGATGTTGCCACTCTTCCACTTGAATATTTGAATCCCATAATGCTGGAAGAGAGCGAGCGAGAGGGAGATCATATGAGTGGCGTCTGGCCTGGCTCATAGCTCACTGCCCCCAGACTGAATACATATGTAAGAGACCCTCTCAGCTTGCAGCTCTTCAGGGCTTTTCAACAAATGCTGTAAATAAGCCCGGCCTCAGCTCGCAAATACACAAGAGGCTTTTCAAATGCACGCATGTGTCACTTAGCCTAGGCTTGCAGGCTTTCTCAGTGGGTGTTATTTCTGGGGGCTCGTACGGGTACATTTTTTATCTTTAAAGTGCAGGATAGATGCTATATCCCCTCTCTATCGCTGTCATTTTGGCCTGAACATCTCCATCACAAGCCAGAAAACAGCCGAGAATGTCAGCACGTGCAAAGAGTGGGAACTAGCGGCGTACGCCACATTGTGCATGAGAGGGATTGAGTGAACGCCGTGATAAGGAAATGCTGTTGTCGTATGCAAAACATGAATTAAGGTTGTGTGTGAGGCTTCATGCTTGATTTGACCCTAAGCTGATATTGCTTTCACGCTCAAATCTTCCAAAGCTACTTCATTTCAATTGAAATGTGATTGTTATTGCTAGAGGTATTTACCAGAAGTTATTTGATGGATGAATTTGCCCGCTAGGTATTTCCTTAGTTGTGTGGTGACATTGGGCACTTACCTCAGTTTGACTGTGGTTGTCTGTTTCATCCAGTCATATTTTATAGCCATAACATAACTATTTTTTATAATTATGTGTGATACACTGTAAAAAAATTAATTTTCAAAGTTTGTAAATAAAACAAAGATTTTACAAGAACATACTATTTCAGTCTTTCTACTTTAGAAATTTGTGTTTAAATTAATACTTGTGAACTTTTTCTAGCCATTTCAGTGAAAATCGTTTCACCATAAATCCCACATCAAACTTTTTTGGTTTATAATTCATCTTGTGTACACAAGTTATATATTATTTGTGGTTTACATTGCCAGGTATGCATGTTCTTACATTTAATTTCTTTTCGATGTAGATCACAGTCTCTTGTTTCTTTTTAAAAGCTGACTTAATTGTCTAGTTATGGTCAGAAGTGTTATGGAAGAAGTGGGGATGCTTTAGGGATGTTCATCAAAGCGTAGAATAAGGGGGAAAAAAGCGAAAGAAGGAGGGGAATTTCTCTCATGGTCGAACTAAGTGAACGACATTGTGATGAATTTTCTTGTTAGGAGAAATTACTTCTACTAAGTTGAGCTACCTCAGCATGAAATTGAAAAAGAAGCATTTCGTGGCCATTTCCATTCTTGATTCAATGAAAGATGTAGATTAGCTGTTGGGAGGGTGAGCGAACTACAAAAGTATGACTTTGTTCACGCTAGGTCTGTGAAATAAACCTCGTAAAAAGGCGTATAGGCCCGTCACAGGGTTTGTTTACGGGAGCGAGTGTAGTCAGGCAGTTAGCCAGATGATTATAGCAGATACATGGCATGTGGATACACAGACCGGGCGTGTTTGAGTGAACACGAATGTTTATCTGCGCATTTGAATGCATCTTAATCGCCGCACATCTAGGGCTATGTGTAACAATCCAAAGCTCTTTGTAATCAGCCTGAAACCCTTAGAACAGATCTGTCTCTCTCACTGAAACATTGACTGATAGGCGCTGTGTGTCAGGAGGGAAGATAACTCTACCCCAGCTCAGCTCACTCAAAAGGTCAGGCACGCACTGTAATTGGAATATTCACAAGACAAACGCCGCAGATCGCTGGCACACATAGCCAGGAGGGCCCGGGGCCCCAGTGCTCCATCAGCGGGAAGGATTGACGGAGATGCATTGGCCCACCACCGGCTAGATGTAACGCTATTAACTCTACTGATCTCCGGCACAGCTCAACGCTCATTGAGATGGGCTGGGAAGATCCATCACCCAGGCTGAATGGACTACCGGCCCACCGCAAACTAATGACAGTTGAGCGCTCAGGTAAATGGACTGAAAACAATAGTTTGTCTTCACCTGGAGTGACTCGTGCTGTTGTAACCCGATTCCATTTTGCGGTGATCATTTTTTCTGCACTAGCCGGAGCACCATTTTTGAGCTTCCTTTAGCATGTATTTTTCAGTTGGAGTAGAAACCGCATACTCTACAACATTTCATCTGTGGTTACTGGTTAGTTGCACGGTAATCAAAGGTTTGTGCTTTACGTTGAAGGTCACAAAGTGGCCAGTCAACCTTGTGGGTAACAGTGTATATAAGAGCTCACCGTGGACCACACACACATGCTCGGATATTATGTGAAACATAGTAGTAGTTATGATTATTACAGACTTAACCCTAAACATACACCTAAAAGAAAATATTTAGCATTTTAAGAATAAAAGAGACAACTGCTGCGTCCCAATTCGCCTACTTATACTACGCCCTAAAGGTTCACAATGCTGCAGATGCAATATAATGTGGACAACATTGAATAAATACATTTTCGTGAGGTTAGATACTGATAATTAATCACTCAAACCTCTTTATCTAAACCTCTCTGCATAACCGTCGGACTCGCGCGTCCTCCATGTCTGTAGTTTTTGAACACTTTTCAGTCGTGTTTGTAGTTCTAACCGAATCCTCGTCCAACGCGCGATGGGTTGTGGGCAATATCAGCCGTTAGAGTGTGCATCGATCTGCACTTCGGATTCTGACCGGATATAGTAGACCATCCGGGTCTCTTTGGGACACTCATTTCAACATACTATGATTTGGGACGTACTAATTCTATTTTCGAATACTATTTAGGACGGATAGTATGCGAATTGGGACGCAGCGAACATTATTTGTTTAATTTAGCCATTTACTTAATTTTTTTTTCCAGTTGAGTACATCTCCAAAATTAGGTTTTGCCAGGTTTAGTTCATTGCAGTGTTGCTCATGTGGGCAATGTAATTTTGAGTTTGTCTTTTTATTTATTTATTCATTTATTTATTTTAATTTATTATATATTTATTTATATTTTAAATAGAAACATAAGCACACCATGATCTCATTCACTCGTAGTGTTAAAGTTTACCACCTGCTCAGTCAACTGCAATAATTTCCTACCTAGGTCTGCATGAGACCCAAAGTTTGTTTTTCATTGCATCTGTGTCTTGCTATCGACACCCTGCACAAACACTTCTTTTGTCAATGGGACTGAGAGATTGGTGCCTCTCTCCCCTCCTGCAGAGAGTCTACACTTCGCTTCTAGCTGTGTACTCTGCTGTCTGAGCCTCTTAATAAGTTCTTGTCAACAAACGCTATGCCCAAACTGAGTACAAGTCCATTCGTTCGCTCTGACAAAAGCCCTATGCTACTCTTTTCCTTCTTATTTCCTGCAGCCTCACTCTAAATAAAGTGTGGAGTGTGCTCTCTCTCGCCCCTGAATGCAACATTTATTAAGAGGTATTCCTCCAACCATGTGACGCTCAGTGGCGTGGAACTGCTAAAAAGAGATGGATCATAATCACTTGAAAAAGAAGCCAAGTGCATCGAGCACACACGGAAGTGGGGACTCGTTCGCCGCCTCTCTCTTCCTTTATTTAATTCACTGACCTGCACTAGTTTGCACGTGTTGATGGTATAAGTGAAAAGCAGTCTTCTTTCTTGGTCGAGGCTTTGTAAAGAAGGCAGATAAAAGGCCCAGTAGAGTCACCTTATCTAAACCCAGATGATATACAGCAGTTGAAAGCAAGGGCTTTACCAAAGCCAGCCGTTGAGAAGCAGGGAGAGATCGAATTTCATAAAGCAAAGAAACCAGACAGAGATGTGCAGAAACAATGTCTGAGCTCCCAGAGAGATATAGAGGAGGAGAGGCACTAGGTTCTCAAACTGATCTGTGATACCTCTTTATGACGTTTTAAGCATCTTTAAAATGAATTGCATGAGATTACATGATAGCAAATTTTACTCAAATCACACTGCCATGATACTAGGGTGTTCTAGGTGGTTGTTAGATGGTTTCTTTGTGGCTCAGATTGAAAGATCCTTTACAAGGATATTCTCATCCTTAGATATGACTCGTTTTCCACAAAATTTGTGGTCGACCAGTAAAACATTTGAATCTGAACTACAAGAAATTGCATGGCTCTATAATAAGGGTGCCTCATTGGCCCTAGCCCAATGTTCGAATCTTAAATTTTTTGAACATGTACATGGATTTGGAAACTTAAACATTTGGTTTTCTTTGATATTTGGATATGAATTCTGCTTGCCAGCTTCAATTTGTCAGCTTGGTTGTTCTTTTTGCCATTTATGCCATTATTTTCAAACATAAGTGTTTATGAATTTATTGCTGTTGTGGATTTTCCTGTATAATTATAATTTGTGATAATCAATCACAAAGGGTTATATGCCACAGTTTAAAACTAAGGTCAATGATTTGTTCAAATCACTCTAATGATCAATAGTAATAGTGATGTTCAACTTAGCAAATGCAACTAATTTGAGTGGAAATTCTCTCGCTCTTCTCTGTACGTGTTGCTGGATTTCTATGGGATACAGATGTTGTTTTCAGTACGGGGCCCCTGCCGCCTAATTCCCTCCACAGGTTGCTGGCGATACTGTAAACTATTATACGTGGTCCAGTGCTAAAGTGCAGCGCGGATTTGCGAGAACCATCCATAACGATGTCTGCAGGAGGCGGGAAGCGTATGAATGTTTGTGGTTGCAGTGAACGGTGGAAGCCGACTCTGTTTGGTCTGTTATTGCTGGCACCGTTTCCTCAACGAGGACCGTGCGTTCACACACACACAACACGGGCAAACGCACACATCACTGTTGTCTGCGCACACACACTAACCCTGATGGGCCGGACAGACTCGTGTTTTGTCTCCTCGCACTTGAAAAAATAAGTGTGAGGTTACACAATGAAGCAGATCTCTGTTTTCTCTCTCTCCCTCCCGTAAATGCCCGGCTTTCTGGGGTAGAAATGAGCGAATTCATCTCAAATTCACCAGGGAGGGCTGGGCTATGCCTCTGTGTTTACAGTGGCAGAAAGTTAATATAAATTTTCATCAGAAGGGGAAGTTTACACATATGATTCTATTTGTCCTTCATTATTAGCACCTGAGACTGGGCTGGGGAAGCATAATTGTCTACAGACACAGGCCAAATAGATGCAAGGGGAAGGCAAATAAGCACACCCCAAAATAATTTTATGGTTGTGTGTTACAATCCCTCTCCATGGGATCCTTAATCTAGAAAATCAATAAACAAGAAGCGAGCGAGGGAGACGGAGATGTGAGGCGCGGAGCGAGGAAAGATGGGAACTGCGTACGAGAGATTGAGGGGGAAAAGCTGGTGAAGGAATGAAAGGAGAAAAAGAGAGAGCGCAGCTCACAGAAGCCCATTGTTCTGCCGGTTAGCTCGCGCTTGGCCCTGCAGCTGAGGAGTGTCTCCACGGACTGGCCCGCGAGCTGCACACACCGCTGATTTATTGAGTCATACATAAAAACACTCATTATTCCCACATCCTTTTCTCTTGTCTGAGAAGTATGGCGTTTGGCTGAGGAAAAACACTCTGTGTCTGTATCCACAATAACTGAGATCTCTCTCTCCCTCGCTCTCCTCTCCTCATTTTTTATTTGTGTCGGCTGCACGAATGGATGCTGTGCGTACACTGCTCATCCTTACTGGACATGTTGTGTCTTGGGGTGTTTTCCCACTTGAGTCCTTTTTAAAGAACTAAACTCAGACCTCACAAGTCAAAGTTATTTATTTGTTACATACACACATAGTGGATAGGCAGACTTTTCCTTAGTTAAAGAAATGAACAAGACACAGAACAAAGGAAGGTGTATCTTATTTATAATTAAATCTAAATAAGTCCAAGTGAAAGTGACAAGTTCTACAAATTGGTGGGCTAAAAAATAAAGTTTGGTCCATTAAGTTGTTACTGGGTCTCTTCTTTTCATTTCATTCATACACTTTTTTTGTAAACTGGACATTATTTTATTAATAATAAAATTATATTATATTAATAATTAGATGATCATGTTCATTATTATTATTATTATTATTGTTAATAATGATTGCTCTAAAGTAGAGCTTGTTAATCACTTGAATTATATCAATTTATTCATTTGTTGTATTTTTATTTAATATGATGATAATTGTATATATAACATCATATAATCATCACTAAACTAATAATCCCTAATACGTGCCATCTGATATAGTCTGAGTTTGGTTCGCTTTAAAGGGTTTTTTCGGAGTGTTCACATAAAAACAAAATGCAGTGTGTAATTTCACGGTTACTAATTTAAAGACAATTTGTCTCCATAGAGCCAAATGCAGCCTCAGTGTTTGGATCTCAAAAAGACAGCCCAGCCACCTCGATAAGCCCTGGTTCACTGGTGCGCTAACACAGATCACAGCTATGGATGACCTTTGATAAAAGGCAGTCTGTTCCACCATTGTATCAGTCAACCTCGTCACAACAGAGGTTGGTACACTGTCCACAGACTGACCTACTGCTGTTGTGTGTCCAAATGGACCTTTAACGTGTTCAGCTGTCATTCATACTGACGAGAGCGTGGCGCCCAACGCAGGGCCGCTGCGGGGCTGTTATGTCCTCAGCGCACGTCTTGTTTATGAAATCCGTGCCTGGAGCGACGTTTTCTATTCATGAGTGGCCTGGCCCCTCATCAGACCCCTATGTCCTAAACACACTTACATAACAGATATGGTGTCAATATTTTGCTGTCAAGAGTGGGGCCCTATCTTTGCACAGGCTGCGCAGACCACCGGCCAATCAGCTCTGTTTGTTTGTTCAGCTTAAACTGTTTGTCCTTTGTTTTTCGTGGCAGCCGACTCCTGTCGGCTTGATAAGGGTTGTGCTCTTGCTCTCTCGCTCTATCTCTGTCTTGTTGTGCGTGTTTTCCATAAGCCGAGGGTTGACGTGCCCTCTGCGACTACAAGCCCGGAGATCTTCTGCTGCACAAAACTTCCTGCAGAACGCGTGTGGCATTGTAATCTAGAGAAGTCTTACGTCTCCAAAAAATACATTTCAATTGAATCACAGGCATTTAAAGTGCACAAAAACACCCCACCCTTGTTTATCCGTAAGTATTGTGTACCTAGCATTCTCAGAAATCTAGATTAATCCACTGTGTTTCCGTTCTCAAGAAGCTAGTTTTTCTCTTTGTAACACTGTTGTGTAGTCTTGTAATACGTTTGGTCACAGTTGCAGAAGCCGCATCGACTCTAAAAGCTTGGTTTAAAGGCTGATCCTTGGAAACGAGGATGCGTTTGTGATGATGTGCCAAGCTGCGACTGGCTGCTAATGCTTTTCATGCTTGTTTTAGCGCTGAGAACGTTGCAATGTATTCCTCATTACCTCTGTGTTAAGTCTAAACACAGACTGCCTGGTGAAAGGGGTGAGAGAGCTGACATATGTTTCTTTCGCCTGTCTCTTTTTCTCTCCGGTGATCTCTGCTTGGCTATTAACGTAGCTGAGGAACGCCTGTGTAAACATTCGTGTTTCTCCCCTCCACTTCGTATAATAGTGACTGGTATCGCCTTTCCCCCTCGACCTCGCTATCTGAAACCAATTACAGCTGATCCATTTGGGCCGAATCGTATTTTCATAAGGATTGCGAAGCCCTCGCAATAATGTTTATGTGTGTGTCTTCCATGTGCTCTTCATTGTACTGAATGTGCAAGTTTGTTTCTTTCTGTTCCCCCCCCCCCCCCCCCCAAAGTCCTTAGAGATAGATATCAACATCAAATATGTTCCTGAGTGCCTTGTTATTTACGCTCCAGCCCAGGTTCTCCTTGAGCTCCTAGCTCTGTGGAATGTGATGCATTGTGCTGTTTATACAATGTGTGCATTAATGGATGGCAGCCTGCATTTCTTCTGCACAGCAACAAAACTTATAGGATGAAGAAAAGCAAAGCAAAGCAAGCAGCTTTCAGACGTCCAGCAAAACTTCAGTGGCTGCTTTGCTTTTGTTGAATCTGGAAAGCACCTAATATGTTTTTTTTGTTGCATTCTTGTGTGTGTTTTTTTCAGGGGCGAATATAAGTAATATAGTCCGGTGTTGTCACTAAGGAATGTTTTTTCACTATTACAGGACAAGGGCAGACAAAAATTTCTGCACGAAACATTAAAGGAATAGTTCAGCCAAAAAAGTGAAAGTTCTGTCATCATTTACTCACCCTCACCCATTATTTTAAACCTTTAGAACTTTCTTCGTATTCGTAGAACACAAAAGGATCATTTTTCCTGGTCTGTCTTCCATGTAATGAACGTGAATGAGGACTGAGGCTCCAGAATGAAAAAAAGTACCATTATAGTAGTCCATATGTCTTAATCTTATTTTAGTCTTCTGCAGTCAGATGCAAAATCTAAGTTGTTATTCAACTTGCGGACTGTTCACCATTGTGTTCGGGTCATAAGAACCAAATTCATTATTTAGACTAGTTTTGATGAACAGATTCAATGAATCTTATTTGGTTGTTCATGAATTGGCTGTCTGTTCAGTCCTTTCTTTACACAAAGTCTGTCTGTTTTTTACACAAAAGATTAACAAACGAGTCCGATGAATTGATGAAATTAGTCTAAAGTCAGACTTATGGTTTTCACATTTTGTGTTTCACTGAAAAAACAATGTCAAATGGGTTTGGACTGAGTAAATAATGTCATGATTTTATTTTTTGAGTGAGCTATCCCTTTAACAGTTCTAAACAAGTGTCCCTCTAATATGCAAAGTGGACTTGATTACATTCCCCCACCTTCCCAGCGTTCATGTTCATATTGGAAAAGCCATTAAACGTCTCCATCCGTGTGCTATGGGAAGCGCCACTCTCCTGACCTCTACCTTGTATTGAATGACTTCTTTGACTTTGTCCTTTTATTCATCAGAGGACAGTGAGTCTGTATTGATCGGAGCATGGATAAACATTTCCTCCTGTTAATTGTTGTGCTAAAGCCATTAGCCAACCACTAAAGCCACACAATCACAGTCACCGCTTGGATGGGCGTGAAATCTCCCGCAATTTACAATCTCATCCACGCGGCCCAACTGATAATGACTTGGCGAGGGTACTTATAACTCTCTCGTGCATTTGAAAGCACCATGACTAATCGATAAATGCATCGTTTAGAATGGAAAAATAAGGCACGATGAAGTACGGAAACTAGCTTGTTGCAAACTTCCCAACTTCGGATGTTACTTGATTAGTTCAGAGAACCTAAAACCTTGAGTTTTTCCCAAAACGTATCCAGTTAAACAAGTAGCCTATCCCACATTCAAAGCTCAAGACTCTGGTTGTCATCTGGTTGCATTTGTTGTTGTCTGTTTGGTTCCTTCAAAGACAGAACAGGACAGGGATCTGATCTGAAGTAGTCCAGCTCTTCTCCACATCCTGGTGTGCCCTGAAGTATCAGACAACGGCTGTGAGTGTGTGTGCATCAGAGGAGACAGATCGATGCTGTTAGGACCCAGCGCCACTGTGTTGTGTTTGTTTACCAGGAGCTCGGAGAGCCTGGCTCCTCACCGCACAGCCAGACAGACAGTGGCAGCTCCTCGCCCTGTCTCTTCATAATTGATCAGGGGGATGGCTGTCTTCCCAGCGGGTTAAGACGTGGCAACTTTTCCCCCTATCTCTCTCTTCCTTTCTCCCTCACCTCTCTCTCTCTCTCTCTCTCTCTCTCTCCATCTCTCCCCCTGTTTGCTCAGCATCTCAATGTACTAGTTCAAACATTGTTCTCACCAGCTGGCAGAGAAGTGCCATATGCACATCCTGTCAAGGCAGCTGTTGTCATGGATACTGGCAAGCACCAGGAAATAAAGCAAGCCCTTGATTCTGCTGGAAGAAGTGTCACTCTTTATCTGAAGGGGTTTTTTTCTTCATCGCACCCCTCGACCTTCGCTCTCCTCTTCCCAGACAGATGAAACACCTGTGAAGTTATTGTGTTGTTTGTATTGCTTTATTTATTTTGTTGCTTTCTCCTCGTGTCGGGGCACTGAGGCCGTCTGCAGTGTGTTCACATAGCCGTTGTTCAACTCCAGGAAGTCTGGAAAGAGTTGCATACCCTTGAACGTGTGTATCAGTATTCCTGTAGATACATAAGGAACACTGTAAGGTACGTCATTTCAACCTACCTGACATCACATACTACTGTAACATGTTTTTCAAAAGATGTTTACATTTTCTGAAGAAAAATGGTTGCCCGTGTAAAAGTGGCGAGGGTGTTGAGGGTGACTGTTGGGGTATTTGTAGGTGCTTTGGGGATGTGGTGGTTGTGCTCTGAGTGGCGGTTCATTCCTAAGGTGAAATATGAAGATGTGGATGGCTAGGACATTTCTAAGTGGTTGCTAGGGTGTTCTGGGAAGTTGCTAGGTAAGCAACCTAACTGGTCCAAGTCAAAAGAGCCCAGAGTAGGGACTTCACACATGTAAATATGTATTATTTTTTGTACCCATTTTTCGTCTATATGGCGTAAATCCATGGATCTATATAAATGACTGGATTGCTCATGACGTCATAACAAGTGAAGCCACCGCGCCGCCATATTGATATTCCCTAGTATTCCCTCACATTCTATTGAATTAAGAGGAAATCATCTGATTTTAATGAGAAAACATTACCTAACGAGTCAGCGTTTTTACAAGTCTCCCTGTACATTCTTACACCGCAAACATCCTAAACATTTAAATGGTTATTGGTTTAAAGTCTGCTTATTAAAAGTTACGTTCATGTTCATTAGTGAATATTAGATCAGCCAACGAATGAGACACCTCAGCATTTATATTACAAAATGATACAATGATTTAACAATACAGATTAATGCTTTGTAAGGCATTTGAGCTGACTTGTGGCTTTTTAACAGTTCCCAAGATCTCCAAGTCTGAAGTGGATGTTGGTCAACAAAAAGACATCAGGAAATAATATCCTACATGCTTCACAACTTAGTCAGAGAAATTACGCTGGCTATGTACATGGATTAAAAGACTTGAAACTTTTATTTCCAAGTATTTATACTGTCGATGATGGATATCAAACATGTTTAATATAGTCTAGAGCAATAGAAATAGGGGATTGTATGTATTGTAATATTTAATGTATATTCAAATCAATTTCTGCTAATAATCCCAGATATATGTTCATGCTTAATATTTCCTGCATAGATGCGTACCTAAAAAAATCTATTTTGTGTTAGTTCAGTTACCTGTTTCGGCAGTTTGCAGTAGCCTAGACACACCCATCTTAACGATTTCTAGATATTACTTATCCTTCCCGAAAAGACCATAAACATTACAGATAACATTCAAAGTATCAATTAATGTACATACATACGTGTATATCTTAAAAACTATTCATGTGCGAATGATACGCTGCAAATCGGGTGATTTTAGGTCAATATTTTGGCTGTAAGTCATTGTTGCACTTTGTCGGTAGGGAATACCAATATGGCCGATCGAACACTTCCCTGCTGGCAGTTTAAAAACGCAATGAGCAATTCAGTCATTTATATAGATCAGTGCGTAAATCATTAGTTTGGTCCCTTAGAAAGAAAAGTAATAGCACAATTCGAGCTATCATTCATGTCTGTAGCACAAACTGTGTTGAATACTTAATGGTTAAAATATTTGAACAAAGCCTTAACACGAAGTATGAACAATAGGGATGCTTCCCTTAGTAACCCAGTATTCTTGAATTGTTATATGACATTGGATAAGTAAGTATTTGGAGTGATTTGGCAGAGAGGGGCCGGCGTCACCCCCGTGCTCAGGGGCCCTGCTAATGCTCAGCTCCTTGTTAATTCACTCCTGAGGTAATCTGATGTTGATTTTGTCAACTTTAATTACAGCTTCTAGGAACACTTCACATCGCCTGCCTCTACTTCAAATTGATATTATGAATATGCAAATGGAACGGTAATTTGCAGAGAAGTGGGTATTTCAGCTGAGCACACACTAGACAGGTCAATACCACTGACACTCTCTGTGTGTGTTTTTTCCCCTCATGCTCTTCGGAGGTGCTAGACAAACTGTATTTATCTTTCATCACGGCTTTGTGGATTATCATGAAAAATGTATATCTTAGAGATGCTTCATGGCTCATCAACAACAATGAATAGTGTAGTGGATGGAATGTGCGGGGTTGATTTCACCTTTCATAGTGTTTGATATTTGAGTGTGCCGGAGTTGAAGTGGAGGAAAAAGGTTGGGGGGTAAAAAACTTAATTTTTCGTTTCTCTTTTCTTTGCAGGCCCTACAAGCAGCAAGGCAATTACTCCTACAGCAACCAGGCAGTGGCCTGAAATCTCCAAAGAACAACGACAAACAGCGTCCGTTGCAGGTGAGCAGTTCCTCGCTAATCTCTTAAGTCCATCCATAATACATGGCGCTCTGGAAAAGATTTCCTCTGTTCCAGCTACTCTGTTTGATTTGGCAATGTAATTCTGCAGCTGTCAGTAAAATTTCAACCTGTCAGACCTACCCTGCTCCAAAAGAAACCACACAAAATACCTCACACCTGAAACCTTTCTGTTGTCTGCAGCTACTTTATCTCACCACCACTGTTGGGCAACCTTGAAATCACACTGTGACAAAATATTCAGGTTCAATACAAGCACATTTGACAGCAATTGTGGCATAATGTTCATTACCACAAAAAAAAATGTTTGCCTTGTTGTCTTTTAAAAAATCAAATATCAAAGTTACGGTGAGGCATTTACTATAGAAGTGAATTAAAGGCAGAAATGTGTAGCATTTAATTTATTAAAAGCGCTTAACTTGCATTTTATTTGAGCTGTTTAAATCATTTTAGACAAGTGAAATTGGATGTAACTACACAGAAATGTGTAATCGATTTTATCATGTTTAAATCTTTTTAACTCACATATTGTTCTCCTCTTGAGACGATACTATTATTTAAACAGTGAGTATTCTAACGTTTATGGATTGACCCCATTCACTTCCATTGTACATTAAGTGCAAGTTCATTTTTGTACAACTCTGTAGCTTCCTGTAGCATTGCATATCCTAACTAGCTGTCATTTGTACCCCTCCAAGATAATTTGCCATTATTGATTCCAGCTGTGCCGCATCGCTATTGTCAGTGATTTGGTAAAGGTCACAGCAACATCGCGCACGTCGCATCCCCTATTACCAGACCTGTTTACTTACTCGCTGACTGCCGATGTGTTATTTCTCTCACATCCCCACAATACAAATGCGCCGCCTCGAATTATGTAAGCGCTTGACATCTGCCAGGCTCCGTATTTTTAGGTTTAAATTAAGTGCGAGAGAGAGCTTGCCCTCCTCCCTGCTAATAAGCGCTATCAGTGGTGGTTTACCTCATTAGTACCCCGGGCATTTAATTAAAGGAAGGGAAAATGGGCGCTAACGGGCATAATGGGCATCGTTAATATTTTCACAGAGTATAACGATGGCGACACCTTCTCCAAGAGTCACACCCTTGTGTATCTAGTTATGCGTAAGTTAAAGTTTTGGTGCCTTTCGCTTTTAATATATTCAGGCCGTTCCATGCAAATATGAGTTTTGTATTTCGGAAATCAACGTTTTTCTTTGTGTTTTATTATTTTTCCCCTTCTGTGCAAAGATATTAGTTGTAAAACAAAGCCTAGGTGGATGCGCTTTCGTGTATCTATTGTAGTTTCGCCGCCGTCTGTATACTCAGAGAATGGATTCCCGGCACACAGCGTGACTGCAAATTGCCGTGCGATACTTCCAGAGGAAGCCAAGTGATATTGGATGAGGAAGGTCTGTGATAACTGGTGGCCCATGACCGAGCCCCTGACTCTAATAACACCAGAGGATGGTAAATATTGAATATTTACATTTGCTTATGCCATCCTTGCCTCATGTTAGCCATATCAATCAATATGAATCAGGGCTTGTTGAGTGCTGTCTTCCGAGTGTAGTTAATCAATGCTGTCGATCCTTTACTTTATTAACTTATTCAGAGCTGTTTTAATCAACAGCATGTTGATTACCACAAAAAAAATTTTAGACTCCTTTTCTTTAAAAAAAAAAAAAACAGGGTTAAGGTGAGGTATGTACAATAGAAGTCAACTAGGCTAATATTAAGCATTTACATAAATTCTTGTGTTAAAACTTGTGTATTTTTTGAGCTATAAAGTTGTTTAAATCATATATTTTACAGTCATTTTAGGGTGGAGTTACACTGTCATAGCAACAAAGTTGTAAAATTGATGTGCGTTTACACAGGTTAGAAAGCTATTTTTCACATTAAAATAATGTTAACATCTTTTTCACGTCTTGAACTGTACTATTTATACGTTTACAGATTGGCCACATTCACCTGTTGCTAGACTCTGTAACCCAGAGTCTAGCTTTTCTCTAAAGAAAAAGAGTGATGAGTCTTAAGGCCCTTGCACACTGAGTCAGAAATTTTCGTATGCGTTTTTTCGTATTCGTGATTGGGTGGCTCTGAATTGTCAAAACACCATTCAAACACCATTCAAACTGCTTGCTACGGATGCGAAAAACGCAGAAAATCGAACCCGATCCGATTTTTTTTATGACGGACGAAAGTTTCGGAGGTAGTGTGCAAGCGTTATTGACATAACGTGAAGTCGTATTTATTTTTTAACGTGCGAAAATTTCGGACGTGAATTTCGGACTCGGTGTGCAAGGGCCTTAAATTAGGTTTTATGGTAATCTACATTATGCCACAAATGCTGTCGATTGATCTTACCTTTGTACTAAACATGGAATAGACCTTCAAATATCTTTTCTTTTTGACCTCTATACGCTTACGGTAACTCGATTCAGATTGTGTTGCGTGTACTTAGACATGCCAAGTAACAAGCATTTTGAAGAATGACTTATTTACATTAAAAAGTAAACGCCTGCTCGTTTCCTGACACTGATGAATCCGCCCCTTTCCCTGTCCAGGAAAAGCAGGGAAAGTGATCCATAGATCATGGCGTATAAATTATTTACCGCACAAGCATCTAAGTGCTGGAGCTCACGGTTTTAATTACTTGTATTAGTGTCTAAAGCCTGTCGGCTGACTAATTCTATCCAGCGTCTCATCTCACGCTTTTGACGCGCTCAGAAGCCGCTTTTCCACATTTGCGTAATGTGACAGGTCTATTATTACTCCGTAAGCCCAGAGGAGAAGTCAATAAACACCTATTTCTTCCCCGTAAATCCTTGTGCCTTCTTCATGCTGCTTACAAGGATTTCCCAAGGCACACAACAGTCCTCTCGCGTCGTAGAGCCTCTCCCTCCGAGTGGCAATATCTCCTGTGTGTTTTATACACTGACATTTAAAACACAAATAAAAAGCGGGAGGACGAAAGGGAAGGGGGATTACAGAAAGCTTACGTGACTGGCAATTGTGTCTCCTGCCCTACCAATCAGCCCAGCTGCCATTCTCCAACTATAAGCTACATGCAGGTTTGTTTGTTTGGCTCCATGTGCCGCCCAGGCGTCTAGTCCTGATGGCAGAATGGGCATTTAACAGTGTGAAAACACATGTTAGCGATACTGAATACTGACGAAACAGCGGTAAGAAGCAAACAGGAGGATGCTGAACAAACAGAGGCATGTAGGCGTGACATCGGGCTGTTGTGATGACATATTACAGCCATCTAGGTGTCAGAAAGGTGTTTAAAGAGGTAGAGTTGACCTCTGACCTGTTAGCGGTGTGGGCTCAGAGAGTGAAACACCAGCATTAACAAGGTGAAACAACCAAACAAACCAATTTCAGCTCAGTAGCATGCGACTATGGCACAAACACTCTCTGTTTCTGTCACGTTTGCCTCCACGACAGAAACAGGCGGCCAATATGTTGACCTTTTTTGTTCATTTTAAACCCAGCACGCTCTGCTAATGTAACTTTTTCGCAACCATACATCCTTCCGGAGGCTTCCTCAATCCTGCGTTTGGGAAGGAAGGCTGAGCGGCTCGTTGCTCGCGCGCATTCCAAGACTAGAGAGAAGCGTGAGATAGCTCAACCCAATCACTTCCTGGGCAGTGAGCCATCCTCTGAGTGTCGCCGATTTAAAGGTCAGCGACGCACAGCTCATCTGAGCGTCCGACTCCTGCGCCATGTTCCTTAAAATTCATCTACTCAGACCGCCAACTGGAACCGTGCACAAAGCCAGCGGAATTTATAAAAGGGGACTCATATTAACATTGATTATTAACAGCGTTCACCCAACAGTACAGAGAATTTGCAATGCCTTTTAAAGCATTTGTATGTTTCCTGTGCATTCCAAATCAATTTCCTCGGTGTGGCCAATTCTGTTTAAATTTCCATTCATAAACTGAAGGAACATAAACAACAAACAAAATAACTTTGGCTGCTCCAAAACAAAAGAGGGAGGGAAAATAGCATTTGCAGTTTTCTGATTTTTGGTAACGAGGAAACCATCCTATATTTCTAGTGGACAGCATGTGTAAATTGCAAGGGATTTGGTTTGCAGGGACTCACATTGCGATGCAAAGGAAGTTGAAGCATAACCCTTAGGCAAGAACCAGTGGAACGGTGGGAGTGAGGGGAAAAAATATTGCCATGGCACAGCTTTGATGTAGAAGCAACAACTGTACCTTCTGACAGAAGATGCATGAGAGTAATAAACCAGTTCCAGCAGCCCTTACACATGCAGTCTGATTACTCTGGCCAGGGTGTTAATTGGATCCTAACTGGCAGATCTGATACGTGTAGCCCAGTGGTGGGAAGTCTTTCCAAGTGATGAACTATAATTCACCGAGCTGCTTGAAGCTTGTGTAATTTACTGTGTGTCACTTGACGAGGAGAGCGATCCAACAGACTCCCTATTACCTGCGACATCACAAAGCTTTCAAGAGAGAGAAGAGGAGGGGGGCTGATACAGGGTGAGCTAGAGAGAGAGATTTCCCTGTAAATGCCAGACAATGCTCTGTTTCAGATACGGTGAGAAACAAATTAGAGGAAAACAAAGTCATGTAGACTTAATTCTTATCTCACAAACTCCTGAAGATCACATTTGGTTGGTTTACTTTTTTTTTGCCACGAGGCAGAAGGGTACTAAAGTCTGAAAATCTCTTTAATTCCTCTCATAATTCCCTTTGGGAAGCATTTGATGCCTCCCTTCATTGACAGAAATACAAGTGTGGTTATCTAGATGGTGATAATTGTGCGAATTGTTGATTGTATCCCCTCGAACTGAGGCCACATCCACTCTATCATCATTTGAAGTGCATTAAACATCCCATACTGTTTTGCTGAACTGTAAAATAAATTGATTTGGGAAAACGTTCCTTTAATCTACTTAACTCCGATATCAAGGAGTGTTCGCATTGATCTTCTAATCCAAACGATCACTGTGTAATGTGTGTGTATGCATGTTAGCGTGTTTCAGGTTTAGATTAGTGCAGCTGTGTTTGTTTATGTTGTCAATGGCTCTTGAATCCATGAGAATGTGTATTTGGTCCCCTAGTAAAACAACTCCATCAAAAAGCCCTTGACTGCGGAGCTATAAATTATTGACTGAATTAACAATGCTATCTTTACCAAAGTGGAAAGGTCAGACTCAGGATCCTTTACAAAGTTCAGGAAAAGCCCTATTCCCTGAGATTAATTAGTGGGACAGTGAGCATAATAATCTGTTTTTCCAAACTCTCACTTTTTCCAACTTAAACAGGTTTTTACCATTTAATTAACATGCTTTTGCTTTCTGCTAAAGTAATTGCCATCACACGCCCCCAATTCTCATTTTATTTATCTGAAAAGTATCTCTGGCAAGTGGTTCAGCACATTCAGATGTGTCTGAACACATCCGATCTGGAAACTTCCCTTATCGAGCCAAACAATACTGCATATATATAGAGAATCCAATCACTTTTCACTAGGTGTTTTAGCTAGTTTGCTCTTATATTAATTATGGTTATTTAACATCGTTTTCTCATATGTTATTTTGGAATACACCAATGGGACATTTGATGTCTTGTTAGGTAATGCAGGAAGGCGTGAGTCTTGCGTTTCTTCGTTCTTATGATGTGGAGTTGACCTTTCTCGTGTCAAGACCCGTTTCAGCATAGCGAGAGCCCTGTAATGGTCTGCTCGTTCTTCATGAGGGCCACTGATGTTTTCTCATCACTGACCAATTTAAAGCTATTTGTTCTACTCTCTCTCAGGTGCTGAGCTTCGTGGATCTAACGTGCAGGTCAATGGAGATCAGCTTTTTTGTAGTTTTCCAATAGAAATCAAAGCTTCATGGATCGTCATTTTTGGACGTGCTTGTTGTTAAAAGAAGAGTGAGAAAAAGAGATCAGTTGTTGGTCTTTAAGTAAATTTTCTCACAGCACGAGTGCTTCAAGTGCAGATGATTGAAGTTGATGCTTTGATTTGTGAAGAATGCCATTATCTGTGAAGTTTTCTAGCACTCGTTGGGTTGCATCATTGCCTCTAGCAGTCATATTCTTCATTTTGCATCCTGCAAGGGAAAAGACCCATTGTCTGCGACTGTTTACGGCTCGACCCTTTGGCAAACGCTCATTAATTATGCCCCGTCTTGGTGAAATCATTTCTGGGAGAAGCAATTCAGCCTCTGTTCCTTTCAATTCACTCGGCTTGTCAATCATCGCCCCCCGCAGTATCCCACGGAATGGAGGTGTTATATTCCGCCAATTATCATGTCATATACTCGAAAATGTAAATGAACGTGTGTGTAAAATTAAATTTATGGGTTGTCAGTGAAGAATAAGAACCAGGAGAGCAATTACTTATCTGCTTTCATCTTTCAAGCTCTGATATATCATGCAGAAAATGCCGGCGTTAAATGCTGGAATTAGCATTGTGCGCGACTCGGAAGTGAGTGGGCCGAAACTTCAACTTTGTCTCGTCTTTTTTGTTTGGAAAAGCAATGAAATGAAGATGCGTATCATCTGTCGATCTGCTAAAAAGCTAATGAGAGGCTGAGGGCCATATCCTGATTTCATTTTGTTTTTCTCGCCGCATTTGTCATTTCGAGCCCATGTTCGAGGCTAAAATGCAACTTCGGATTACACTCAGTCAGTTGTTGTCGATAAATAAACGTAGTGAATTGTTCTGAAATTTACATGTTTATTGTATTCGCAGCGCTGCGGTGCAAATGAGGTGATCGTTGGTTATTCAGTCCAAAGCTCATTTAAATATACAAATAATGGGTGTAATGAGAACATCTCTTCTTGTATTTTCATGCTTTGGTCTTTATATTGTCATTTAGGCCGGCGCAGAACCCTGGCTGAACCTGGGGGTAATTACACATCACAAATGTGTCTTAAGGTTTAATAACATTGAAGGTGTAAGCATACATTTGCATAATTACATGCAGCTGTTTAATTTGTGACTTTGTTGCTCTGCTCCTTTGTTTTTTTTTTCTTCCGCCACCTTCTCCCTCGTCACACCTTTTCTCCCCAAAGAGAGACAGACAGAGAGAAAGAAAGAAAGTGTATTTGTGTGTGCGCTTCCCTCCGTGGTGGTGCTCATTGAGTTTTGGGGCCAGTCTAATGAAGAATGGTGCTTGGATTTGTTTGAATATGAATATGAGTGGGGATGGAGTGTGACCTTCAGCTCCGCTACTCAGTTCATCAGGATTAGTCAAGCTCGGCGCTCAGGAGCGCTAATGCATAATGACTTCTAAAATGAAAAATGTGTAGTGACCATGCAAATGTCTCTGCTAATCAAAGAGGGGAACCTGAGCTGGGCCGAGCCAGGAGACTAAAACAAGGACGTGTCAAGGCCCTGAGAGCTCAGACGTACGGAAAGCAATCAAGCGGCCTTGATTAGCAGGCGCGAGGAGCAGCTCGGACTCCTCACAACGTCTAATGGAGCCTCACATCTTTTTCTCAAGCTCAAAAACCACAACAATAGAGATGTTTACCTGTCATGACGCCCAAAGGCTCGGCTGTCTTGATGATAGACAGCATCTGTCGAAGCTGCTCTGTTGGACGATGCAACACGCAGCATGCTTCATAATATACAAGACAGGTGCAGCGTCCAGGGAAGAAATAAAAGGAGAGGGAAATTGTTCTTAAAAAAGCATTTGTCTGCCAATTATTTTTTATTCTGTTCATTGTTCAGTTTTAGATACAAGCGCAGAGATGAGTCACATTAATGTAAATGTTATGTGTTTCCAGAAAACCTGCTCGCTTTATTTCAATGCTGGGTTGCGAAAATATTTTCTTTGTTTTGTTTTTAAGCCCAAAAGTTCTCTCACACAGTTTGACAGCTGGCATTTTAATGATTCTTATCATTTAAAAAATGACATGAATTTTTAAAAATGACATCTTGTGAAAGACTTGTGCCTCTGGCTGCTTTCTTCCAAGCGTGCAACTTGGAAACTTCAATGCGCAGCGAGAGGCAACTGGTAATTCCCCTCACCTCTGTAAAAAACAGAATACCTCACCGCGGCTCAGCTTCAATCAGGAGTTTCTTGCAGAGTTTTCAAAGCTTCAAACCCACGGCAGCCTGAATTCATGCTACTTAGCTTAGTTACTCCTCCACAGGCCATGTGTCCGCTTACGACCAACAATCGGCTATGGATGTGTGTCTTTCTGCTTGCCTTGTGTGTTGTAGCACTAGAACTCGCCTGAGGGAGTTGAAGTGTTCAGCTAATTAAGGTCCTCCTCTATTTAAAGCACAGTGCTTTTCCCACTGGGAGTAGCTGACAGAGTAAGAAAGTACACATGCATCTGCCAAATGATTACATATACTGCACTCGCACCATTTCCAGAGAGTTCGAGAAAAAGCTCTTGACTTTACAGTTGAAGAGTTTTTATGTGACATGGTTAATGTGACTTTCTCTACGTCTCTCTCTCTCTCTCAGGTGCCAGTATCTGTGGCAATGATGAGTCCACAGGTGATCACACCCCAACAGATGCAGCAGATCCTTCAACAGCAGGTCCTGTCCCCCCAGCAACTCCAAGCCCTCCTACAACAACAACAGGCAGTCATGCTTCAGCAGGTGAACACACATAAACACGCTCTCACTCACTGTCCCATACGCACTCATGTTTTAAAATGGTAGCATACAGATCCTCTCTTGCTCTCATCTGTCCTTGACATAGTTAGATCAGAGAAACAAATATGGACCAGCGTGTAATTAGTTGTTTTCAGCGGGGACATCTTTTGGGGACACATGGAGCACAGAAACAAGCTAGTTAAATAGAGTTAGCTGTATGTGAACTTGAATGCTTTGAACAACACAAGCATGATTTCACGTGTTGTTTGGTTTCTTAATGTGTCAGCATAATTAGCATTGCGAGACGCATTGCATTTTTAGTTTTGTGGCATTGGCTACTATAATGAGCATTAGAGTAAACTAGCATGATCTTCGACAGTCTTCTTCTACAGGTTTTTACTTTACCATAATGAAGCAGCATTTTGAAGACAGTCTTTGTCTCGCTGAGCGAGTTTGTTACAGTTAGTTAAACTGTCATAATGTTAGGTAAAGTAGTTACAGTAGACATTTGAACTCCATCTTTGCCTTGTATGTCTCTCTAAGTATCTACCAAGGGTCTTTTTGTGACTTAAAGGAGCAGCGATCCTTGCTGGAAAACAACTTGAACCAGCCTAAGCTGTTTGCTATGCTTAGCTGTTTCCCCTGCCTTACCAGGCTGGTTATAGACAAGCTCAGCCAAACTAGCTAAAAACCAGTTTGGCCTGGCTGAGAGACTATCTTTAACCAGCTAAGACTAGCAAACCACTTTTAGGCAGTGGAAGTACTGTGAGGGCATGAAATAATTAGGAAAAGGGGGAGTTTAGAACAAAAACCGACTCAAAATTGTATTGTCCGCATGAGCGCCATTTCGTGTCGTAGCATGCGAGCTAACAACTACGCCACATCTCTGACAAGAGTAGATTATATCTTCAGAAGTGATTTTAAAATCTCTTAGAGTGAGCTCTTCATTAAAAACATCTCCATTAAATTCAGTTAGCCTTGATTATAATTAGGTCTGTATAAACGGTGACAAGTGTACTGAAGACGTCTCCCGCTGAACGAGATGGGAGAGCTCGGCTCCTGTGTTCTGACGATGAGGACAGCACTCTGAGAAGAAGAGGAGAAGTGTGCTAAATGCATTAATTCACAATGATGAATCCTCTCCTTTGAGTGCTTCACATTCATTTTAGAATTTCACTGCCTGTCAAGGCATCTGAGAGGAAAAAAAAGATATAGCCAGTAAGATTAATTGTTACTCTAGCGGTAATGTGCAGCCGCATAAAAGTCCGTATGGAGATGCATGATGAGGGGAAGTGCTGGTCTCTTTGTCTCGACCAGAGAGACGTTATTTATGATGTGACGTCCAGAAGCACATCCGGGCATGTTGTGCAGCCTCAGGAGCCTCGAGTTGGCTACGAATCGGTTTGTCCTGTTGTAGCTCTGCTTTGAGGTATGGCCACACTCATGTGGGAAAAGGGAATTAAGTAGTAGATACATTTTCAAGCCATATACAACAGCTGCTTTGTTTTGTCACAGATGTAGCCTTGCGGTTAGCTCTGTGTATAGCAGTTAGTGCAAGCACTCTTGTGATAAACTTTATGGAAAAGGGGAATAAATTGATACATTTAGATACATTTTCAAGCCATATGCAACAACTTGTTTCTTTTGCCACAACTTTAGCCTAGGGTTTGGCGCATTTGCTATATATACATTTACACTAACCGCATTTGTTCCAAGCAGTTAAAGCAAGCATTCTTATGACGACCTTCTTGGGCAAAAGGAAATATGCAGAAAAAGTGGCATGAAATATTTGAATACATATACTGCAAATGTTTTTGGTCATAAATGTGGCATATGTTCTTTTGTACAGTTTGTTTCTTTCCACACATTATGATGGTCTATGTCTTTCCACAGCAACACCTGCAGGAGTTTTATAAGAAACAACAGGAACAACTCCATCTACAGCTTTTGCAGCAACAGCACCCTGGCAAACAAGTGAAAGAGGTACAAATCACACACCAATAAACATGCATGATGCAAAGTAAAGGTTTCCTCCACGTTCGTCAACCACAAGTAAATCAGTCTCTGCTGCCATTACAAGAGAGAACGCCCTAGAGAAACATCTTCTGCATGCTACCGAATGAAGCGCTTAAATTAGGCAGACAGTGTTGTCAGGTGATCTCAACTCTGTCCTTGACGGCAATTCGGAGTTACGCTGACGCAAAAACGTCTGTTTTAGTGTACCACACAGGGTTTGTTCGTTAATGAACCACCGCGGCGAGTTTGGGCCGACGAGCAGAAAAGTTCGACCGCAGCGAGCTCATAAATCAAACTGACAGTCAGACTGCGGATCCGTCTGACAGACAGACAGAAGGAGACTGAGAGAGAAGGTTGCTGACACGCAGGCATCAAAAAGCGAGGCGCGTCTGAGAGGGGGGCGGCAATCCAAACAAAACGTGTGGAAGCAGTTAAATTGATCAGCTAGGTAACGTGGACGGGAAACGTCCCCCGCCCCCAGCAGTCTCTTCAACTAGCACCTTATACCATTGTCTGTCTTCAAGCAAGCCATTATGCAGGGCCTACAGAAAGCAGGACTGACCTCCCGGAGGCTTTGTTTCTGTTTGGATTTGCGAATAGATTTTTTTCAGGCCCCAGCCATCAAATATGGAATAGAAATTGCTCCCTTATTTCTCACGAGACAGCGGGGCCAATCCGCATGGCTCACTCCATTATGCAGTCTGTTTTCCAGTGAGCGCATCACAAGTTTTGCCTCTCTTTCTCTCGCTCTCTCATCCCTAAACTAAGAGAGTGAGGTCTTCCTCACCGTTCTTGACTGAAGGTCTTCCTCTGGAGTCTGCTCAGTCCTACCGCTAGTGTAATTCCAAGCAAAAATTGGAAGTTTAACTTTCCTCCTGTAATGGGGGTCTTTGCTTTCTTGTCACTGAGTAGGTCGTAATGTATTCTGACAGGAGAAGAGGAAAGGGAAAGGGGACGGGGGAGAGAGAGAGAGAGAGAGAGCTAACAGGGTCTCAGCAGAAACTAGCTCTCAGTTTGCTAATGGACCTCTGGAGACTTTGTCCACAGAAGCAAACTTCAGTCATTTTTAAGCCAGACCTCCTTAAAAACAGCTAATAAATTGAGTCTGTACGACATGGAAATGCAACTACTACACCACTTCACATTTCCGAAAAGCCAAGACTAAAGAACAGTATCTTGTCGCAGACATTGTATCACATACAAAATTATACCAACTTTGAGCCTCATTCATGATTCACTAACAGAATGAATTTGCATATATGAGAATTTACGTAAAAATGGTGTTATGAACTAGTTTGACTAAATTTTATGTTGGGCCTGTTTCATTAAACGTGCTGAATGAATTTCTGTATACAATTCTGCAACAATTACGTAAAAATTATTTTACGAACAATTTAACACGCATTCATTCTGCTATATTTTAATGAACGAGGCCAAAATGATGTTTGCTATTAGCGATTGCTTTTTGTGAATTATTTTATTTAATATCACTCAGTTTGATACATATTTTGTTACTTCTTTTGCAACAATATTATAAATCTATTTTGCAAGTTTATTTCTGTCCAAATTATGTGACAGTTTACGTGAAAAATTGTTCTACAAAGACATCTGTATGGTTGGTGACATCCAACCATACATTACACAGACATCTGTATGGTTGGTGTATCATGAATAAGATCTAATATACGAAAATGTTGCTAGCTATAAAAAAAAACTGTTATTTTAGGTTTAATTTCACTAAGTTAAATGCTTTGTTTTGGGTTTTATTTAACATGTAATGGGATTATCAAATTGGGGCAATTTATGTCTTTATGAACATTTTACACAAAAAGTGTTTCATTACATAGATGTTTTGTTCGCTGTGAATGATGTGAATTTAGTTTTGCTAATCCTGTTTATGTGATTTAACAGGTTTATTTTTGTCCGTGGAAAGATTTCAAGCGTAGTTGCTGTGCTTTGATCACTGAAGCGCTGCATTGTTTTTCTGAGGTTTGCCTCCACCGCTGCTGCTGTTGTTGTTTTTGTTTTTGTTGTTGTCTTCGCCAGCTTATGCAAGAGGCTCGACTGGCGGTAAACAGGGTTTGGAGGCGATGGAGGGGGTGGGTGCTGTAAATCTCTCTCAGCCTCCCTCCCTCCGTCACCCCCTCCCTGTGGCCCCATAAGCTGTAATGGACCATTAGAAATGCAAGACAATTAACTATCAATGGCAATGGCGGAAGGAGGGGGCTCCACCCCCCACCCACATCTCACACACAGTTCTTAGTACACGCAAACAGGCGAGGCGAGGAGAACGAGACAGCAAGGTTTCACTTGGGCCACATGCATTACCGAACACACTTTCTCGTCCATGTGTGTGACTAGTGGTTTGCGTGTGTATGCTCACTCACACTCTCTCTCTCTCTCTCTCTCTCTGTTTCACTATAGCAACAGCAGCAACAGCAGCAGTTGGCAGCACAGCAGCTGGTCTTTCAGCAGCAGCTCTTGCAAATGCAGCAACTGCAGCAGCAGCAGCACCTGCTCAACATGCAGAGGCAGGGCCTCCTCTCTCTGCCCCCTGGCCCAGGACAGCCCACCCTCCCCGGACAGACTCTGCCGCCAGGTAATGTCCTCACGTGACCATATGAGAGTTTGCGTGTGTGGCTGCGTCCTCTTTTAAACTCCTTTTTTTTCTGCTGCAGTTTCCTTGCCATTTCAGTTTTTTTCTAGTTCTCTTTCTCTCTTGCCTGTGTCTGTGTTCTTGTTGTTTTCCTATCTCCCCCCTCTCTCCCGCTCTCTCTCTCTCTCTCTCTCTCTCTCTCTCTCTCACTCTCTCTCTCACCCTCCCCTCCTTGCCTGTTGTTGTTGTTTACGGACTCGCAGTGCGAGCTCAGAGCTGTGAGGAAGACGAGCTGTTGCCATTTGCTTTTTTCCTGGAACAAACACCTGGTGCTATACTGTGTTTATCGAAATGGCGCTGGATGACAATAGTTTGAAAATGGCTCTTAATTGGAGTATAGTCGGCGCGACAAAGAGCGGAATAGTCATTTTATCATCCGAGGGATTATATGATGATTCGATTCTGCACACAGATGCTCGTTTATGAATGCATAATCATGTGCAGATGAGTTCCTGGTTGCTTTGTACTTTCGGATACCACGGAAACGAAGCGAGGGATGAGCGTCCAGGTCGATCTTGTGCCGGTTTACCTCCAGATGCTTAAGTGCGATGCTCAGGTTTCGCTGCAGAGCAGAACAGGTTTACCTACCTTGTTAGAAAAGGGCAGACGGTAGCTCATAATGAGTTTTGTGAATTATTGTTTCTCTAAAGCTGTTTGTGGTTCTCTTGCAGCTGGTCTGAGCCCCGCCGAACTCCAGCAACTTTGGAAAGACGTCACCAATAGCCACGCCATGGAGGACAATGGGCTAAAACACAGCGGCTTGGACTTGAGCACCACCAACAACTCGTCCACTACCTCCACCAGCAACCCCAAAGCATCTCCGCCCATCACCCATCACGGCATCTCCAACGGCCAGTCCCCAGCCCTCAACAACCGGAGAGAGAGGTACATGAACACGCACACATGCTAAAGCTAATTAGAAAGGTGCTGGTTTATTCTTCCACTTACCTGATCACCATTGGGCCCCTGAGATCCAGATGGATTGGCCATGTAGGGTTACCATGGATAAAAGCGTCTTCTCTGTTTCACTTGACGCAAACTCTAAATCGCTTTTCAGACATGCGTGATCACAAACCCCCCGATAAAGGGTCTCGTGTACACATGAACACAAAGATGCATTAACAAACACAAACCAAACAGCCATTTAATCTACTTTTCATGTGCGACACAAATAAACAGAAGAACAGTTGATGTGTTTGTCGACATTTGCAAAAGGAACATGCTCATTCCTGCAGGGAGAGGGCTGTGTGTTTTTGTTTGTTTGCTCATCAATAGTTTATTAATGTCTGGATAACAGTTGAAATGAGACAAAACCTCCCTTGAGACAGCGCGCTATTGAACGCAGTGCCTTCCGGTATATCAAACGCATGGAGGTGCAACTTTTTGTGGCAGGAACACACAGCTCACCTCACTGTACATTAAGTATTTAATACCTCGCTTTTCTTTTGAAATTGCTTTGCCGGCATGGCTTGTCATGTAAATAGAATACACTATGCCGGGTTGGCATTTCCTGAGCGTTTATCCGCACGACAACCCTTTTATATGCTCCGCGTCTGCTGTAAAACATAGATTCGCATATTTCTCTATGTATTATTCAGTCTGTAGTGGCCATATGTTAGTACATAGCAACAGCCGTTGACTACACTGGGGGGTGGATGTGTTGTGTAATTGGTTTCAAGTATGTAGCGTCTTCAAAGAAAGCCCTTTCTTGAGAGAGATATCTTTCTAGAGGCAGAGAAGAAAAAGGAAAAAACAGAGCAATATAGAGACAGGGAAATAATTTAAGAAATAGGTTACCCTCTTTTCTTGTGTGTTGGCGGAGTCTCTCGGGTCCACGGTCTTTCGTAATCACAGAGTGTGTTTTGTTGTCAGAGCCAGCTGCTTTCTAAGATGTGCTGGATCGATAACGGCAAGGTAAAACAGCCGGTGAGGTTTGTGTGTGTGAGCGTGTGCCGCACACAAACACAGCGTACTGGTCTGCTTAGCCTCACTTTCGCACATTAGCCCCTCAGCACCATTAGAACCGGCGGTCGTAACTTACCGCAATGTCTTTTCACAACAGGTTGGGTCCTTAAAAACGCCAGTTCCGCCACAAATGAATCTCCTGGTGAAAATTAAAGCACAGCTGCTGGTTTTTCGATATTTTCACAAGTTGTCCGTAATGGCTTTACAAGGTGAAAGTATGTGTAAAAAAAATGTTGATGGGTGATTTTACTTGGCCGGGCCATGTTTTTTTTAACACACCCGTGTCTCCTCAGTAATACTCTGGATCAATAATCAAAAGGTGGCCTGATGACGAGAGAGAGCGTGTGTTTTTCCAGCTTTTCTGAGCATCAAGTCCACATTCACCTTCTCTTCACAAGCTTTCATGCCAGAGAAGTGCACTAAATTGAGCCGTTCTAACGACTCTTTAGGTCATATTGTCCTAACAGGTGGCAAGTTGCAGACACAGGTGTTTTCTTTCTTAATTTAATGCTCATTGTTTCTCTTTCAGTTCACTGCATGAAGAGACTGGAGCATCGCACTCCCTCTATGGTCATGGAGTGTGCAAGTGGCCAGGATGTGAAAGTATTTGTGATGACTTTGGACAGTTTTTGAAGTAAGTGACCATCAAGAGAGAATAATAGTTCAATTATATGCACACTCATTTGGACTAAAGCAGTAGTTTGTCTGTTTGCTCTGTATGTCTCTATATAGAAACATTTTGATGCTTATTTGATAACTCAATTAACAAAATCAAATTATTCAATCTCAAAAGTTTTCAGAGTTTAGCTCACACTTAGCTGTCAATCCACAAAACGGATAGCAAATCTCCCAACAGATTTCTTCAGTACACCTGTCAGCCTATCAGAGCTGGTCCTCAGAATGACCGTGCGTCTCCAAGGCTTTGTGAGTGGATGATGGGTTGGAGGCGAGTGGCAGAAGCTAATGGCAACCCGCATAGCCGTGCTGTGTTGTCATGGCGTGGCTAACGGAGTGAAATGAACTCTTCATGCTCCATCAACAATTTAGTTAATTAGCTCATTTGTAATTGGTCGGCTTTGTTGCCGGGACGTGAGTGGGGGGACATCAAAAGGAGAAGGTGTTTGCAGTGCTGGAGATTGCAGGTTATCACGTTGCCACTCTGAGGAAAGAGCCTCGCCATCAAAGAATGGAGAAAAAGGTTCATTTGAATATTCTAATTAGATCCGTAATTAACTGTGAAATAATAATCTGGTGCGTTTGGAGGGTGTAAATGTCCACGTCAATTCTTGTAAACGGCTTTTGAGAGTGGCGACATCGTTCTCTTCTTTTACAAACGCCCCAGAAGCAATCTAAAGAGTCCACATCAAACAATTTAACGTCTTTGAGTGCATTTTAAAATTAACCATTTAACTGGTTAGTTATGGCTGTCAACTAAAAGACCATATTTACCTCAAAGGACAGGGTTAACTCTCTCCGTCTACCCCATTGACACTCGTTTATTACGTTCATTGCAGCATAGCGTGCATCAGAGATCATGAGATCTTTTCCCGCCAAATTCAGCTCACCGCTGTGTGCAAATCAATGGTTGAAGAGAACTTAATAAAACTGCTCTGTGTCTGACAAGCTGTGCGGTAGGACGCCGTTACAGCAATCAGCCTCCAAATCTTTGTCGAAATGGGGTCGAGACACCCTCGTTCGCTCCCGGAGCCGGAGACGCCCGTACTGTAACTCGTACATGAAAACACTCCCACAAAAGACAGTGTGATCTGAGCCGGCGAGATGCCGGGTGGCGCTGTGCCTTGGAGGAGCGATTGTCGGTGTCAAAAAGAAGCTTTTAATGTCGTTCGGAGATGCCAGTCACTGCTGCGTATCATCCAGGTACACACGCTTAAAATGGTTTACATAAAATAGGTGTCAGATTCAAATGGCACCTTTGATGGGGAAGCAGAGGGCGGAGGGATTCACCCAGCCTGCGTGAGCTTGTAGCTCGCGGAGAAGAAACCAGCCACGGTTTTGTAATCTTTGTTGTGTTGCTGAGAAAGTTGTCAAGATCAGCATTTAAGCGCAGCTCTGCACTCTTTCATGCGCCGCGCACCTGGAGAGGGGTAGCCAAGAGGTGCCTGGCACATTATATTAGCTCTGAAGTTCAAATAGACGCACGTGAGCATGCATGCAAGCGGGTACACCTTGAGACGTGTGTATTAATGCAACAAAGCACACGTCTTGCGGGTCTGATTCAGGGCAACTTATTTGGGGGTTATGTGCAGCTAAAAGAGGGGGCTAATGAATTCATAGCGTTCTAATGTTGTTCTGCCACGCAGGCGATTTTGTTATTGTTTAAGCTCCAGATTGCTGCCCTAGTTCTCTTATTGATTTCCTCTCACATGCTTGAGAAGAGTCAGGACGAGTGTGGAGAGAAAAATACAGACATACCTGCTGGCCTGTAATAAAGATTGACACGCTGTCATCGCATGCTAGCATTTGCAGTAGCGTCTTTCCAATGTTAACGCAATAAGGGCTTGTGTATTTCATCTCAGTAAACAAATCCTTGCCTGTCTTAATCGGGCTTTTGCCGGGAAATGAATCTTTCTTTTTCACCTACCTAACATTTAACACTGGTGAAGCAACCTGTCGAGCTTCCACCACTTAAACTGCAGCGTCTTAAACTGGGAGCTCATGAAAGCCAACAGGGAAGTCCCTGGTTTGATTAATCAGGTCCATGTCCAGTTGAGGGAGATGATGAGTCCTTTGAAATTAGCATAATGATTTGATTGGTCCGCAATGACTGGAAAGGACAAACGTGAGATTTAAAGCATATATTTTGCAGCTAGCTTTAACTCAACTGATTTTATTCCATCTGTGGTTTTCAAATGCACTTTTCAGTCCGTTGCGTACCTGTCCATCTGTTTCTTAGACCATCAGAGCCCTCATTCCCCATCTCAAAACAAAAATCAATATGCCTATAAAGTGACCCATAAATTACAGACGGCTCCAGAGATGTTTGCTCAGAGCGAGCGGGCGGCCCGTCTCATTCTCCTCTCACCTCTCTGTTTGAACTAAACCCAGCGCCACAGGCTCATTAAGAGATATTGGTGACTGCATCTAACCCCCCTCCAGCCCCCTGCTTTTATCAATGCATAGTCAAACACCTACAGCCTGAATATTTCATAGCCATGCAGTAATCTGGATGTAATCACCAACGTTAACTGGCTCTCACTAACGTTAGCACTCGCAAAAGACTGTTGTTCCAATCGGTACAATTGGTAATTTATCTGTCACAATTATGACTATATATAATGCATTTTATTTATTCTATTAATTGTGACTATCTTACAACTGTGACTTTATATTTTCCCAATTTATTTATGTTTCACATAATTGCAATTTAATTTCTCACAATTGCGACTTTATTGCTTATAGATGTATCACAATTATTTTCTTGCAATTCTTTCTTTGGTAATTGTCACTTTATCACAATTTAATTCTTTTTTCAATTAATTGTGACTATAACTTACAATTGTCACTTCATACTTTCCCCATTTTTTCCCTCTTAATTGCGATTTTATATCTAAACAGTTGTAACTATTTCAAAATATATTTTTCATACAACTTACATTATATTTTACAATTGTAACCTTATATTGCACAGTTGTGACTTCATGTCTCACACTAATGACTTTGTCATAACTGTGCTTTTATATCTCACAATTGTGACTATTTTAACAACTGTCACTCTTCATCTCCCAAAAAAATGCTTAAATAACCTATCATTTTAAACTTTCCAATTCTTTCTTTCTTTATTTTACTCTTGGACGTGGAAACGGGCTTCCATTAGAAAAGAAAACCTCACGTTCCTAAAAGAAACAAGATTAAGATCTAGATGGTCGCTAATGAGAAACGGGGCGTGCAAGATAAGATGTGTTATTTAGCAAGCTACCTGTCGGGACAGAGGAACTAGCCAGTCGTGGCTTTTGAAGCAGCTGTAATATATGACATCCACCATACATCAAGTGCCCAAGATAGCATTATGAGCATTGAAATGAAAAGGGTATTTGCAGCATTAGTTCCCTGCGAGGGACCTGATTACATGATTAATGAAATGCCCCTTTGCATGCGCATTCTGAAACAGCAATTAGGCACGGGGCCGGAGAAAGGCACCAGCTCTCCAGTCATCCTCACCATATTTTTTTTTTTTTCAATGCTATCTCACTCTTGATTTATAATGGAGAATATCTGAGCATTAGACCTGAAACGGTTACAATAGCAAAAGCGGGCGTGATGGAATGAAATAAATTTAAATGGGCACAGGCATAATTGAAAGGTAGCGGTGGCCATTGTGTTCTCAAATGTCCTCTGCTTTGATTGGCGTGTTTGAGGAGGATTATGAATACGTTGTTATTTTGCGTTTTGCACATAAACAATAGCTCACGCTATGAATAGAGAATGAATAGAGAAAATGCTTAGTAGTGTTAAAACTAGCTCAGTGTGGGTGGGTGTGTTTGCGTGCGCGTGTGTGTGTGTGCGCAATTTAAGCTCACACTAATGCACTGGAGGTTGTACTGTAAATGATCATTGAAGGGTCTGCAAGCTAACCTATAATTACAGGAAAGAGAGTGGCAGCATTGGCATTTCACAAGCATGTCTTCTAAAAGAGCGCTTTGTGGGTTTGTCACCAATGATAATTTAGATAGAGGCTCATTACCGAACATCACAACACTTTTAAAAACCTTTTCGCCTCCGTGCGTTTGCCGGGAATAAAGGTCTATTTTAATGGTGGGCTTCTTTTGTGTCCTGCAGACAAAATCCAATCAAGGAAAACCGCCATTGACTGCTCTTGCAGTCTGAAGTGTTTTTTTCCCTGCGTAATATTCTAATGAAAGGATGAGTAGATACATTTAATATGTCGAGGGAATAATGCACTCTTCGTAGGAGGCGCTTTTTAAACGTTACTCGAGTTAAATTGCATTTATTATATTTATTTCTTGATAAATGTAGAAGACAAAACCTCTGCGCGAGGCCTTTGTACGCCAACATCCCTCATAAGCTGTTGTGTTCTGAGCGCTGCCTCTCATTCGCATGACAGTCGCTCTATTGTGATGTTAAACACCGGCTTTCAGCAAGCGAGAGACACACTTGTTAGACAGCGGCGGTTTGTTAAAAGCTAATGGGCTGGACGTCCTGTAATCCAGAAATCATATTCATCAACAACGGTGGTAGTTGATCAACAGCAACCGCTTGTTATTAGTCCAGCCCGTATGTGTGTATGTGGGGTTGGTTTTTCATCAGTTTCTCCTGTTTGCCTACAGGCACCTTAACAATGAGCACGCTCTGGACGACAGGAGTACCGCCCAGTGTCGAGTACAGATGCAGGTGGTACAACAGCTAGAGATTCAGGTACAGTAGACTCATGAATATAAACACACACTGAAAAGAACAGTTCAGCCAAAAAATTACAGTTCTGACATTCTTTACTCACCCATATGTTATTCAACCCTCTATGACTTTCTATCTTCTGTGGAACACAAAAGAAAATGTTGTGTATCCATACAAGTCAATTTGGTTTAGCATTGGTTTGGACCCTATTGACTTTCATTGTTTCTCAGCAGAAGAAAGCAAGTCATACAGGTTTGGAACACAAAGGTGAGTAAATGACAGAATTGTAATTTTCACTATAAAGACAACATGGAATGAGATGGAATTTACAATTCATGTATGACTTGTAGGCTAATTTCTTCACAAACGTTAAACCAAATCTGACCAAGCTTAGCTTTATCTAGTTCGCATACTAGCTTATGTAACACTTTATTTTAGGGTGAAATAGTTACACGTGTACTTACTATAGTAATAACAGTAAAAAATGCATAATTAATCCTAACCGTAACTCTATAGTAACAATGTAACTACGTCACTTTAAAATAAAGTGTAACCCCAGCTCATACTTGAAACTTAGCATTGTGTATTGCAAATATTATTAGCTCTTATAACAATATAAATTGCCTGTGGTGTTTGTCATTTGGATAACAACGTCTGTAAACACTGAGCTGTTGATCTGTTTATCTGACCAATGACAGAACGTGGGAGTGTTCGGGAAAGCCTGTTTTTGCATTTGCTGTGTATTAAAAGCAGGAAATATTTAAAGCGACTTAATTTGAATGAATTGTGAAAAGTGGGTGCTCAGTACCGACATGTTGGGCTTAATAAAAGTAAATCATTGTCTTTAACACACACTTGTTAAACTTTAACCACTTTTTTGCAGCATAACACCAAACATTTCCAATGCATTTCATTAATTAGCTTGTTGCCATAAAAAACTTACAGCGCATAAACTGTAAAAATGCACAAGGGACACCTTGAGCAAATCCATCCCAACAAAGGTGAAAACCATCACAGGCCTTTATAATTGAATCAGGGTTTGTGCTTATTTTCTATCCCGTCCAATTAATATGCGCGCATCTGGGCTGGACTGTGTTAATTAAATACACTTTGCACCTGAAGGAACCTCTAAAGAGAGCCACTATTTTCAGTAGCTGGAGCGTGACCTTATTAAGGTGTCATGCTGGCGAGATAATGAGAGCAGTGATTGAGGGATGCTATTACTCAGCGCTGCGACCATCTCTCCCACCAGTTAACGCTCTGTCCTTTGCCTCACACCTTCCGGTGCACCATGGGATACGCCGTAAGGGTTGCGCTGGGGTTAAAATCCATCCTCCTTCTGTTAATTTCAAATAAATAACCGGTTTCTCTTGCTGTGTATTTGCGGCCTGTGCTTAGTTTTTTTTTTTTTTTTTTAGATCTCGCCGTTCCCTGACGTTTACTCTCACAAAAAGACGCCTTGCCTTTGTAGTGTGGGTTGCTCTCTGATCGTGGCCCCTCTAAGCCTCTGTGATGCCCATCTGAATGCAAGCCAAGCGTTCCCCTCAACCTTTAAAGGTTTTTACGCTCGGCGAAACCCTCCCTATTTATTTGTTGGGCTCTTGAAACAGAACGATGAATAATTCTTGTTTATATGTAAAATAACAGACGGACATCACGATTTCTCCCTTGACTTGTTCTCTTGTTCGCTGATACCACAAAGCCGGCGTGCTTACACTGTGACCAATTACAGCAGCGCTGCTGTTTTCTGTCCTTCTGGGCTTTTTTCCGGGCTTTTTTCCTTTTTTGTCCTCCGTCAGTGGGTAATGAGGCCCGGTTCAGAGCTCGGATCCCGGCTCGCTGGTGGAGTTCAAGGCGGTGCGCTGTGCGGGCCGGTCCCTGTCACTCTCCGTGAGTTAGATTGATGATAACAGATCGCCGGGGCACTAACTGGACCTCAGAGGACCCGGGAGGAGGCAGGGAGGCGGGACTGACTGGCACTCTGTTTGCGGGACCCCTTCACCTCTCGGCAGCTGCTAGATCCAGTCCAGCCCTAACAGTGTCCACAGGACTTTGAGTCGACGACCAGGACCCTCTAATTTATGGCCTGAGTATCTTGTTACTGTCAGAGCTTTGCTGACCTAAATTCTGCTATTGACAAAAAGATGAAGTGCTATTTGTTTTCTGTGACCTCCGAGCACCACCTTCAGCTCTCCATCACCGCACCACGAGGAATGGTTCTCTTATCTTTGCTTTAATCCGCCTCTCTCTCTCTCTCTCTCTCTCTCTCGCTCTCGCTCTCAGTGGTTCTCAACTGGTTTTGCTTCAGGTGTCCAACACAGTACAAAACTATTTTTATCATCTTAAAGTAACACAAATGTAACACTTTGCAACAAAGCTGAATACATAAAATAATGGGGTTTTTTACATAAAAGTATACTTTTATGCATTTATTCATCTTGGGTATTTCTGTACATACTAATATGTTTTAATCATTAACAGTCACCGAGATTAAAAAAAAAAAATGCTCTAAAGAAATATAGTCAATTTTTAAGTACATAAAAAGGACGAGTATTACTAATATTACCGATTTCCAAGTGAATTTGCTCTAAAACAGTTGATGCTTTGGACAAGATATGTGATGTTTTCTCTCCTCAAAGCTGTTCTATCTGAACGATACTCAAGTTTATGGTTAACTGCATTTTTATTTGTATTTAACATTGTTGTTTTGCAGCTGTCCATGACCCCATCAGAAAATACTTTTTTGGGTTGCGACCCACCGGTCGAGAACCGCTGCTTTATGTCTGTTTCTTTGAGGCAAGCTTAAGGAAGCCTGTTCGGCCGTATGCAGGATTTATTACACGCAGACAAGCTCGATAACAAGATGTATTACTGTGGTAGTCTGGGGAAAATCACTCATTTCTAAAACTGGTCTGTTTTCTTTTTTTCTCTCTCTTCCTCCCTCTTTCCACAAACAGCTTTCTAAAGAACGTGAGCGTCTTCAGGCGATGATGGCACACTTGCACATGAGGCCTTCAGAGCCCAAACCATCACCAAAACCGGTGAGTGCATATTGGTACGCGTACAGTAAACAGGAATCGGATGGTAAATGAGCTCTCTAAACACGGCTGGAGGATGAGAGGAGAATGGGATTTGTAATGCCTGCTTTCTTGGGACCCTATCAGGAAGGAGAGAGCATTAAATCATACACCCGATCTCAACCAAAAACGCAGAGCCATTACACTCTGATGGCTTAGCACGGCAAACAACCTATTGGCGGGTAAAAGCTATTTAGCACCGCGACCGCAGGCACACTTAAAGTAGGGGGAAGACGCTTTGTTTTAGAAAACAAACAGTTTGAAATGATAGATTGAAACTGTGATAAGATGATCTGTAAAGAAATAACCCGTAATCTGTAAACATTCAGAGATATTGCGGTGTATTTGAAGAAAAAAATGGAGCAATATTTGAAAACGGCCCATATGTCTGGATCCCTGTAAAGAAAAAAACATCAGATGTTTCTTAACCATTAATCAAAAGCAAAATACAAAAGACACAGAGTGTTGTGCTGGAAATGAAAGTGTTTACAAAAGAGAGTAGGCTGTGATAAATATTATTTATCAGAATTATTTATTAGATATTCAATATTTTGCGAGGGAAAACATTGTTAATGTGTTTCTGCCGCTTAACAAGTAGCTAATTTCACCAGTATAATTTTTCTCATAACCTCCCACCGTATAAAGCAGATAATCACAAGACAGAATAATTATCCTGTAAATCCATCAGGAATCGACTGCTCACCTCTGTCGATTTATTATTCAAGGTTTTTTTTTTTTTTTTCTCGTTTCCATTCTCAGAACTCCAGCAGCACGATGAAATCGACTCTAATAAAAAACGTTCAGCCTATAATCCACAACCGCATACGAATGAATAATATTAATGAAGTATTACATTACATAAACCGCACATGAAAGGACTGCTAATTGCATTTGATGATGAGCAATTAATGGCGAGTTCTTAAATAATCAGCGAGGGTCTGCGATTTTTTCCGGCATGCTCCTTTTTGTCTTTTAGTGCAAGTGTTGAGCTCACGCGAGCGCTTCAGCGTTATCAGTTTCACAGGTACAAAAGAGAACACGTGTATCCTCCCCGCAAAAAAGGGAAGTTAGAGATAATATGGCGGTACTTTCACACCCTCGTACGCACAGGGCCATCAGAGAACCATCCCACACATTTGATAAATATTAATAGTGCGAATTTATTAGCACGACAAAACTAGCACCGACAAACGCTCAACAGCTATCAGTATCCCAACACAGGGTGCGGGGTATACTGTTATACGACCCCATTTAAACTCTGAATGGCACTTCATTAAATGTTACCTTTTGGCCATGCCATGGATGGCTGAAAATCAAAGTTACCAAGGCTGCTAGTCCTGAATAATGAGGGGCTCTTTTTTTCCCCCAACCCCTTCCCTTCCTCTCAGCCAACCTTGAATATATATTCAGATGAGCAGCAGTAGTAAGGGACTGATCCCTATGTCTCATTCACTCCTGCTCAGTTAAGCTTTAATAAATTCCATTTTGCAAACACCGGATTGTATGCCTGCAAACATGTTACGCTTGTTGCCATAACCAGGTGAGGAGAAGGAAGGAAAATCTTGTCTTAACATTTTAAATATACATGCGGCACACTCTATCTGTTTCCCCGCTCGCTCACTCACTCACTCACTACTGATAGGATTTATTATGAAGTGCTTTTTAGCAGTGTTTGACAGTGTATCAAAACCTTTTTAGATGAGTACTGTGTAATTACGGGCTGATGCAGTGGTTTGGCTGCAGTGAGAAAGACATTTAGAAGGACAATCCTTAAATCTGGTGCCGTGACCCAGGCCCTGATGAATTATACAATGTATTTTACACATCAAACTGTGTTTTTGCAAGCAGGGTACACATGTACAAATGGCAATACGTTTCACACAAAAACTGTATTTGTGTCTCATATTAGAAAGCTACATTTATCAGTATAATGCACACAATTATTGCTAACTGTAGTGTTGCTTTTTTTGTAACGGTGAGGGGGGAAAAAAGCTTTTGTTTTCAACATCTGTGGGGAATTTAAAAATGTAATCGTATATTCAATGTGGGGAAATCACAGTATTTATTAATTTATTATTTATTCACTCCTTAATTAATTTTATTTTTTTAAATAATGTGCACCAATAAATTGTTCACAGTAAGACCAGGAGCACGTTTTAGAACTAAATGTCGTTTTAAATTTCATATTGACTTTAAGCAACAAGTATTTACTTAGCATGTGATGTTGTGATGTCAAAAACATAACCGTTTGCCCTTTTGCTAAGACATCCCTCTGGTAGACATCACGTCTCTGTCATTAATTTCCTTTCAAGGTCTTAGTTCCAGTCGTTAGCCAGAATACAACATTCCCCTAGAGGAGTCATTGATTTCTCACAGTGGCATAGCGCTTGCCACTCTCTGTGTTGGCATTATCTCATTATCATTATAAGTGAAGCTGTAATTGTCTATAGAGCAGCCACGCGGTTGCCTGAGAATAGCCAGCTTGACATTTCATTGTATTTATCAACACGTGCCACAAGCGATTGTTGATGTTCAACCGGCGGTCGTTTTCAATTCCAAAAGCACCGGAATTCCGCCTGCCAATTCGCAATTAAGGCAATTTGGTTTGAATGTGTAATGATGTCATTACCATTCAAAGGAATTACCAGTGAGACTAAAGGTCAGGATGGAATTTTCCACTCGGGTGAAGTTGGAGGAAAATCTGTATAAGTGCGTATCGATTAAAAACCTGCCACTGTGTTTGGTTGGTACGACAGGAAGAAAGCGAGACGGATCACTAGTAGCGAGGTACCAGGCTATGGCAGAAAGCCAGGTGATCTCCTTACTGTGTGTGTGCTTTGCATCCAGGGAGCTCTTATGGGATAGAGATGGGCCGGGATAACTCACAGCCTGATCATTAGATAATCTTTAACAGCGTGCTCTAATTAGAATTCTTATGATACAATTTCATCCTGTAATTAGTGCAGATTGGCTGCTTCCTCCTATGCTTATTAGGGGAAACACAGCTGTAGGAATGAGCCAGCACTCGTTTAAAACGTGCGCTCTCTCTCTCTCTCTCTCTCTCTCTCTCTCTCTCTCTCTCTCTCTCTCTCTCTCTCTCTCTCTCTCTCTTCTACAGCTGAATCTCGTTTCCAGCGTCACAATGTCAAAGAACCTCCCATCTGTCTCACCCCCCAACTTACCTCAGACGCCGACCACGCCCACCGCCCCAGTCACGCCCCTTTCCCAGATGCCCCAGGTGCCCAACGTTCTCAGTCCAGCCAACGTGCCCAGCATGGGCGCCATGCGCAGACGCCACACCGACAAATACTCCATGCCCTTGTCCTCAGGTTTGTAGAAGCTTTTTTTGTGCTTGTTTGTTCCAGTGAGCTTTTTATGGAAATCAGGCTCAAATCAAATCATCAATATTCAATGAATTTTAATTACAGGCAAATATAAAATAATGCAATATTCAAGAAGGCGATGCATGTAAAAATATCTTCTTGTTTGATGTTTATATTTACTGGTCTTGTGCAAGTGTTCGGAGCAGCGGGAAGGCATAAATTATTCAAACACATACAAAATATCGACGTGGGCTCTAATTTCATGAGCGTGTTAATGTTTAAGATTTCTCCCGAGAGAGATTAATTAAAAATGTATTTAGTTGGACATGTAAAATGCTGATTTGAGGTGTCCCCCCCCCCAGCCCCCAACTCCTTCCGCCTCTGCCGTTTTAATTTGATAAAATCCTGAATGAATTCCTGGCGGAGGCGCGTTTAGCAATTATCCCAGGTGGCGACACTGTGGTTTATTTTTTTATTTATCTGCTGCTTCTTACGGTTTCTTTATTTCTTTTCCTCCGCAGAGATCGCCCCAAACTACGAGTTTTACAAGAACGCTGACGTCAGGCCACCGTTTACTTATGCAACCCTCATCAGGCAGGTGAGTGGGGAAATAAATTAGCTTTAGCCTGATTAGATTGTAATTAATTGCTGCTTGAATTAAGTCTGGGTGAGAGAGCCTTGACGCACTCCAGTCTCTAACGCACCGCTTAATGGCATCTCATCGCAGGCTATCATGGAGTCAGGTGACATGCAGCTAACGCTCAACGAAATCTACAGCTGGTTCACACGCACCTTCGCCTACTTCAGACGCAACGCCGCCACCTGGAAGGTAACGTGTTACGGTGGCCTGTGAGGGACGATTAGCAGCGATTTGCGCCTCTTTTTAACCTGCCTCCTGAAAAGGGCGAATTCTCTCTTTATCTCGCTCTCGCTCGCCCGCTCACTCTGTGACAAGTGAAAGAATAATTCAGCCTCTGATATCATTTTCTAATTTGGTGCAATTAATAGCCTAGTCTTGACGGGGAGGTGTGTGCTCTGACGCGCTAATTACTAACCAGCCACTCAATCATCAGCACCTTTTGTTAGACGTGGCGTATTACTGCTTTCTCAGTGTCTCCTTTTCATTTTTTCTCCTTCCCCACCCTGCATATTATTGGTTAATTACGTTGAAGGATGGCTGTTTGCCTTGTGGACGCACACCACTACATCCCTTTTCTTGTTGTTGTTGATGTCAGCCGAGGCTTTGTACGCTCTATAACTCATGCGGCCAGACAAAAAGCCAAGGAGAACAAGACAAATGGAGAGAGAGGTTAAGACCTGCCTGGCTCTAAAGCGCTAATGCCTCTGTCATCCAGAAAACACGCTTTATTTCCCAGGACAAAAGGCCTCATTTGTATCTCTGTCCCAACATATACATTGTCAGACAAGGATAAAAAGAAAAGGAGGATACGATAAAAGCCATCCTCTATTTTGAGACAGGGTCGCAGTGCGTGTCGATAAGATACAGTACACGTCCGTTTTTTTCCTCTCTTTTAACCTCTCAAAGGTTTCTCCGTCTCTCATCAGCATGCCAAGCATTTCCCAGCACTAGATTTAGCAAAGTGAATTAATTTGGATTTGGATTGCTAATGATGCTGGTGTATGATTACAGCTCCACAAGGGTGTGCAATAGCTCCCCGTACAGATGCATGCTGGGCCACGACTCATTTACTGGCAGAGTGCCTGTTCGGAGACGCTTGAATGAGCGTTTTTAGGCATTTTATGGCCTTGTAGCTGCAAATGCATCCCTGTTTCCAGCTCTCTTTGCCTCTGTCCTTATCAACCGAAATATTTTAATCTAGTCCCGACTGGAACAAAGAGGCAAAGCAGGGGCTTTCAGCATATTCGGGTCCCTCCTTCTACAATAGCGGAGCAGGAATTTCCATTTGGATCCTCCCTGCTCTTTTGTGAGGGCCCAGGCAGGGCCGGCTGGTGACGGGCTTGTCATTTGATTAACAGAGAGAATTTTTAAAAAGGAATGAAAGGTGATTTAATATCTGTGCTTGGTCTCATCAGCTCAGCTTGGGGATCGAGCTCTCAGCCCCGCCAGCTTATTAGTTATAACTATATAGCATGCATAATAAAACTGCTCATTTGCTCATTAATATTAAAATTATCATATTCAGAGCCATGGGCATTAAGATCAATCAAATCCTGGGATTTTCAGGTCAGATGCGAGATCTGCTTATGAGGGTTTTTTTTTTTTATATATTCCTCTCTCTCCCTTTTCTTAGAGCAAAAAACACCCACCCCTCAAATAAAACATGAAAAAATGTAATATGAGCAAAGGTTATTATTTGGCTTCTTTGCTTCATGTTTTAATTAGATTCTATTATGGCGACATACGAGACTTGCCGTATTTCTTTATTTTATTACGGTATTATTTTTACAATGCTTCATGATTATGAAAGAGCGTTTATGGGTCATTTTGAAAAACTGAATAAATGTATTTTTGTGTTCTTAATTATTGTAAGATAATTTACTTCTGCTTAAAAACGAACTGCTGAAAAATGTCCCATAATTTAGTTTTATCTGCCATATTTTTCCCATATCTCATATTTAGTTTAATCTGCCATAACATGTTACAACAAAAATAGTCTTCTGCTGTAGATGATATTGGGCCATAAAATGATTTTATTTTAGGATAGTGAAAATGTGGCTGTGATATATTGGTTAATATTTTCTCCACCTATGTGGCCTTGGTTATGAGAACAGAAAGCTTTAAAATATATATATATATATAATGTTTTATTCTTTAGATTAATATGCACTGATAAATTATGCACACTGAGACATCTATTGGAGTAAATATGTCCAACTTTAATTCCATATTTGTATGTTTAACAGAACGCAGTGCGACACAACCTCAGCCTGCACAAGTGTTTTGTCCGGGTGGAGAACGTGAAGGGTGCCGTGTGGACCGTGGATGAAATGGAATATCAGAAACGTAGATCTCAGAAGATAACAGGGTACACACACACACACACACACACACACACACACACACACACACACAGTATAAATGTCTTTCAGATGTGGTTACAGTCAGATTAATAGTAATTGTTCAACATTTGTTTTGTTGTGTTCAGGAGCCCAACGCTGGTCAAGAACTTGCCATCCAGTCTGGGTTATGGGGCGGCTCTCAACGCCAGCTTACAGGTAACGTGTGTGTGTGTGTGTGAGAGGTTGGCACTGGCAGTGAGAGTCTAGAAGGACACCGTGTGGTAGAGGCAGGTACCTTCTCCCTCAGCCTGGCCTCAGATTGATAGCAGCCTGTGCAAATGCGAGGGCATAATCATTAATATTTATCCAAACTGTCATAAATGATTTGGCTTCGCAGTGTCGGCCAGCGAGCCGCTCGTGGCAAAAACTTTAAAATTTAATTACTGTATCTAACTTTAATGTGCAGGAGGCAAAAATGTCAGGAGTCTTTTTTTTTCTTTAACTGTTTTGAGGTAAAGTTTTGGATGGTTTCATTATTACGTGGATGCGTGTGCTTTCTTTATTCGCTGTTCATTTGAGGCCTGTCTTGAAAGGTGAAGAGATTGTTTTTGCAACTTCAAAACTCTACCGTTGTTTTTTTTTCCTGGCAGTTCTCTTCTGTTTTTATCATACGGAGAGACTGATTCCTTCAGCAATAATTCGGAAGTAACTCAATAAAAAAGAGGAGATAATATTGAACGAGCTGGAAGCCGTGCGCTATGACATGCCGCCTGCTGAAAAGGCTTGAAAATGCTTGAGTGTAACTATTCCCTCTCTCTCTCTTTCTCTCATAGGCTGCGTTGGCGGAGACCTCTTTGCCGTTGCTGGGTAATCCAGGCTTGATGAATAGCGCGTCAGGTATGATGGGGGCGAGTCCTCATGGACTGATGAGCGGCAGCCCGACCGGCCTATTGCAGGGCACCACGCATGAAGATCTCAACGGCACATTAGATCACCTGGACACTAACGGACACAGCAGTCCCGGATACTCCCCGCAGACCCAACTGTAAGTTCACTCGTGCATTTAGACACATCTCAAGTTATTTAGAAAATATTCAGTGGGATGTAATGGGCAGGGCTTGATTTTATCCAACAAATCATGAAAAGTATACTATGATTTTTTTTGGCTTATATTGCCTGTTTTTTTAATCAGCAATTACACCAGCTGAAAAGAAAAACAATGTAAAAATGATGTAAAAAAATTTTTTTTAAATGAATTGTGCAAAAATAAAGCCAGTGCATTTGTTTTAAGTATATGGGGTCAATTATGTTTTGTATTTAAGATCCCAAAATGATTAATTATTATAAAAATTAAATTATTATTTATAATTAAATATTTAAATATTTTGTTCTTTCAGATCAGGAGTTTTAGCACTGAACTTGCAGTGGTATGTATATTTGCAAGGTTCCTAAATTACATTTAAATTTCATATGCTCAAAAAAAGAAACACACAAAATCATCTAGACCTGAGGTTAAGTGTACATTTGGTTCTTGGATTACAGCTCTTACCTATAAATAGGTAAGAAGTGAAAGGCTGCCATAATTATAGATTCCCTTGTAATTACCCCGCTGTCCACATCGCAGAGGTTTAGATGTTATATTTTATGCAAGACCGTTCCTATTAATATTTAGAAGCTAACTATATCATTAATTACTTTAAAATCTTTGCCTTTCCATCTTTTTTAATGGCTCAGAGAGAGAGAGAGAGAGAGAGAGAGAGCACAGGCTGATGAAAGATTAATGCGGTGCCGGTCGGAGGAATGGTGATATAGAACATGTGCTCGCCCTAATCAGTGATGTCACTCATGCTGGATGGCTGTGTTTACCGAGCCAAAGATAGTTGCACAAGGGCAGCGGGAAGTGTGTCGTACGCAGTCAGACTCGCGCACACACACATTTGAGTTTCATGCGTTTTCAGTTGGTAATGCTAACCCAAAGACACTATTAGCTCAAAAACACACCGCACGCTCCAGAAATGTGTGTTAATGGGAGTGTGTTTGATTCAGAAGTGGGACAGTAGTGTGAAGTGTGTCAAATCTGAGATCCAGACAGAATCCCTGTGTATTCACTCCCTCAGGTTATTTAACTTTTAATAATGGACAGTTAAGTCTGGTGTTTTCAGACCCCTCTCTCTCTCTCTCTCTCTCTCTCTCTCTCTCTCTCTCTCTTTCGCTCCTGCCTCTTTCATATTTTCTCTCTTTCTGGCTGAAGCGTTAAGACATAAATGCTCAATAAAGGTGAAATCTCTCTTACATGACCTGTACATGCCCAAAATGGAAGAAGTATGTTTTGCGAGTGGCTTTTTCCGGGCTGCATTTAATAATGAAGAAGCTAAAGAGGACAACACATTCACATTTTGTCTCCTGAGAAACAGAACAATTAGACTAACCTTTCTCTGAACATGTTGCATTAATGGCATCAGACCAGATAACCACGCGTGTACACATACAGTATATGATATTTGTCATATCTCTTTAGAGGAGAACAAGTTAAGCTTGCTTTTATATAAGCAAAATACAATATGATCATCTAACAGTCTCTTCAATGTAAAATAAAAATGTGTTTATTAATGCACATTTTATCCAGGGAATTCTCGATGGATAAAATCAGGTCCTGTATTTTTGCTAAATTTTCATACAGTTTCAGTCACTTCATGGAAGTAAAATGGGTTGCAAACTGCTCATTTACCCTCGTTTTTAAGGGATGAGATGTGCAGTCATTTCAAAAAAGCAAGCTTTGTGCCAAAAACTTTTTTTGCAGTAATCATTCAGAAATTAAATAAATATACATATTTAATCACTATTTGCTGTGACTGACCAATCAAAATCAAGCATTCCAGAGAACCATGTAATAAAACGTGGTTAACCCACACGTTCGCACAAACACACTTGAAAATAGTGGTGTTTGCCGTATTAGTCATCTCTGATCATTTTGGTTTAGTGCTGTGCCAGACTCCGGCTCCAGATTTTCTCATGCCAGCCTCTCGTTAAACACTAAATGTCTCATCCTGACATCTTAATACAGTGGAGAAGGGACGGCGAGGACTAATCATTTCTCTCTTCCTCTCTCCTTCCTCCTCCAACCTCACTAGCATGCTGCTGATTTATAATTAATGCAAATGAAAGCTGTAAGCCATGCTTCTTCACATTAGGAGTAAAGGCCTGTGTCGAGCTTAATGGCCAGTGGAACGTCGGACCGACCGGGATCATTTGTCTCGCCGTAATATCTTTAAGTGTATCTGTTTGTTATTGTACGATAAATGTGGCCAGCGGAACATTAGCTGAGCGCTGACGGTCAACGGTGTAGCCCCATCAAACATTACGACAAAGTTGATGTTTACTAACGTTATAGCTTCGTTATTATGGCTGTAAGAGCAGTAAAACTATTTATTTTTTTAAATGGCAAATTACAACATTAAAAAATTTAGAGATACTGAGAGAATGGCATGATGGGAGATTCTTGCCTAAATCAACACTTTTTGAAGACCAAAGCTTGATCATTTGTGTAAATATAAGTATGTATCAGTTTGTTATTGAGCTATAAACGCAGCGGACAAAACATGACCCCATTTTTTTTGGTCCCAAATAGACGTTTCTTAACATTGCAGCATCATAATTATGACTATGATGGCAGAGAAATGATAGGAATAAAACATTTCACACAGTAAAACTATGATGACAAAATAGATGTTAACATTATAGATTTATTTAATGGGTGTAATGCCTGTTAAATAATAAAAACGAATGAAATTGATGACAAATTCAAATAACAAAATTGCAGATGAATATACCAATGAGAGCAAGGCATGATGGGATATTCCCACCCAAAATGCCATAGTTTGAAGACTTTGCCATTTGTTGCTGCATTATTTCCTCAAGTGTATATCAGTTTGTTATTGTACGATAAATGCAGCGGAGATTACACAGAATTGCATAAAAAAAATACGGGAAAGAACTTCAGTAATAACCAGCGACTGTAACAAAAATGGTGCTATAAAAGACATTGTTGACTATGACTAGATGTTTACAAACGCTAATGGGAATTGCGATAATGAATTCCATCAAATAATTAAAATCATATAAAACTGTTAAATTAGTCAAACGAAAAAGAACTATATTAAAGGCCGATGGTGCTGCATCTACCCAAGATTACACCGTGTGACAACCAGACGCTATTGTGCTTGAATTAATTGCTTTAATAAAGGAGGGAGAAGTTTTTAATCCGCAGGTATTTCTTGAGGGTGTGAAATATATCACTGTGGTGGTCCGACAGAGTCGCCCCATTTCTCTCCAGCTCACGTAGCCGAGTACAGGAGACGGAAACATCCTGCCGCTTCCACATCTGAATATTAATCTATTTTGCTATAAATATTAAAGTAATCTGTACCTTTTAAAATTCTTTTCATATTCAAAGTTCCCCGTGCCATTGATGAGCGCGACCCAGGAGAGAGCAGCCAGACACGGACTAATACAGAGACTAGTTGATAAGGATTCCTCTCTCTCTCTCTCTCTCTCTCTCTCTCTCTCTCTCTCTCTCCAGTCCATCGGGATTTCCTGATGCATCCGACGTGTCAGAAATAATTAGGTTTTGTCAGATTTATCATGGTAGCACAAACCTCTCTTCCTGCCAAGTGCCGAGATCATGTTAAGCCTTGTTTGTGTATGACAGAGTTATTATTCTTGTTAGTAACCTAACTTCCACCCTCTCTTCGGCATCTCGCCGCTCCTCGCCAAACCGCTTTGCGTCTTTTGGGGTTTTTTTTACCCTCCTCCCCCTACACTTATTGACAGTCGGTAAAGATATTCATCCATTTGGAGTTAAAAACATGGATCATGGTGTCCGAGGCAACTGGCAGTCTGAAGTTGATTAATGGTGGAGTCTAGCTGCAGGTTGTCTCCTCACTCGAGAAGTGCCACCACGGCCCCTGCATATTAACGAAGGCCTGCACTTTCTATTAACAAGATAAAAAAAAAAGCTCCACTCTATCCCACCCACCCAACAAACCCCCCCTTGCTCCAGGGGCGAGAGGATGAGAAATTCTCCATTATTTATAATGGGGCTGCAGCTTCTCCTTTTTTCCCTTTTAAATAGCAGGTGCCATCAGTAAACTTCTCAGCGGCGAGCATATTTTACTGTCAACGCTTTCGCGTTTCCACACACGCTTCATTAATCGGGGTTTAATTGCTGTTAACGCTTTTTTTGCAACTTTGAAAACAAAGAGATCTTGAGTTAAGTTTGTCTCCAATGCCATGTTGAATGTGTGCCTACTTTTTTGTGTTGGTGATGAGTTTACACTTTTATTTCATTACAGTTTTGTAATTAGATCTTAGAGTTGCATTTCTGTTGACAATGCTTAAGGAGGACTTACTTTGACACCTTCCTGGAATACTTGAGTGTGATTGGTCAGTCACTGCATTTTGAAGAACCAATTTTCTATGTAGCTGTGCAAGTTGTCTCTTTCCTTCTCGTATAACAAAGTCAATCGAACTCTAATCATATGTAATGTACATTTCTTTATCTATGTAGGAAGTAATAAGTGGGATTGTGTGCAGTTAGATGATCATTATCGCAAAATAAATCTCTTAAATGGTCATATAAGATTATTATTATTATTATATGGACTACTGTTCTAAAGTTTGGGATCTGTTAGAATGTTTTTCACCTAAAAACCTTTATTCAGAAAATACACATTCAGTTGATCAAAAGTGACTGTAAAGACTTTTATGTTACAAAATATATATATATATATTCTTTTGATCTGATGATTCATCAAAAACATTAAAAAAACAGAAAGGTTTTTTCAGCACTAAATCGGCATATTTTATAATGATTTGTGAATAATCATGTTACACTGAAGACTGAAGTAATGACTGCTGAAAATTCAGCTTTGCATCACAGGAATAAATTACTTTTTAAAATATAAAAATAGAAACATTTAAATTGTAATAATATTTTACAGTATTACTGTTTTTACTGTAGTTTTGTTCAAATAACTGCAGCCCTTCTTTAAAAAAAACAATCTTTTGAATGAATATTTGACCAGAACTTTCTCTAAATTTTGATCATTTCTCTTTTACGCAGGCATCCAATTCACGTCAAGGAGGAGCCACTGAACATGGACGACGAGGACTGTCCGATGTCATTGGTGACCACAGCCAATCACAGTCCTGAGCTGGATGATGACCGGGAGCTTGAGGAGGGCAACCTATCGGAGGACCTGGAATGACTATTTTGCCCCACCCCTCTGCAGTGGTTCTGCCCCTTTCAGGCCCCGCCCCTCAACTAATACACAACCACCGCAAAAGCAAAAAGACTGGACGCAGCAGGCGGGAGTATTTATTTAGCATGCATCTGGAGACTGGCCCGAAGAAAATCTATACCGCAGATCTTTAGGGACCACAGATGGACAGACATGAGACGTCTGCTTTTTAAAAACAAACATAAAAGGAAGAACGAAAGGACAAGACTTCATTCGAATCAGCTTGACCACCTCACACAACGAACACGAGGCTCATGGACCGAAAAAGATAGAAGCGAAACGGGAGCGAGTCCGTTCTGTAGAAAGCCAACGGCCACATATACTGCCAAAAAAAAGAAGTTTTAAGTTTGTGAATATCCAAGCCACAGTAGTCGTCGGTGTTAGATGCAATTGCTGGTTCAATTCAAGTTGTTGCTCTGTTATTTTTTGCACATGAGTAGTATCAAAAATTAGTGTCACTGCCTGTATGTCGACAAAATGTAAAAAAAAAAAAAAAAAAAAAAGCAGTTTTTTTGTTGTTGTTATTTTTTTTTCCATTGTTGTCATTTTGTTCCTCCTGCGACCAAGCTTATGCTCATTTCAAGTCATGTTTGCGGCACCACCAACTGTAAATGGCATTTCCTAAAGTCACGTCAATAACACAACCGTGGTATCAAGACTGTTGCAGCCGTCCAAAAACAAGTACACAAAAAAGTAGGTCTCGAGTCTCACTAGCTCTGTTTCTGCTGAAAACGTGAAATGTGATTGAGGTGCAACTCGACCGCTGAGAGGAAAAACACGCAAGAAAAAGATGCGTTTCTGCATATTCTTCTAGTCTCTTTACCTCCTCGTTCTAAAGCTTTGTCTACCTGCAAAGAGTCACAGGCAACAGCTAGAAACCAAAGCCAACACTATCAACGGCCAATAGCTTAGACAGAAGCCGCCAGACTCTTTGGTCAGTCTTCTGTGACTTTAACTAGTACAAAGAGAAGTTTTTTTGTTTTGTTTTTTTCCACTAACTACCTTCGAATAACCTCTGGGATTGTCTCCTTTAGCCCTGTACAAAGATAAAGATGTAATTTGATCGACAGACGGAGCTCTCGCTCTGGCCTCGTGATGTCGCTCGATGAAACGGGAAGACCATTCAACTACCGTCATGAGGCCCAGAGAGCAGCTATAAAAGGATCATGACCAAAATAACTATGTGGAAGTGCAGAAAAAAAAGTTGTTGTTTTTTATTTACTTTTGTATTCCTTTATTATTATTATTATTTGCGTAAGCCATCTTGTCATCGTTTTTACTAGTGAAATGTACTGTTCATTGTGACTGTCCAGCGTGCCATGTCTTATATCCGTCAATTTCTTCAGAGCCAAAACCGAAAATATAATAACCAAACTTTAAGATATCTAGTGAAGCCAAAAAAGTCATGATTTTAAGTCGATATGAAATGATGTGGCTTGGTTATATTGTAAAAGCAAATAACAGAGCCATGACAGGAAGAGGACGTTTGCTTTGCTCCATTGATTCAGACTCATTGTAGAATTCATGGCTATACAGACACACCTAGTGTTGGATCATGGGAAGGTTTGTGGTTAGACCATGTGTGGTGTATAAGTAGCAACCAGTTATTTGAGGTGAAACAAGAAGTGATCGCTCGCTTTTATTCGGACGTTGCTGATGTCATCGAGGAAAAGCGGTTGTTGCTTTAAAGTTAAAAGTTTCTTTTTCAGTCAAACCAAAGTTATACAGATTTCTGCCTCTTCTTATACAGCAGATGGAGATGAAAATAACGCAAAGCCTGTTTCCTTTTCTTCTTTCACTTTCTTTGATTGTTCTCTAATGCAGAAAACCCATTTGAAACGGATAACTGCTTTGTGTTGTAACCGATAATGTCAAAGTTTGTATCTGTCTGTGTGAAACATACTGTGCAGTTGTTCCCGTTTCGTGCCAAACCGAGGGGTTGGCTGCTAGTTTAGCACACACACACACACACACACACACACACACACTAATAATAAGACAGCGGAGCTGGATCCAGGAACAAAGCGTATCCCTTATCCTTTGCTGAAGTCAGCAAATTGACTTGAAGATGACATTCATAATAATTTTATGGCACCAAATAAAAGGACGCAGCGTCTTTGAATAAGAAGATACAAAAAGGGTTCTCCCACTTATCCAAAAAAGGCTTCTACCTCTTCACAACATGAAAAAATGGCAGATTGCACGAGTCGTTAGAACGCCACCGACACATTTTTCCGCCTAATTCACGCAGGACTTCGCCAAAAGCGCCAGTTTACATTCCCAAAGGCAGATGTGGAAGGTTTGCATTGAACTAGTTTGTCCTCAGACATTTGTAGAATGAATATGTAAAAATACCTGTAAGGGGATATTGTGTTATTAAAAAATGCATGTCTAAATTCATTTGGTGGACTGGAAATAAGAATTAATTAACACATATAATAAAGCGTCAGGATGATGATGATGATGTTGATGGACTAAGTGCATAAAGTGTGCATACCTCAGCTATTCTGTTTCCGGGGGGAGATGATGATGATGATGATGGACAAAAGAAACTCTCAGCCACAGAATGCATATTTCCTGTAGAGTTTGCATGGGTTTTGTAAAAACATTTTAAAAAAATGTCTAAAATAGTTGCTTGCACATAATACCAGAAGAACCTCCAGATCGGCAATCTCCTCCAATAGATTTTAGGATTGTCTGGGTTTTTTTCTGGGATGATTTTGTCTGTATTTTGATAATTGTGCATATTATGTAAAAAGATACTACAAAAAAAATGTTGGTGGACCCATGAATTTACCAGACATTTTTTTTCTAAGCTAAAAAGCTAAGTGTTTTTTCTTTTTCTTTCCTGAATTTCATGAATTTTTACTGTTCTCTCATTGCTTGCTAAGAATAGCAAACCTGCTTTTCCTGCATCTGCGTTGCGTAGCTGTAAGGCTTTTCCTAATGTGTGTATTTATTGCTTGTACCTCTGTGCATACGTTCTGAAGCATTACGTCTGGCAGTTGAGTCATGTATCCTTTCTAATAACTATCATTCTCCGGGAATATGATCCCCTATGTATACAGTAAATTGGGACTGTAGCAAAAAAAACAAAAAAAAAACATGTTTATGTAATTGGTGAATACCTTTTGGTTGTTTTTGCCTTTCAGTTTGGTTTCGTTTCCTTCGAATCGAGACTCCTTTTTGATACTTTTCATTACCGTGTACTGTGTCCATATGTTACGGATTTCTGCGAGAGTAGAGGTCACGATTGAGAACTGTAACGGCCGTTATTATTTTCTGTATTCATGGCTTTTCACTGCTGAATAAAATAAAGGACCAAAACTAGGATTTGAAAAGCAACTGTCTACCTCCAACATCAGGGAGTTCTTACTTTTTTTCTTCTTCTTTTTTGTACACATATATCTTTTATTCTACAAAGACGCAGCCTGTGGAAATGGGGCTGCATTATGCTTTTATGCAACGTGGAGGAATTTGTCGCAGGAACTCAAAAACATCTCTGAAAAGAGAGGCGGGGAAAAAGAAAAACAATAAAACTTTAATAGCGGACTTACACGGCTTTGTTCCGGCTCCTGGCACCTCGAGTGTTGTTTAGATGAGGTGCTCGTCGTAATGGACTCGGCCCGTGTTCTCCGTCCCCCGCTTTGATCTGAGGAGAAAGAGAGCATGGCCTGGCACAGCTTACTTGAAAAGGCTATTTGGGATGCAGTCGGGCCTCTGAGGGGGAAACGGCACATCCATGCATTTTTGCTGCTTTCTTTCGATCTGAGGCCCCTAGTTGAATTGCAGTGTGTGTTATGTGTTTACATGAACACTGAAAGCACGATGTAGAGGATCGGTTTATTTGCAAGAAAAAATGCATGGAGCTGGGCCTTCTGCCTAGCCTGCATGTAGTCGATTCGCTGAGATTCTTTGTTATTAAGCTTCAAAACAGATAGTCACGCCCCAAACTCATGCTATTTGTTGAGCCAATCTTGCTGTTTCAGGACACTGATACATATAGATCGATGTTTAATCCAACAGATGTCAAACTTTCAATGGTCTCTGCATTTTAATTTAGCTCAAGATAAAAAATCTTAAGATTGTAAAAAAAATGCACACTGTGCCTTTAAGAAAAGCATGCTTGTGGGTGTTAGATGATCTTATTTCTTATCCTAGTTTTACTCTGATCAAACAAATGAACCCTTTTCCCAAGGAAACGGCACGTTTTATTTGAGGTCAGCGAAAACAGATGCGATTTAACCTCATTTCTGCCTTTGAAATTGAAATGCGTTGACAACAAACTTGCAAGAAATTGTACAATTCTAAAAGCAAACTTGTCAAAGTCATGGGCAGGTGCTCAGGCGGGCCGTGATTGAACCCAAGTCCCTGGTGTGACCCCGTCCCGTCGCTCATTTTCATGCATGACAGTTTTAGCCTGACTGATGGGCCGCTCCGTTACTGGCTTTTTACTCTGAAGGGATTCGACTTTACCACAAAGTCTAAGCTACCAGACACCTGAGAATATGTCTTTTAGCAGGTTCTCCACTGGTCACTGAGAAGAATTTGGATTTTTTTAGGCTTCGCCCATCAAAACACCCCCCTGCGCCCAGTTTGCTTCAGTTACTCTGGCTGTTTCCACGTTGCAGAACCTCTCAGGACGCTATTCTACTGTGCTTTTTATGCACTTGGAAGTGTTTGTGAATTCAAGTGAGGGATGGCACACCACGTGCAACAAGGGCCGCTGTGTACCACACAACATCAGAGCGAGCGCAGACATTAAAGTGTGAGCCACATTACAGACCCCTCTTTCAAAGGCCATGAAATAATAATGGCTTGTGGTTAGAGGTATCCGTGAGTCACATTCGCTGCTTTTCATAAAGCGGAGTTATTTACAGAGCAATGAATAAAAGAATGGGATAGTGGTGCAAGCCTTTTCCACATGAACTGAAAGAGCTGAAATAGGTCAGCATAAATGTTGTTCTTTAGGTAGAGGTCTTGTCATAAACATCCACTGGTGCAATAGTCTACTAATGACAATTGCATGTACTCTTTAAAGGGGTCATGACATGAGAAACCAAATTTGCCTTGATCTTTTAGTATATAAGAGATCTATGTACTATTAAAACTTCCTGCAAGTTTCATAGCTTAAGACGTCCTCCCCATTATAAACGAAGCATTTATTTAATCAAGCTCTAAATACAGCTCGTTCTAGATCCTTTGTTCTTAGTGACGTCACGGTACGAAGTGACGTACCAGTCGTTTGCATATGACCGCCTCCAGCGCAGGACAACTACGCCTCATTTCGCATCATCGCATGCGCTGTCGTGCAGCGAGTGGGTCTGTTTACAAGTTAACTGGGATGCCACGCAGATGTGCTGTTCCTGCTGTGGACAAACAACATGTTTGAATACGTTTGAAAACGACCCAGACGTCAGGGAAAGCAGTTGGATGCAGTTTATTTGCAGCATATGCAGCGCGCCAAAGCTTTATCTTAACGGTAAGTGATGTAGATGAGTCTGACAGGGCAGGTTACTGAAATAGCGAGCAGAGAGAGAGAGAGAGAGAGAGAGCCACGGCCGCGTGCGCGCCTTCAAACTGTCCTGCTCTCTCTCTCTCCCTCTCTCTCTCTCTCTAGCGCATATGAATCAAAATCAATTGAGAATTGACACGATGGTAAAAGATCGAAGACCGAAGTTTCATGTGATGGAGCATTGTGTAGCCTACATGTGATACAAAATGATTAACGTTAAAAAAAATGTATGCATAAGCAGCACTGACGTTAGCCAATCATAACAATGGGCGTTAACACTGAACTCTTAAAGGGGAAACACCTCCAAAACAGACTGTTTGAATCAGAGGGGGAGAAATAGGGTGTGAAAAGGTCATAAATCACTACATTTTTAAAGTTTTTTGTACAAAAAGCTATAGTAATATTATAATTGCACCTAAGGGAACATAATAAAACAAAATAAAAAACCATGTCATGACCCCTTTAAAGGGGGTGTATATACGAATTATTATGTATTAATCACTTTTTCTATTGCCAATGTGTAAACAGCTAACCAAAACTTAAAAAACGAGACCTTCCCTTCTTCCTAGGTTGTCTATGAAAGCCTGTAGACTGATTTTTATGTGAAGAAATCAAAAGGCTGTGACGTTTACGCGCGCTCCCGAGGAGCCTCTCTTCCGTTCTATAACACATGGAAATAATCCAGTTCAGGATAATGCCTAAAGAGCTATACTACTGTAAGTGTAATATTAATGTGTCATGCTAAGAAAAGGGAGTAATTCAAAATACAGTCTCACATAGCCATATATAGTCTATAGTCTTACATTCTTATCAAACAGTGTAGCCTAATTTTAATTACCTCATCTGTTGACATGATGAATTTCAGTCTGGTGCAAACATATCCACACCGCTATGATCATATGATTTTTTTTTAACTAGGCCTGGTTTCTCACCGCTGTCATTTTTCATGTGTTTATGTTGTTACTGAGAGGAAAGCGGCCGTGAGTACATTAGCCGTGAGTATATCGAATCACATTCAGACTCTTTACATGTGCACGTGCACGAGCGCGAACACGAGCAATCAGTTCCTGCAGTTCAAATAACGGCCACCGGTATCGCTAATAAAAAAAGGGTTTGCGAAATATTGCCCCTTTAATGTTTTCGGGATTTATAAATCAAAATATATGAATTGTCACAGAATAAATAAATACATGTGTTCCTTATTCTATATAAACAAGCAAAAATCATTTTTACAGTGAAGCACTTAAGAATGGAAGTCTATGGGGCAAGACATTCTGCACGGTTTAAAGGCATCAGTATTTCTACTTACTTATAATGATTTAAATTTACTAGCAATTTTTGAGTGCAAATTGCTTCTACACCTAGTTTTTGTATTTGGCCTAATTATTCTGTATAAAAAAATGCATTATACAAGCTTTAAAGCTTCTTCCCTTTAGTACTATTTCTTTAGACTGACATGTAACTGTAAGGGATTTTATCAAAATGTTAACAAATTTGTGATTCTTGCAGAGCTGTACTTTCAAAACAGTGTGTATTATCCCAGTGCAAAGCCCCCTTGACTTCCATTTTAAATGCATTACACATGATTTTTGACAAACTAAGAGGCCTGTTGAAAAGATTGTGCATGATAGTTGACTGCATGTTATATGGCAGTATGTACATACAACAGCCTGATTTTGTTGTCGCTCAGCAAAAGGCATCAATAATGATGTGCTATTGTGAAGGAAACAAACCATTGGGTTTAGAGATTGAGAGGCCAAAAGTGTCCCTCTCCACTCAGGCCTGACTCTGTGTTCCTGGTCTCCATTGGGGACTCTCCTGCGGCTGCAGAATCGCCTGCTAAATAGTCCGAGGCGATGGCAACGCTAATTGAGATCATCATTATTATAATTGCAGCTCCTAAAAAAAGTGTGTCTTAAATAATTTGCATTGCTCTCGAGTTGATATTGGAACACACTGCAAAAAATAATTGCATGGCTGCAAGGCACGTTTGGGTTGGACAGCTCCCTCTCTCTCTCTCTCTCTCTCTCTCTCTCTATCTCACTCTCTCTCTCTCTCTCTCTCTCTCACTCTGTCTATCTGTCTCCCTCTGTCTCTCTCTCTCTCTCTCTCTCTCTCTCTCTCTCTCTCTCTATCTGTCTCCCTCTGTCTCTCCTCCTCAGGCTTGCTGGTGTACACCCTGTCTCCTGGATGTCCCCATTACTGATTTGCTTTTCTGCACCACCACAAAAACCACTGACACATTATATCACAGATCACTGAGCCACTTAAAGATGCAGACCACCATTTGGATTAAAATGCAAAAATTATTGTGGATGTTTTATGGTATAAATAGGATAAAAATGTGTTTGCGTGATGGGTGTTTACGGATGATGAAATGCATTTTAATGTAAGGGGTTAACAACAAGCATTAATGAAATTAAGAGAGCTCAGCTGTATATTCATATAACATCAAAGAGAGAGAAGTTTATTTATAATATAGCACATTAATTACACAATGATAATTAAAAGTGATTTACATAAGCAGGTGAATTTGTAAGGTACATTTTTTAGACTTTCAAGTAAAGATTTTTTTTTTTTGAAAGTCATAAATACTTGCTGACATTGATACATTTTTCTAAATTTTTACATATTGGGGATTTCTATCAGATACATATTCTATACACTATTGTTAGTGAATTATTAGTGTTAGTAATTATTTAAAAAATATATATTTTGTATTATCAAATAAATAAAAATTGTTATTGTAAATTACTATTATTAAAACGATTATTATTGTTTGATATTATTATTATTATTATTATTATTAACATCAAATCAAAATTATAATTGATAATACATATATATATATATATAGCCTACTTGGACTTCCAAAATGACTTGTAATGCTGCCCGAATCATACACTGTTCGTTCGTTGGCCAGAGGAGAACTGAGCGACTGAGTCTGGTTTCTCCCAAGGTTTTTTTCTCCATTCTGTCACTGATGGAGTTTTGGTTCCTTGCCACTGTTGCCTTGGCTTTTGGCTTGCTTAGTTGGGGACATTTAATATTCAATAATATTATTGATCTGCCTTAAGGTGGATGTTGATGCAATTTTCTTTTAGAAACAAACTTTGTTGTATTATTTTCATGTTATCACTTTGAAGCTGCTTTGATACAATCTGTATTGTAAAAAGCGCTATATAAATAAAGGTGACTTGACTTGACATATACAGATTACACAAACACACACAATCATACATATATATATATATATATATATATATATATATATATATATATATATACACACACACACAAACACACATACTGTAGGCTACACACACACAGACACACACACACACATATATATTATATATATATATATAGCCTATATATATATATATATATGTGTATTCTGTATACATACACACACACACACATATATATATATATACATATTCATATATATATATATATATATATATATATATATATATATATATATATATATATAAACATATAAAACATATATATAATAAATATATTTATTGTTTCCTGGATCATAAATTATGTTTTTTTTTTTTTTAGTTTTTTTTTTTTAGTGATATTGCTCTCGGACCTGCAGCTCTATCAATATCAGGCCGACCTCGGGAAACAGATCACGACCTAAATGCCAATTCATCCGAATTTATTAAAGAATGATTTCAATTACGCACCACCAGTATAGAGTAGGCTACTGACGCACCGAATTAAAAATTAAATTAGGACACTCGATTGTATCACTCTCTTAAATCCATGCATTTGTATTTTTTTCCTTTTTTTTTATCAACTTCTGAAGATGAACTTTCTGTTCGGCCTCGGCCTGAAGTGAAGGGGGGGATAGGAGAGAAAACAGTCCGGCATTAGTGAGGAATAGTGGGTTAAATCACTTACTGAAGATTTTTAATGACATTTCAGTGTTCCGCGCGTAATTACTCTTCATCTAAGATATCCCATAATGATGTTGGACAGTCTTGGTTCAGGCTCGCTGGCTCGCTTCATTAGCGTGTCATTCCTATTTCACATCAGAAGATTTAATTGTAATGCTGAATATGCACAGCTCGCCGCGCTGGCCTAATCAAAGTGGATCCACTTGTATTATTAATATCGGAATATCGGACGGCTTGCTATTTTTTTATAAATAAAAGAATACAGATGCATAAATCAGCTGTCATGTATTAGCATGGCGCTGGCGGGCGCGCGCGCTCCTCGTCACTGCATTCATCAAGATTGAGAAGAGAGGGGTAAAAAAAAAGAAAATCCGGCATTAAATATACTAATTCTTGCATGAAGTAATCAGATTACAGAGCAGGTGACAGTGGGCACTCGCGTTCAGATGATTGGCAATAATGAGGCAGGGGACGAGAGGGTGAAAAAGACAGGAGGAGATGGATTAGAGGTTTATGTTGAATGGAAAAGCCTTCTTTTTTGTCCAATGCTTCTGCTGACCAGTGTTAAAACGCCGCGGTGTGTTTGTGTGTGTGTGTAATCCGGCCAGATGAACCCTCTCGCGCTGCTCCGGATAGCTGGCGTTCACGCGCATGACTGCAGGATTTAAATGGCATGACTCCTTAGAGATTAAAGCAAATATCTTTTCTCCAGCGAAATTAACTCGCCTTTTTTCCGGGTGTTTCAATGCATACACAGGGTTTTTGCCTGTGCCCTAGAACATCACATTAATAAGATTTCAAATGTACATCTTATTAAATTATACATGCAGAAATCTTTCAATTAAAAATACTCTTAGAGCACAATGAATCACATTTCTTTTGGAGCTGAATAAAATAGTTTTTTTATCATTTGTAGTTTTCATATATATTTGTCCATTTGAATGTGTAAATATTTAACGGATGTTAAATATGCAAATATTATATAGGAACTCAGCTCCACGTCTTCTTTAAAGATGCTGTAATGAGTTTATAGTGACCTCTGGTCAAGGTCATGTATTATGGACCATCAGCTGTCATCACTGCAAACATTTAAAGTGCTGATAATATAATAAATCATATAATAAATTATCTTAATTGTAAAAATAATTCGTAATATTTTTTTTTTCTAAAAAATACAAAATATTTCTTTGGGTTTGTCTTTAGATGTTATAATAGACCTCACCGTTTTCACTTCATTTGTAATTTTGTGATTGAAACGGATGCTGTGAGAGATTACAGCCTTAACATTTTAATAGCCACTATAACTAGAGAATGAAATTACAAATACTTGCACCTTTTTTCCATTCTGACTGGATGATATGTATTGTCTTGTAATATTGTGAAAATTCTGTCCTCCCTTTATGATGATGTTCAAATATCCAAACAAATTTTGGAAGGTGTAATGTAACAGAGTATATGTATAAACAGTAACCCATCAACAGCAAAGAACTGTACATATCCTTTACAGTCTCACATCCTTACTTTGGGATGCTGAACATGGAGGAAAGAGGAAATGTGGTATGAGTGTGTGTCCTGATCAAAGATGCTGTGGTTTCATGTGAAGAGCTCTCCTGCCTCTCTCTCTCTCTCTCTCTCACCTGGTCAGTGAGCATCAGCATCATTTTTCTCTAGTGCATGTAGTCCACTGCCTGATGATATTCACACCAATCTGCCTTTTTTTTCATCCAACACGCTTTTGATCTCTTATTTGCATGTAACTGCCTGTGGGGCAAGAAAATTATTTGGATGAGATTTTTTTTCTTCTCAGTAAAGCATCTTCTTAGTACACCAGAGGCATATGGATGTCTCTCTCTCTCTCACACACACACACACACACACACACACACCATACAAGCCTTTAATAACTCCTGCTTGAGTTTATCCCAGGATTGAAACAAACCCCTGAACAAGAGCAGGCTGTATTCAAGCTGCCCCTTCGCCTGAGGTTAAAGCTGGAGTGAGTTTTACCAGCTCTTCACACCATCTGACGCACCAGCAGAGATTCTGATACATTATGCCAGAATGTACAGAGAGGTTCTGGACTTTGATCAAACCCCTGAAACTTAAGCATTAAACCACCTAGCATGCCCTAGCAATTGACCAGAATACCATACAACTCCCTATAGCTGCAGCCCAACACCTTGCATCATGGTGGCAGCTTTTCTGGGAAGGCGGACTCTCAGAAAATGTTAAGCATTAAAAAGCTGATTGATTGGTTTGAAAAAAAGAGAGAGAGAGAGAGAGAGAGATTGCAGTTGCATTGGTAAACGAAAGGAAAGTTGAGCAGATAAGCTAATAGACCCACACAGCAGAACTTTCGGCATCTTGAGTTACAGTGTTCTGCAGAAGCGTGGGCCTCGACTTCCCATGCATTTGATGTTTTTAAACAATTTATATTTGTTATCATATCAAAGAGGAGGCGTACAGTTATCAAAAGCATGCGAGGAAACCGCAGCCCGTGGGCGCTTTCCCAGCATCACATTCCTTATTCTATTTTATCTTTCTTGGTTTTGACTAATGTCAGTAACAGCTACCGGTAATAAACTGCTTGTTAGGATTTAGCTGTTGCCTGCGAGCGGAGGCTTTGATTCATTGTCAGCTTATTTGGCAGTGTTTCCTGATTACCTCTCGCCCTGACTGCATGTTTATTGATTGGAAGTTAATAAAACGCTCCGCCACTTGGGCGACTTCATTTAAAGGCATCGTCTGCCTTTGATGTGCGGGACGACGGGGCACAATAAGCTCTCTTGCGTTGTAATGTCAGCACAAAGCAGACCCTGTTTTGCGCAGGTACTGTGTACGAAAACGCTGCGTTTTCAGTAAACTCGATGTGATTCACATGGCTTTGAAAGTGAGATTTTGTGCTCCACCCCTCAAATCTTCTCTGTTTACCAGGTCAGAACGCTTCGGTTGGTTATGTATGCTTTCGTGCCTCCCTGTCACACCTGCATGTGTTAAACCCCAAAAAACATCTTTAACAATTCAGTCAACAGAGTCTGGCGAACACAACCCTCTTGTTTGCTATTCATGTATGCTGGTCTACATTGTATCATGACATGTCTCGCTGTGGGTCGTGGATCTGCAACATGGCGGCGCCATCAAATTTTGATGTATTCATTTATAGTGGTGAGTGAGAGTGTTTGTTTATAGATGAGATGTTTGCTTGGCGGATATCGGGAGCCGTTCCACCAGCATTCTGATGAGTCTTATCTGGGATGGAGGCTGGTTGACACACCACGGCGTCTCAGGAAGTTTCGTGTCCCTCGTGGCCTGCCCCGCTGGATGACGGTGAGTAGATGTGCTCACGCTGACAATGAACTTCTCGTTTGTTTAGTGTCGGTTGTCCTGAAGACCGTTCGCCTGCATGAAGCACACTCGGAGTTTGTGTTGTCCCGGCTAACAGGGAACCTTCTCAGAACGTTCTCTCACAGTTACGAATAAACGTTCTTCCATTAAGAGAAGGTTCATTGAAAGTTATCTGCTCTTTAATAATGTTCTTGCACTGTTAAAAGTTGTTGTTGGTTTAACTTAAAAAAGTAAGTTACCTGGTGGCCTTAAAATTTTAAGTTCATTGAAATTAGAGATTGGTTTAATAAATAGAAACTCAAAATATTGTTATCTGAACCACAGTAATGATCTTAGATAAAAACGTTCGCATAACCAAGAAAAAACAACAACGTATAAAACACTGGACGTTTTGAACATTCAGAACGTTTTCATAACTTAATGGGAATGTTGGCAGAACATTCTTATAACATATTTTTGGGGTGTTTAAGGTCTATTCATTAATACATTTGAAAATGCATCTTTTTCTCTATGTTTCGGCCTTCCGTACATTCTGAGATGGTGGTTTTATGCTTTTTGAAGTTCTCCCAATTGGGCAAATTTGAAAATACCATTTTCACGCTGTGGTGTGAACTGAGAAAATGAAGGCATTCGAAATGAAGTCAAGTCAAGTCACCTTTATTTATATAGCGCTTTTTACAATACAGATTGTATCAAAGCAGCTTCACAGTGATAACATGAAAATAATACAACAAAGTTTGTTTCTAAAAGGAAATTGCGTCAACGTCCACCTTAAGTAAGGCAGATCAATAATATGAATGAAATGAATGATTCATGCTTAGTTATGACACACATAGTATCCGTAGTAGATTACAATGGTAATACCACCATTTTTGCACGTGTACTATTAATTTTCATTGTAGTGTTAGTGTTGTGTTTTGTACAATCTTCATTTTACATTCCTGTAAAGATGAGAGAAAATGTCTGTCCTGCATCAAAACATGAGGGCAATTGTGTTTTAGGTTTATTTTGAGTGAATCCTGGATGCACCAGTGAGTGGTGAAATATTTTGATGATCAGACAGCAACAAGTCGGCCCAGTTCCAGCCCAGACTGCATGGGGCCTGTATAGAATAGCGTGAGAGCTTCATTATGAATGGTCTCGATATCATCCGAGTGAGCATTTGCATTTTCTGCATGCGCAGTAAGAGAGTTTCAGTGTGGATGAGGAACTTTTAGAAAATGCAAGTGGGGGAGAGAGCGTTTTGTAACAAAGATGCCATTTTCAAATATATCTAATCTAGACGTAACCTAAAGAGAATTATTTTGGGGTCATCAGTTTCTCCTCTCAATCTCGCTTCTCTTTTTATTTTTTTATTGTTTTAATGCATTTAGCAGGCACTTTTATCCAAAGAAAGTACATTTAAAGTTTACATTTGATCAGTTTACATGTTCCCTGAGAATCGAACCTAGAACCGTGGCATTACAAGCACCATGCTTTACTCTTTGAGCTACAGGAATGCAATTCTCTTCTCTTCTCTTCTCATTTCATCTCATTTACCCTCCTTTCCTCGTTTGTCCTCTCCCTATCCTTTTATCTTTTTTCTCATAATTACTCATTATAAAATGCCTAACGGTACAGCTTATACTCAAACTCTGTAATATGTAAATACAGATGAGATTCATTTACACAGTGCATAGCCATCTTATGAACAGACAGCTAGACACACACACACACATTTGCATGCATACACAAACCTTCACCCTTTTTTTTTTTGTGTGTGTGTTTTTTTTTTTTTGCTGTGTTTCTCTCTTGGATTCAGCCCAAGAAGCCATGGTGTCAAAATACATTAAGAACATCAAAACATTTCTGTTTACATCATCACAGTCATGTCAATTAAATCTGATAAATTATTTAAACATTTATCTTCCATCAGCCGGGGGAATTTTTAATCAAGCTCAGTATTTATTTTAAATTAGCACTGTCAAGTGTGCATTTGTGTAAAATCCCTCGTACCATTAAAGATTTATCAGCTCAAATCTGTTTGGCTTTATTTTACTGTTAATTGGCTAAGTGGAGCACGCAGCTATGCGCCAGCAACAAGTGACAACAAAAGAGGGCAGGGGATTGGATGAATCCCGGTCACGTGACAGGCTTAGATAGTGAGGTCACACAGGGGTCAACAAACTTGTCACTTACAAGAAAGTGTTCCTAGCTGTTCTTAAAGGAGAAGTTTGCCCAAAAATGAAAACTCATTTACTTCCAAATGACTTTCTTCCTTGGAATTGAACTGGAAGCAATGCTTTTTCCACACAATAAATGCATATAGCAACCAGGGGCAGTCAACATCCAAAAATTAAAAATTAAATCAAACTGGCACCATAACCAGTCCACGACTCAGCAACAGTGGGTTACATCAAACAAAGCTGGACAAAAGACAAAAAAAGCAAGAGAGCTATAAATACACAAAGACTAATGATTAACAAGATGCACGTGTGAGTAATCAAACAATGAACCAATCGCACAAAAAAGGAAGCACATGACTGGATCACATGAGGGGCAAGGGAATCACATGACGGGAAACCATGAAAACTTCAAAATAAAAGACATGAAAACATGAACATAAAACCATTCTGTTTTGTTAAATCTTTAAGCAATAATATTTTTATGTAAATATTGTACAATATTTATTAATATTATTATTTAAAAATGTTTTGCAAAAATACTGTTTACCGACGCATCCTGTACTTTAAAAAAAAGGGAAGTATTTTATTACTTTTTATTTATAAAGGTCACTGTTGACTTGTTGTTAAATCTCCAGGATATTGTGCAACAAGCGGTTGAATCTGAAACAGGAAGGGTGACACATCTCACTCTAGCTCCTCAGACACACACACAGTGAGACACAGGCCAGCAGCGCTAAACCAGAGGCCTTATGGGAAACTTGGGTGGCCTCTTGTCTCATAACTGAAGGGTTGTAATATTAATCGAATGTGATATGAGTTTCTGAGGGCTTCTCTGAGGTTGTGAGGGAGTTCATCAGAGTGGCTGTGTATCTCTCCGCTACACACACATACAGGCTCTGCCCTTCAAACACCGCTGTAACCACAGCCAGGTGTTCGCCCCGAGCCATGCTCACGTCTTCAGGCTTGAAGACGCTGATGTAATCGTTCTGTCCTGTGAACTGCAAAAATAGAAAAAGTAGTGTGCTTTAAGTCCGGCTCCAGCATGAGGATGATAAAAGTAGAAAAACACACCAACAGCATCTTGTTCAGTGCTTTGTGTGTGTGTGTGTGTGTGTGTGTGTGTGTATGTGTCTGACTGAGATTCTGCAAATATGTCATTTTATTCCCGGGAGAAATAGCTATACAATGATGGCAATGCATTTTCGAGGATGTGAGGGCAATATCAATGAATGTATTCATGATATTTATATATTTAAATATATTTATAAGCGAGTAACCCATAGGGGGTGGTGGTCCCTGCTCTGCTAATGATATGCAAATGGGGTGTAATATCAAATGTTTTGTTCTGTCTCAAGTTTATTCCGGTGTGTTTGTTTGGCATGGAGGTGAGTAACACCACAGACCTGCAGGCAACAGGGATGTTTTTTTATGCATGATTCTACAGTGGATCTCAGGGATTTTACAACAGACAGACCAAGTGCAATCACACAGGCTTGGGTTTGCTAACACTAAAGTACAGACTTCTGTAGAACTGGAGAATATCCTTTATGTAGCATTGAAAAGTCAAATTCATTTCGACTCAGCTCATTCAGACGGTGCGTGTAAATGAACCGAATCACAAAAATGAATCACTGATTTGAGTCCACTGTATTTGATTCATTAATTAGTTGTTGTGTTTAGTATCATTTTACCTGTTCAAGTTTGATATTGTAACCCATTCATTCATCCAAAACGCATGTGTTTGTGCCAAAATACAGACAGTATAACATTTGATGATTACATTTATTTATGCCTATTGACCCCTGAAGCAACTTAGCATCAGTAGACATCAGTGGCATCAGTTTTCTTCTTAATAGATTTCATTAACATGATCAGTTGACTCTAAAACCACACACACACATTCTAAAAGGGTGGTATCATATGCCCTCATAAATTTGACAGACCCTTAGTGTCATGGTAAGCAGTCATGATTGCGTTATGTGATTGTGTTTTATTTGTTTTTGGCTGGACATCAATACAAGAAATCAATGAACATGCAGTGGTCTCATAAGCCCAGCGCTCCGTGTCTGCAGCTGGCCTGTCTTTCAGAGAAACTGGGAAAATGATTTCAGATTCTTGGCTGCTGATGCCATCTGTGGAGAATGTGTCCTCAATACATCCCGCTGTCATCATGACCGCGCACAATCTGATGACATCTCAACATCTGTACCGTCACGTGTAGTTTCTGTGTGAAGGTATATACAGCATTTATTCCTGGGATCTTTTTGTGGTTAAGATTTCACAGGTTGTGTCAGTGTTTTGTTGGTATCTTTCTCAAATGCTAACAGAACCCCTTTCATTTGACTGATGGTATTTGCTTTCCCACCATTAAATACATTTCATTGTGTTTATTTGATAAGTTACCCTCCTCACTCAACTGTGGAGACCAAATAGCTGCATTTTTTGTTGATTCGTCTGCTTGATAGGTAATTTATCATTTACCATAGCAAATCCTAATCCTCTTTCCTAATGCTGACATTTGGAGAATTCATGATTTACATAATTAGACAACTTTGATCTGTGATTTGTGGAATCCTCATTTTAACACGCATCTCTCGTGCCATGCCATGATGCGGCTAGTCCCTGGCTTATATATGACATTTAGAAGGACATGTTTAACTGTACGACACCAAAAAGTTCAGAAATATATTTAAGACACACAGCCTGATGTTTCAAATGTTTATTTGAAGAGGAAACACTCACAATTATCCATCCAGATTGAGGTATATTTCAGAAATCAAAGGAAATTAAAATGTCATATCTGTTTTTAGAACCTATTAAGATTTTTCATTATTAAAATGAAAAAACCTAAAGAATCTAATTCTCATTACTGTAATTCAAAAAACAATACAGTGTCACATATGATGTATATGAAATGAGTGAGAGCAGTGTGGTGTCTCATTGATTTTTATTTTTTGTTCTCAGATGGTTTGAGTAGCAGACTGTGATTCTCGGTCAAAGAAATCAGGGTCTCTCAGCAGGACTTACACCCTGCACACACACACACACACACACACACACATGCAGAACAGACATGTGTCGGTCTGTCTGTCTTTCAAGGGACTTGATTGATTGATTGGTTGATTGACTGATTTATTGATCGATTGATTGATTTATCAATTGATCGATTGATTTGTGAGACAGTTACCAGATTATGAAGTTACAAAGCTACAAAATCTTGGCTAATGTCCTACAGGTTTTCTCTCTTCACACGCACAGCACCAGTGCACCAGCCATACTGAAGTCAAAGCTGTTCTTCACATTCTGAAGAGGAGGAGAGGAAATTAAAAGAGCAATAAAATGAAAGAGCCTCCTCTTACTCAGTCGCTCCAAAGCTCTGCTCTGAAGTGGGTGACTAGTTTTTAAAACAGCCTGTGCGACGTGATTTAAACAGTTTAATAACGGTGAACCACACAGAAACATTCGCTCTGACAAATGTCGGGCCCAACGTGCTGTGTTTACCGTATTGTAAATACACTTCAGACTGCTTCACACTTAGTAGGCAGCTACTGAAATCAGCCGCGCCAGGCCTGACCACACGAATACACACTATTAGAAATGATCAGGTGCTCACCTTTGTCTGGGCCGGATTTTAATTATTGTCAGTGCGGCACGCTGCGTTTGCCTCATCAACTGGATAAATATTTGACTCCCGTTCCATAAATTGGAACGGCCTCGCCAAGCCCGGCTTCACGCATGTGATGCGGTGTGGATTCTCTCTCGGCAGGTGACCGAGGCTGCCGCCACATGAGGTAAATTAAAACTCTGATTTTTAAAAAAGAATTGAATATTCCTGCACTTTCGTATTTTCAATATTTAATAACGACCTATGCCAGAGCCCTAATCTTGGACTTAGGGAGAGCATTAAATTAATCAGAGTGGGTGGAAATGCTAGTGTTCTCTCTGTGTATTTCAATAATGCATGGAGGCTCCTCTCCGGAGCGGGCGTGCATGAGCGTGTGTGTCCCGACTGATCTGCGGTTACCCAGGGGTGGGTTAACAGGACTCAAGGGTATGTATGCTCAGCGTGAGGTGGCTTACTTACAGAACAGTGTGAATATGGGGCGTCACGTATGCCTGGAATAAATGCCGGCCACCCCCTGCCTGTACGCGACCCGTGATACCAACTAATGTTTATGTTAAATCCACATCTGCGAGTCACAATAAACAACTGAGATTAGAACAATAATATTATCATACCACTAAGTGCCTTATATATTATAATAATAATGTACAGAGATATTATTAAGGGGAATCAGAACACATATGCGGCTGTAGCTCAAGCAGTAGAGTGGCGCAGGGAGGATGTCATAAGCAAAAACAAACAGTAAAAGGCCTGTTATAGGCCTTGAATATTTATACATCCTAGAGACTTCTGTACTTGTAGCTTTGGACTTATTGACATATTTTATACTCAGTGTTTAAATACCCCTATGTATAAACATGTTAATTCTCTAATTACTGTTTTTCCTTTCATATTTATTTGTTATGTGAATTGTTTAATAAAGGATTGATAAACAAGGTTTGTTACTACCATAATAACGCATAATGCATAGTTTATTGCACTAAATATGTGCAAAGTTTCAGAACGCCAAGCATTCACATTTGCTTATGAGCATTCTTCTAGTCGTAGGGACTATTCACAGAACACATTTTTGCATTTAAAAACACGCTCACAGGGCAGTGAATTTAAGAATTATGTGTCATGAGCGAGACACTGCAAAAGACGTGAGATGCTTACACAGAAAAACAATGGAAAAGCAGTGCAAAATATCATTATGAAGTCATTGTGAAGTAAAGCTGCATGTGTGCATGTTGAAAGAGCTTTTGATTAACATTTTGAAGTATAGAGTTCCTGTAACTCAGACCACCAAGCTCATGGGTTCGATTCTGCACGAACTTGCTAAAATAAATGACTTAAATAAAGTTTAAATGTTAAATGGGATAATGTGTGCTGATAAATCTGCTACAGTAAGGTCAGGAATGTGTATTAAGGAACTAAATGGGATGGTTTGGGATTTCTTTACAGACTTTACAGAGAGTGTATCTTCCTTTCCAAGATTTCTCTCTTTAAATATACATGAACACCCACGTCCTTAAAAGCAAACCTGCGGTATTGCGACAGACTGGATAATTTGACATATATTTTAGGTTGTTAGTGAAATGTCAACTGGGTCAGATTTTCTGCATATGGCTTTGTACTTTGATCACAAGTTATTTTGCAGCTGTTCACGTGTACGGCTGCGCGACTGCACGCTCCAGTCTTCCCAGCAGACACTGCGATGGCCTTTTACTTCAAAATATGTTATTAGTTACCTAATAACTCCCAGGCCCAGAGAAAACAACATTCCTTTTTATTTGAGAGATACATATTTATGAACTTGAAACATGTCGGTGTGGACATTTGCTACTGATTATACCTACATATTTCAGAGGTTGAACAGTTCCTTCCAGATGTGCATTAGCGTATATAAGCCGCCCCACTGTTCTCTCTCTCTCTCTCTCTCTCTCTCGTGCTATAAATGATGTTTGTTTTCATTTCTATCAAAGCAATTACACATCGTTAATCACGAGGCCTGTTGTTTTAATGAGTTTATTTATCCGTGCCACCTTCGCGCTGCCCTGATAATGTCCCTAGACTTAGCACGACTGAAACAACATCTCTCTGCTGATAAAACAGACGACAAGTGCCGTTAGCATGTTGATCAGAGAGTGAGCTAAAAAAGAAGTATGAATCTGAGAAACAAATCGTCAAAAATAACCCAAACGCCATTAATCATCCAGGTCGCCAGGGTTCGTCCAGTTTTCATGGTCCGCTTGAGAAGTAGGGGGGCTTTCTCTCGGCTTCAAAGAGGGACTTATTAAGTTTCTTTATATTCAGCTGAGACTGCTGCAAGCTTTCTTTGAAGATTTGATCAGTTACTGATGTGCATTGTGGCTGCGCCGTGGTTCAAAGTGACACCTTTCTTTTGCTGGCCATTAAAGTCGAGATGGGAAAAGAATCAGTAAGTCTCCCATTTTTATTCCAATCACAGACCCCAAGAATAAGCTCATTAGTGCTAATTACAGGTTTCCTATTCCACCACGTTTCCTTCTACCCATTTGGTGTGAAATTTTAATTCCATAACAAAAACCAAATGGCAAGAACACAGAGAGCCGAGTCGCGGCGCTCCACAAGGGGCCTTCTGCGCCTTTTTGTTAGCTACAGGTAACCCTCCCACCCTGCCCGCTCGCCTGCTTCCAGCAATTTGTTCTCCTTGATGAATAACAGGTATAATTGAGTGGCACAGTTTTCTCTGCAAAGCCAATCTAGAAGTTGAGGGAATCGCCAACTTCAAAGTGGGTACCTTACATCGACACTGAAGAGACTCCAGTAGGTGGACGCATATCACTTCTCGTACTCGTAGGATCTCTGAGTTATTCATATGCTAATTACTTTGCAGTGTGAGAATTACTCAAAGAACCATTTTAAGTTGGCTTGGGTCAGTGTAGCTTCCTAAAAAATAGTCAAGTTTAGAATTCTGGTTTGTTTTTTCCTTGCTGATTGTTCCTCCTCCACGCCTGCTGTGATAGCTCAAATATTTACTAAATCACGGTAGGTGGCTTTTTGTCAGCAATGTTGTTGTGGTGACAGGCGGTTTTCTTGCATGCATGCACTGTGAACCCCAGCGTTCGGTGGGACTCCATCGAGCGGGATTACCCAGGGTGATTTGGCAGTGTTTCAGCAATCAGGCATCCTGCCACACAAACAGATGAAGTCAATAGAGACGTTTCCCCTTTCCTCTGAAATGTGACTCTGACAGATGCTTTGCTGACACAACAGTGACACGACATGACGGCTTCACGCACTCTCTGTGACTTAGTTACTTATTGCGGCTCAGAAGCGCACGATTTAACACAAGATAAATGTTTGTCAGGGGTGTCACCATGGAATACACAGGAAGTCATAGAACCGCTGTCCCGTGTGAACAAAACACAATGAAATATTCAAATGGGATTGTCTGATTTGGGCTTTCAGGAAACTACACGGGTTACAAAAGGTAGTTTTCACAGTAGAAGAATCATTCTTGGTTCCCAAAAGAACTTTTTTTTTTCTAAGTGTGAAGAACATTTTAATAATCTAAAGAACCTTTTCCACTATCAAGAACCTTTTGTGCAATGGAAAGCCTCCATGGATGTTAAAGGTTCTTTGTGGAAACAGTGTTTTTTTATACTTTCTTTTTGTATATTAAAGGAATTGTTCGCAGTGGTGCACCTTTCCATCATGAAAGATTATGAAAGAAGTCCTTATAACTTACACTTATAACTTCTGTTTCTCACACGATTATATGGCTTATAAGTCAAATATAAGACTTTCTTGGTTTACATAATGACAGTATTTTCCAGTCAACTGTTCCTTAAACAATAGTTGTAACTTTAAAGTGATAACTTTGAAAGCAAGGTGGGTCAACTTAGCCCTGCTGATACTGAGTTTTACCTTTGGTGCCGGGTCTCAAAGAGCATCAGTATCCGAGTAATCACTGTCTAAGGGGCGCAAAGGCCGAAAGTTATTACCAATCAGTGGGGTAATAGATTCAACACTTATAAATGGAGAATGCAGCATTTCTTCACAGCGAGGAGGGTCTTTGCAAGATGGATTAGGTGGGGTTTGTGAGTTCAACATTGACACAGATTCATCGTAAATCATTATGCCACAGACCTGGAGTGATTTCTGTATTAGGAGCAGAAAATGGAGTTCACCCAGTCAATGAGGAGGGCATATTTCACATCAATCACTTCCATGCTCATAGGCTTTATGCACCAGCAAGGCCACCACGAGAATGGACTGAATCAGTTGAGGGCTCTTTGTGTATGTATGCGTGCAGATTTCAGACAGCTGAAAATGTAAAGGTTTTAAAGACACTGAATAAGCATTGATTCAATCGCAACAGAAAGTATATATATATATATATATATATATATATATATATATATATATATATATATATATATATATATATATATATATATATAATCCATATGAATTGGGCGGTTTAGTACAATTTTTCTGAAGAGACAAGATCACTTCTTTATATGATGATCAGATTGAATTTAGGCTTTTATCCACCTATAAACATTGATCAGAGAACATAAACAGAAATTCAACCGAACCTGCTTGACGCACGAGAACAAACCTCTTGCTGAAGCTCAAAATGCTGCGTAACATGGGAATGAACGTCATGGGTTCTTGCGGAAGCGTAAACGTGCTGTGGAACCATAGACTGTGTAACACGAGAATGAACCTCGTTTTCGCTCTTAAAGCGATGCATGAGCTTCCGTTTAACTGATGTGTGAGTTGATGCATGTTTATGTGAATAAAATCTTGTTCATCACATGATCGTGTCTCTTCAGAAAATTTGTACTAAACTCAATTCATGTGGACAGGGGCGGCCTTACCTATGTTTCACCCGTTTCAATTGAAACAGGCCCCGCCCTCCAAGGGGGGCCCCAACAGACCAGCAAAATCCCCAAAAAATTCATTTTCTCCGTAGGATATTGATTTTCAGCCACGAGCTACGAGGTTGTGAAACGAAAGTTTGCAAAACACTGACGTCTCTGATTGGTAGAACTTGCGGTTACCATGGCGAAGTTTAACACCCCCGCGAACGGCTTAAGCGATCTGAAGTATAATATAGGTAGGCTAATTTATGTATGTATACCTTTGCCTTTTTTGCTGTTAGGTTAAAATGTTATTTTGAGCAGAAAAAGAATTTTAAGAGGAAATGAAACGTACATATGCCAGTGGTGCTGAAAAACGAAAGATAGCGGACAACAAAAGAAAAGCTTTATTCAGCCTACCAAAAGTGAAGTTACTCTGCGTGAAAGGGCGAGGCTTATTCCAACGTAAAATGCATTATAATTGTATATAGTTTTAATCAAATAAGGTTGGATTATTTCTATGTTGAGCTGCCTGTTCGTGAAGCTGAAAGTGCACGTAATAAAATAATATACCATTGATGCAAACCAACCAACAGGAATCCTTGCTTTTTCTGCTCTTTTATGTTTATGTTTTATGTGGGTAGGTGCCCCATATTAGTTATTGAAACGGGCCCCCAGATGCTTAAGGCCACCACTGCATGTGGATTAGTTTTACAATCTCTTTATGAACGGTTTGAAGCATCAAAGTGGTAGTTGCATAGCCTGTCAATGGAGGGACGGAAAGCTCTTTGATTTCATCAAAAATATCTTCATTTGTGTTCAGATCGAAGATGAACGAAAGTCTTACGGGTTTGGAATGACATTGAGGGTGAGTAATTAATGACAGAATTTATTTTTTATTTTTGGCTATCCCTTTAAATTTCCCTTAACCATAAAACACAAGGCAATGCAATAATAAACAAAAATGCCACACTGTGTAGGCTATTTTCTGTGTGAACTCTTCTATGAGTGTGGATTTATTAAAGATATGGCTTCTGTTAATATTTACCATATCATAAATAAGGAATCCTTTTGAAAACTGAAAAGGGTCAAAAATGGCTAAGTCTATTATTAGACCCAATAGAAAACTTTACAATAGATAGAAGAAGCGATTTATGCAGTAAGGCAAGCTATGTAGCCTACGTCTATTTATTTATTTGATATCAGGGCAATTGCCGAGGCTGGTAATATTTTTCATAGCAAAAAAAAAAAAAAAAAAAAAAGCACAAAAAAAAAAAAAACCGAAATCCAGAAGTTTGAATGTTATAAATATTTTGGCTACATCAACAACTGATGCTTTCAAAAGCACATTTTTGGGAACAACAGACGTCAATCTGACCTGCTCCTTCATATCGCTAGGTAAACAACACCCCTGCATGTCTGAGAGACAGACAGACATACTCTTTTATGAACAGTCTCACTTCACGAACAATTCACACAGTCTCGGCTGGAACTTCTGAATGTATGAATGCAGCTGGTTGTGATCATTGGAATCCGGATGTGATGAAAATGTTTCAGCTCAAAGTTTCTCCAGGAGCAGGAGCTCGAGCGCGCGGGACTCTCGCGCACAAACTCATTATCCAGCGTCTGCTTGACAGGGATTTTTTGTACTATTTTGGGGAGGTATCTGATAGTTTTTACGGAGTTTTGATTCTAAGCAGGGTATTAAGGAAACTTTTCCTAACGGCACGCCGGTTTTGCCAGAAGAAAGGATGCGAATAAAGGAGTTTCTCAGTTGACATGTTTGAAAGGTAATCAACCAACTTTGAAATGATCTGTTACATGCTTGGCAAACAAATAACATTGACTTAACAAGTTGATGAGATATTTAGGAGTGTGTTTGCGAGATTTTGAGTTTCGTTAGAGAAGAACAAACCTAAGAAAAACTTTCCACCGAGTTTAACGACATTTCGCTGGATGACGTCACTCCATAGGAAAGATATTGGTCGCGTTTGTTTACTTTGACGCAGTGAATCAGCGATTGATATTACAATACTATTTTGTTGTTATCTTACAGGTTTGAGGGCTAATTGCGTGGGGCAGTGTTGTTTTTGGGTGTGTTTAGTATCTAAACATCTGGCTCATGTCCTCGGAGACGATTTTACCTCCGGAGGGGCCTGAAGGGCCAAAAAAGCAGTTTCATGAGGAGACAACCCAACTTCTGTCAAAAAGAGGTAAGAGATTTATTTTCTATTTGTGAGATTCAGATTCAGTTGTATACCATGGATGCACTGACTAATGAGTGTTTAATGCATATTTTGTAGCACAAAATGGTGATTTGTATGTTTGTATTGGCTAAGTAGTCGGATGGTCTATGAAAAAAGTTTTTGCACAATAAAGCAACATAGAAGCTTCACACGTGACTTTTTATTTATATTGACGCCATGATTGACAGTATTGCTTGTGTGTGCCTCTAAACAATTAATAATATAACTCAGTTTGATAATTTTAGGTCTCTGAAAAGTCATTGCATTTGACTTAAAACTGTGACAGATCATCTGCAAAAATGTGACACTGATTTTGAATGTATAGCAAATATGTTTGCTGCATTTAAAATCTTTAGAGCAGTTTTCTTTTTTAATTATTTTTTAACATGTTAAATCTCTTGACCACATCCATTGTATGCTGAATGACCTTATTGACAATCATTAATAATGTTGACTTATTTGATTTATCTCCTGATTTTTACCTGCTGTCCCACCAGTAACTGACTTGCATAAATGGCAACTAGCAAACAGATTCCCCACATGTATGTTGCGCCAGTAGGCATGATAATGTTTTCATTATTTTCCAATAAAGATTGAAGGAGCGCCTTGGTAACTATTAGCAGGAACCACTGCCAATTATAGTTTTTAATTAACTTTCTAGTTGCTTGTGAGATTATCACATGTAAAATAAGCTTGGCCCCCCTCTTCTTCTTTTTTTTCTTAGGCACTGAACCGTTAACCATCCTATTTATACCAAGCATCATTATAGCACTGTCAAAAAATGGCAAAGTAGGACAAAGTAAGCAATCACAGGCTCCGGTGACAAATGGATTTTTGTAGGGCCTTCAAAGTCTCTCCGTTAAGACTGGATTTCCCTCCCCGGGGACTGTGTATGCTTAGAGAATAGAGCAATTTATTTCAAACTGTAATCACTAAATACAGCGATGCATCACAAGGCTGCTGGTACTGTATGTGCATTTGAGGAGTCATGGCTGGAATAAAGGGTTTCCATTCATCAGCCTCAAGCCCAGATGAAGTGATATCAATCTCTGTATCTAGAGCTACTGTATTGTATTGATCTTGTCCCATAATACGCTGTAACGAGGGCTGTAGGAAAAAAAAAAACTAACTAAACCAAACACTCTATGCTCACCAAAAGTGAAAACAAGCTTCTGTTTGCTGAGTCACATGCTTTTTTTCCCAGAATGCACTTGAGTGATGGAAAAGTACAGGTTTGTGCAACAGAACTGCTTTGACAATACTAAATAAATGAGCAGTTGCCTGCTACGTGTGCAGCCACATCGAGGGCCACCACAAATAGCACGAATCGGAGAAGCATACCATCTCGTTTACTCTATGGAATTGGGAGCTGAATAAGTTTAAGTGCAGCGTTTAAAGGTTGCCTATTTCTTTGTATGCCTATCAGGCAGGTTTTGCCCACATCCATTTTCCAATTTAGATGAATGCGCTCTTTATAGCTGTAAAAACCTTGGCAGGTGTTGTGTACCCAGGAGCAGAATCGAGAAAATGAGATCCAGAGTTCTGGCCTTGGCCTACCTGATCCGCTCACACGGTTTTGCAACTGTTCACCAAAGGAATCTGTTTTATCTGGCAAATTAGAACTCGTCTTTCTTTTCTTGAGGCTTAGGCGAGTCAATATTGGCCTTTTGCATGCTTGGCTTCTGGCAGCTATGAATTAACGCAAAACTCAGAGATTTAAAATATGACTGTGTTTTGTTCTTTTTTTTTTGTCCAGATAAATGCAACAGCTGCTCTGATGAATCCTCAGATGCTACAGAAACATCCCAAACTCCGATACCAGGAGATCACACTTCAGACGAGCAGGGTCACATGACAGGGGAGAACCACACCCATGATGGTCTTGTTAGAAGTAAGTGCTGACAAATGTGTTAGTCATGTCTACAAACACAAGTTAGTCATACATGCTTGACATCATTGGCTAGACTCCAGTAACTGTTGGTTTTGCATATTTTTGTCAAATGTTACCCGCAGTATTGTCTTCACTCGACTGAGTATGATTCATAGTTTTCACTTTCTATAACCAATGCAGTGTAGCAGATGCCATGTCGACAGAAAAAAACGGTTCTCTTAACAGTTTTATCCAATCAGAAATATCTAGTCTTGAACCTTTTTTTTATCAGTCAGTAATTTATATGTGAAACTGCTCTGTTTCCATATAAAGCATTTAATTTGTTACCAGTCTATACTTTACCATAAACTTCAAAGGGTTTGTGATCCAATCTCATTTGGATTATCAACTGACATCAACCTTTGTCAGCATTTTCTACAGTTCTGCGCTACTGAAAACTGAAGCTTACATCTGGAAATCACTAATGTGATTTTTAAAACGTTTACTGTGATTGTGATTGTGATTGGGTGTGATTGGGTGTATCTTTGATTTAAGATTATGATAATGCATAATCTATATGTACTGTATGTAAGCGCTTTGCTCTGTTATTTTCATTGGTAAGATAATGCTATAGGTGCAGTAGCACAGAGTCTTAAGCATTAGTTTTAGTGAAGTGTTGATTTAAAGAAAATGTACTGGATTTGAACCAGCATCTTTGAATTTAAACCAACTTGCAGTGAAGTTGTTACTTTCAGTTGTTCTGCTGCCAAAGTCTTGAAAGCTTAGTGAGCAAGGATATCCCATTGAGGTTTGGCCCTTGGTTGGCCTGGATCTGGAAATCATGGCTGAGGACTAGAATGTACTCAAATAGTATCGCTCTTACCTGGTAAAGCATGGAGTTGCATCATAGAGACTTTTCTTGTTCTGCTCATATGGGTTTGTGTACCAAAAAAAGTTGAGCTTGATAACATCTTGGAGGTTGTTCTTCCGCATGTGAGATCAATGGTGGATCAGCTCAGTTGCTGAACTAAGTCAGGGCATTGTTTTAGGCAAATGATGTCAAATGGATCAGGAGTGATGGAAAATCTCACTCATCACTACTAGGTCGGTTGGAAATAATTAGGGAAACAAAGATTTGAAACAAAGGATGTGTTTGGAAAATTCTCACCACTTGTTTTTGGAGGGGGAAAAAGTCCTGACACACGCACTTCCCACAGTCTCTTTGTGTAGAAATCTGGTGGACTGTGCAAACTCGTTCCACGGAAGATGCAAGTTTTCCATGAAAGAATTCTCCCCTATCAACTTTTTAATTTAATACATTTATTCAGCTAGAACACATTCAATTGATCAAAAGTAACAGTAAAGACATTTATAATGTTACATTTCTATTTCAAATTAAAGGGTTATTTCACCCAAAAAAATGAAAATTCTGTCATTATTTACTCACCCTCATGTTTTTCCAAACCCTTAAGACCTTCATTCGTCTTGGGAACACAAATTAAGATATTTTTGATGAAATCCGAGAGCTTTCTAACAGCAAAGTCATGACCGCTTTCAAGACCCAGAAAGGTAGTAAAGACATTGTCAGTCCATGTAGTCCATGTGACAGCAGTTGTTCAACCTTAATGTTATGAAGTGACGAGAATACTTTTTGTGCACAAAAATAACGACTTTATTCAACTATTTCTTCTCTTCCTTGTCAAGTCTCCAACGTTGTTCACGTGAGCACTATGACACGTGTGTGGTGCTTACGCAGGAGCCGGCCAATACTGAGCCAGCGTTCTAACGTAGAACCCGGTAGCGCTGCACTGTGTTTACAACATGAGCCTCGTCAGAGAAAGGCTGAATTCTCTGATTTACCAGCACATGAATAATGAATGAATAAGTTAATCAAATATAATAAAATGGTTATTTTAAAATCTATTAATATTTCACAACAGTACTTCTTGTTCAAATAAATGCAGCCTTGGTGAGCATAATAGACTTAAAAAATCTTACAGAAACCAAGTAGTTTGGTCCACTTTGACTTGTTTTAAATCTCAAATAATTGTAAGTGATTGGATATCTGCATAAGGCTCTAGAATATGTGACTATACCATGTAAGGGGCTGTCTGGCGAAGTATGGATAGAGCAGGGCTGTAAGGCAGTGCACTAATTGGATTGGGAAGTATGATGTGATATTTAGAGTCTAGAGCGGGAAATCTATAGGAAATCAACTTGACTAGCCACTTTACAACAGTTTATCTTTTTTTTTTTTATTATCATATTTCCATTTTAATTTGCTAGCAGAATTCACTGTCTAAAGATGAATCGCACTTATTCAGCACTGTCCGATGACTTACATGGGCAGATAAAAATGGACTATGGTTGAATATCCTCTGCTTGAATTATCGGTGTCATTTTTAATCGCATACTTCTCTATTAGGCTGCAAAAAGACAGTCCAGTAGAGACACAAAGAACAAACGCATTACACATTCAGTCTCATATGTGTGGGATGTGGCGAACCTCACAGCTGAACGACAGAAAAACTTGTTCTGGCCTGTAAGAATTTCAGGGTAATGATGTAATGATCAAGAGGTGTTTAATCACTGAATAATTCAATTGAATGTGAATTCATTTTTTATATCATTCTGTACGATGACAACGCCTCTGCGTTATGTCTGGAATTTTTGTTCTCTCACTCAGGGGTTACATTAGGTTCAGGATCAGGTATTTATTGTGGACGTTCATAATTTAGCTTTGCTGTTAATCCTCAAAATCAAATCATTGCTTCTAAGAAAGTACACATGCATTTCACCTGCATTCACTTTTGAAGAGTGCCTTTATTTCGATCAGAAAGAGTTGATTGATTCAAGATGCTAATTTTTCAGAACACGTGTTCCTCCGAAGCAAGAGCCCATTAGAACACAGGAGTAATTTTCAAGTGATTACTTGGCCGTGGGTCATGGAATCAAAACTGGAATAAATAGGGTGAAATGCTAGCGCAGGGGTTGATTAAAATGGCCATTGTGATTCTACCTCTGTGCTAATTATTTCCTCATTGTCTTGGTGTAGACATATTTCATAAAAATTCCCAGCATTTCAATTAGCGTCCTTGCAAAGTGCCGAAGCCCTTTTGGAGCTCTGCAGATTTATGAGTGTAAAATTTATTTAAATTACCTCAGATAAGAGGTGATCTACACATCTGTGAGCTATAGGTTTAGCACACCATTAGCATTTCTGATTGTACTCATTGACCATCAGCTCGGTGTTATTTCTTTTACAGGGTGGGCATTATGGGAAACGGCGCTGGGGTTTGAACTATGCAAGGAATGATAGATTGGAAAGTGGAGTCTGTCTGTTAATAAGATGTAGATTTGAGGCCCACGCTTTGATTAACAGCACAGCGCTGCATCTTCGAGAGCGTGAACGCTCCCGCTGCAGCAACCCAAACACAACGCTGCCTTTTCCAGCCAGAAAAGCACTTGGAATGAGAGTTGAGCGGGAGGGATTACTGGCCCTCTAACAGGGTTTTGGCTTCAACATTAAGGTTAAACCCCTTTTCTATTACAGTGATCTCTCGTGATGTGCTCCCATCCTGCCCTGCATGTTTGCAGGTTCACCGCACCTCTGCTAGGTCATTCCGTCAGGCCTCTGATCACTGGGGGGTGACCGGGGAGCCACCGACTGACTCCATTCAGGCAGTGCTCCCTGCCACAGCTAAAATCGATATGGCCATCTCCCTTTAAAAAGCCTCTCAGAAACAGACGAGCTCCCCTGTCCTTAAGCTTGATTCCCGGGCTTAAAGTCTTGATTGGCACCCCGAAGACAGAGTCCAGTGACCCACAGCTGTCACATTAGTGCAGTTAATGCTGAGATTGAAACGGAGCAAATAAAGGAACCTTGTCCATAGATATATATATTTTTGATAAACTCTCCTAGCTGGCTTTAGTTGCCCCTGGAGTCCCTCTGTAAGGCCTCGTTCTGTATGGCCTCCAAGAGATGGTTGCTGCCTCTTAATCCTTATGCAAGGATTATTTTTCTGTGCTTGATGTTTTTTTTTTTTTGTTGAGATTGGTGGAATCATTGAGTCACCGATGTAACTGAAACAGAAAATACACCCCCAGACTCCTCACATCTGTGTTGCTGGGTTTTTTTGTTTGCAGTTGTCGGGAGGGAGGGTGGAGCACTCAACGTATGAAGTCTGGCAGCTCCCTCAGGCTCGGTCTGAGTCACGTCATAATTGATCTTTCGAGAAAATGTGGTAGCTGTGTAAAACGGCTAAATCTGTGCAAGATGTGCGTTTTATAACCGCGTTTGTGTAGAACTTGTGCGTTTATGAGATTCTTCCATTCCACCGTGATGGAAACGGATGGAAGGGAAGGCGGTGCAGATATGGATTGCTTGAATGTTGTTTCAGGTTTCGAAACAAGGTGAAAGTTTAAAAACTGCAGTTTTGGCCTACTTTAGCCGCAACAACCACAAGCTTCTATAGTTCAATCAGTAGAGCATTGTAGCAACGGCAACTTCATGGGTCCTATTTTCAGAGATAAGTAGTTTTGGATAAAAGCGTCTGCCATAATTCTAGCCACCGACCATAGCCATAGATACCTTAATTCTAGGGATGGTCACAGTGGTTGACTAATTGATAATTTTTAATAGTTTATCCAGGTTATGTTGATCAAACTTTTAAAAATTGCATCCTGATATGTTTCTATGTTGTGTTTGAGCACAAAATGTGCCTAATGTAGGAAATCCATTTGAAGTGCATGGTGAAATGTCTAATCAGAGTCAGGGTAATCCAAAACCAACTTAATGCGAAACATCCTTAATATTAGTTGTTTAATCGATTAGTATCAATTTAAAAATGTAGTTTAGCATATCCCCACTTCAGATTGATTGTGTCTGCTCCACACTATCGTAAGGTTTTCTGGTGGGTTTTAATGATTTTGATGGCTAGCATGCCACATACTGCAAATGCAGATTTGAAATAGGAGTATAATAGATGAAAAGCTTAAGCCTTCACAATCTCTCTCCTTGTCTTTGGAGTTGCCGGCTTCCTTATAAAATGTAATTAAGCAGAACAAGGTCCGAAGGGGTTATTTTTTTCCACTCAATCAGCAGCCAAATTACTACATTTGAAATTAGTAAATCCCAGACGCCTGGCTCGGCTTGTCATTGTTACAGAGAGATGGAGTAAAAGAATAGCCGAGTGAGAGCGGGACAGACAGTGAATGACTGCGAAAGAGGGTAGCCCTGGAATATTAAACGCCTTCTCAGGTGTCACATCTCTACGGCAGGTTTCATTCGAACAGCCAAATTTAAATGATTGTCAGAAAGAATTAAAAGTGTGCTGTAGCACAAAAAAAGCTGAGTAATAGTGACTACCTATTCATCTTCTGCTAGAAATGAGTATAAAATAAGATGTGAGCTACGGTGTCTCTCAGAAATTAGATATTGTAGGGTGCCAGCAAACCGGAGGAGGTGCTGTAATGGAGTTAAAATAGTTCTGGCATGTGACATTTGGGGCGGCTTCAAAGAACAGGGCAATTACTGTGATCAAGAACACACAGTAGTCTCAAATAAATGTATTAAAGACACAATTGGACAAAAGTTTAAATAAGCTAACTTAAAAAATATACATAGCTGTTGTGCATAAGACAATATCAAGAAAGTTCTGGGTGTACCAGACACCTTTGTGCAGTTTGCACCTTTCGTTTTACTCTTTATTTGGTCGGTTCAGATTCATTTTATGTACACAATGGATCCAGCTTAGGCAATAGATCACCTAAGTGAAAATTTTAATTCTTTACTTTTCTTCTCGGGAAGTAAGACCTTGCCACAGAGTCGGAAGGTCAAGCAGTAAACGATTTTTAAAATGCTGAAGGTTTTTTTTTTTCTGTCACAGCCCTTTTTTAATAATATTCATTCTACTTCCTCCCCTCCAACCAAATTCCCATGGTTTTGTTTCTATAAATACGGGGACATCATTTCAACTGAAAGAGTATATTGCTTTGGATTGAAAGGTGTAAGCTTGCCATAGGTGTTTGTTAGGAGAAATGCCACCCCGGGCTGTTTTGGGAGATGGTGGGAACTCTCCTGGTAGGTCAGTGCACATTTGCAAATTAGCATTTCAATCAGAGAGACTGGCCCATGGAGCATTAAACAGATATTATTATAATACACAAAGCGAAACAAATTCTAATGCAGCAACCCTAGCCTGGATTATTTTTAAATCTTTTTTATTAGGATTTTTCAAAGAATGTTTTTAATTAAAAATTTTTGCTTTATCTTTTTTTTTTTATATTATTGAACATTTTAAAAAGTAAATTTAAAATATAAATAAATTTTTTTATCATTTTCAACATTTTCAAAATGTAATTTTGAAAGACGTCCTCTATTTATTGATGTCCTTGATATATATATATTGATGATATATATATATACACAGTTTGTATACATAAAGACGTCCATATATTACTCATACTGCATACTGTGTGTATACTGTGTAGGTTCAGTATGAGGTTCAAAATGTGCTGTCCACAGATTTTATCATTTGTAATAAAACATAATCTATGTAACTTTCCCCATACATCAAGTAAACCTACAAAAGATCAAGCCGTTTAAAGAGAAATTTCCACTAACTTGACCATTTTAACTTAAGATAGCGTTTTTTCACCATCACAGTACTTTGCATATTTTTACCGGCCAACTCTTTTTTGTACAGGTAATGATTGTTAGCCATTAGCAGATGATGATAAGAAATGGATGGGGGCTGTTTAGCTGGATGACATGAGTTGACAAGTGAATTAATGTATGTTCCGTTTGACGGGCGTCCTAATGGGGCACAGCAAACAGCTCCACTCTCAGGATGAAATATTAAAAGGCCTCGAGCCGCAAAAATACAGGGACCTACTTCTCTCTCTCTCTCTCTCTCTCTCTCTCTCTCTCTCTCTCTCTCTCTCTCTCTCTCTCTCTCTCTCTCTCTCTCTCTCTCTCTCTCTCTCTCTCTCTCTCTACCTTTCAGTCTCCATAGAGATCAGCGCAAATGAGAGAACATCCTGCCCCGTCTCACCTCCTTTCCGACATCTCTGCTGCTTGACCGAATTTTCGCCGTCTTGTTTATGCCACTCCATGCCATTGACGTTCATACATATTCGTTCTTGGGAGGTCCGCCATGCTCTGCTTCCATGTCTTTGGGGTACAATTTCGAATTCTTCCAGCGGAGCTATTTTCTGTGACACCGAGGCAAAGGGGTGTTTATCCACAGTTTTACATAGAGAGCGACTCCACGGTGGCACGCCGTCTCTCCTGGGCGTCCCAGCCCGCCGTCCCCGCGTGGGGTGTGCGCCGAACGTGCGGTGACAAATGGCAATTATATTTGTGTGTTCTTCATGAATCCATCAAACACTGGCCTTTTAAAAATGCTCCCAGGATATTTGAGGCTGTCAGATCCAGGGGACCAAATTGGGATGCTGCTTAGACAGTCAAGAAGCACTCACCCCCTGTTTGCCTGTGATGTGTTTGACAGCGTGTGTAGAGGAATACCATGTATTATTCAACTACAAATGTACACTCTCAACAGTTGTTGATATGTTGGAAGCAGAGCGGTTAGAAGACCAATTTGAACTGTTTTCTTTTTCCCCCTCCTTCCATTCCGCACCATAACATGGTGTTTTAATGCGACCCGTCAGCTTGTGTACAATCACCGTTTGCGAGACAATGCTTGTTTTTACACTTAGTGCGGCTATTCAATTTTTATCACCTATCATGCCTTGGGTTGAAAGCAACATTTATATTTTATGGAGGGGTAACTTTTCTTGTGGGTTGCGTTGACCTTTGGGCTTTCGTCGGGCCCGTGCTATCTTATCAGTGTGCACCAAATGCCCGCAACATTCTCTGTTCTGTTGTTCTAGCAATGTATTGCAAGATGCATGTGCAATGTGTTCCTTGACTGGGCTGCTTTTGAGGCTGTCTGGCGAAGCAGAAGGCAAATGCAGTGTTGTGGTTAAAGATCAGGTTTGGTTCAAAACACTTCAAGGGGGATCCATAAACCATCACCGTTGTGCCCTTGAGCAAGAGACTTAACACCAGGCTGCTCCGGGTGGGCTATCCTGATGTACAAACATCAGTTAATAAATTATTGCTTTCTTCTAACTGCTGTTGCTTTTATACATTTTAAAAGCTCAACTTTCCCTGTGCGTAAGGTAGTTACCAATCAGGCAGTGACAATGGAAAGCTTTTGTATTGAGGATTTTGTGACCTTGAAGGCTGTTGATGTGCAAAAAAAGAAAAAAAGGTGAATATATATATATTTTCAGTAATCATTCATCTAAAGCATCTTACAGTAAACTCATGGAGTAGCGACTCCTGGAGTAACATGAGAACGTTATTGAAACTGAGCTGCAAAAACTACTTGTTTTGAACTTCCACTACTTGCGCTCAGATTATTGCATCAACATTTTATACTTTCAGTTTGTATTTAAACTTAAGTTGGTTTTAGTAATTTTATGGAGTTTTTGTTTAGCGTATATTTATTTGTATTTCATTTTTAGCAATTTTAGTACTTAAACACTTAAACTAGTACAAAAACTAGAAATGTTGCTTAACTAACTAAAATAATTTTAAGTTGAAGTTTTTCATCTAACATTTATATTTTGCTTTATTTCAGCTATATTTCAATTAATAAAAACATTTGTTACTTAACAATAACATCAGTGACCAGCAACCATCTAGTCACCAGCCCTGAGCTTTGCTGACAACTACCCCACAATTTGTGGGATATACGGATTGTAAAATTTGCTCAAAATTATTTAATCATAATTAAACAAAGGTAGCCAATAGAGTATCCTGCTGACTCCTTACATGTGTTTGACAATTGGCCATGGCCTGTTTTTAATTGTTGTAATTTTACATTCACGTCAGCGTCCTCCCAGGGTGATATGATGTTATAAAGAGTTGGGCTGTATTTCTTCTCTTGTTAACAATAATAGCACAGTCAGTGTGGACCTCCCACCAACAGAACAAAGTAATTAAGAGAACTAATTTCACTGAGATTTCATTGGGAAATTCAGGCTCTCTACCTTACAACACACCTGACTAAATGCAGAGATATCTGCAAAAAGCAAGAATAAGGTAAAAAATAATAATTCTAAAAATGCAGGAAAATGATGAATAATTCAAAGGAGCCCAATAAACATGAGGTGCGTATCCTGAAAGAGAGTACAATAAGACTCCCAGCTGAGCTGAATGCACACTAGTGTCACTTGCTCACTTTGCCATCACTACTGTTGCATCGTATAGAGCCTCTCGGTTCAGGCCATGACCACCTCCTCACGTTTGTTACTTGTATGAAGACTGCAAGTACTGGGTTTCTGTCTCACGTGGGCCTAGGTTTGAGGTAGACTGTATTCAGGTTATGGATCACAGGGGGTTAGGGTTGGGAATTGTGAAGTGGTTCTTATTCAAAACCGGTTCCTTGATGCACTAAATCTGGGCTCAAACTACAGGAGTTTTAAAATCCTTACCGATTATGAAATCTGGTTGCATCACGCACAGCCTCAAGGGATAAAATGTTTACCGTTGTTTGGCAACACCGTCAGCATGTTAGCTTATAGCGCTAGCAGTTTTCTACACTTACCCAGTATGTTCAAAACGGACACGATTTCTCCCCAGCTCTTCTCTTTGTCCATAGAAGACACATTACGCAGTCGTTTTGTTGCCACTCTTCCACAAGCCATCTCTGCTGTCCAACAGAGCCATAAAGCAGCTTGTTTCACAGTCGCCTTTTCTCGCATTCACCTCCATCTCCTTGCAAACTTGTTTCTCATTCGCTATTGTGAAAGTGCTGATGTAATCGTAGTCATAATCATCCCGGTTTAAAATAATAAATATCAAACATGTTTGATTTTATCAGGGCAGCTCCCGATGTGTCTGTGAGCAGATCGGGAGGTTTAAGATTTGATCTGGAAGCGCCTCACATTAGGGCCAAACATCGTAGCCAACCAAGGTCCTGGAGAAGATTTTTTTCTCAGATTGCCGGGAGGGGTAAATCGGGATAAATCGCCCTAAAACGCCTGTAGTAGTCTGAGCCAGCTTAAATGTGAATAATTGCATGCCCCCCCAATCCCCTCCCCAATTCTTTCTTCCTTGGATGATTAATAAACCATAATCGTTAACTGGAATTGGAATAATTTTTATAGGGCATGATGCAACAACATGTGTCACTCGTACTGTTGTGTAAACTTGACGTTTAAAATTAGGTGAATATTTGCAAAGCGCACATTTCCTGGTTTGTTTCTTACTTGAAAATGTACTAAAATAAAACTTTTCCTGTTTTGCATTTTATATTAAAAATAAATGCTATAAAGGTTATTAATTTCGTTCGGGTTAGTAATAACGTCCAGACACCTTGAAGTCTTTCTGGTCAAAAACAGTTGATTAAAAAAAATTCTCTCTCTCTCTCTCTCTGTCTCTCTCTCTGTCTCTGTGTGTAGCTCAACCTCAGCCTCTGCCCCAGCCAGCAACATCCCTGCAGAATGCTATTGATGGAGAGGCTGGCAGGCGGCAGAACGGTCTGCACACAGTGCTAAGTAATGGCCATAGGACGCCCCGCGGGGTCACACAACCGCCCTCCGCCGGCCACACCTCCGAGCCCAAGAAGCACCCATCGCCTGTCTCACACCGTGTGCAGAGAAAGCTTCGTTCTAGCCTGTCGGTCAACAGCAACAGCAGCAGAAGGAGCAAAAGCAGCTCGACTGGTTCCCATAAACCCGGCTCTACTCCAGAGGGTACATGACATCACACACGCAAATATACACTCGCACACAAACTCGTATGTGCTTGCAGATTTCATCTGTTCTTGTGAATCTCTGGTCTTCCCCTCCCTTCGCTTAACCGCAACTAATCTGTTACTTTTCTGTTCTGTGTCCTGTAAATGCACTGCTTTACTTCATCTTTCATAACTCCCAACTAGATTGATCTCTTTATTTCTGTGGTGTTGTATTGTCTCGCAAATGGGAAGGAAAAACAGAAGGCCGATCTGAAAAAAGCAGCTTGCACATTGTCAGGTGTGATGGTAAGGAGAGGGCAGTAATGAAGGAGATCGCTGGTGCATTCGTAATGGTCACCAAGGTGTGACCTTTTAACAAGACTGTGGAGAGCGGGGTCTGCCATGTGTCAACCCCACCTCAGCAGGGGCTGTCGCTAGCCTCTCTCACTGTGTCCTCTCATTATGACCGGCTCTCTGCCTTGCTTCTGTGTACCAGCGCCACTTTCCTGGCTCATGTATTGCGTTTTCTCTACTGCGTGATGTTCAATCATGCTTGTCTGATACCGTAACCCTTTTAAATCAAGCAAAGTCTTGCACCTGCTGAGACTTTCAGATTCTCTGTAAAGCAGTTTGTATGTTTCATACAACATGCCCTGTCAGTTAGCTAAATTAGAAGGGATAATTTGGGAATTATCATCCCACAAGTGACTTGGCCCAAATGTGTTTTCATGAAATAGATTCAGGAAGTTTGGAAACAGGAAGTTAGAACTTGATAAATATAAATTATTATTATTTAATTTTTTTCATTTATCATTTATTGGTTTAAAATGTAATGCTCTATACAAAGTACATCATTGGTGTTTGCTGTTGCTACAATTGTTGTTTAAGTAAGAGGGGACTTTCTTGTACTATACTAATTGAAAACGTTTTAATGTATTTATAAATAATAATTTAAATAATAAAGCCTTGCATGCAGAATTTATTTATTTGCTTGGTTTGTTAGTTTTATTTTAAGATTTATTTGCACAAAGGTAACCATAGGCCTGCACTTATTAGGGGGACTTGATCCTGTGTGTGAAAAGTCAGGAAAGAATGTGAACATTTTCCAACACTGGAAAGTTTTAGATCAGATTTATCACTCAGGTGATTTGCGAGTAGGAGCCTACTACGAGGTGGATGTAACAAACACTATCATCTCCCTACGGATTTAACGGAAATGTGTATCTTAAAAGGCGTCATAGTTTTCACATCTTAATTGGAGGGGGGGGGTGCGTGAACAGTTCAATAAGTCTGTCTCATTACAGCTTGTGTGCGTGCGAGTGTTATTTGTAGAACTGTGTTTTGAATCAATATGTTCTCTCTCAAGTAGTAATTTCCCCCTGGAAAACAGCAGGCTGTTGTGTTTTAATGTTTACACGGATTACCATAATCTGTTTGCCTGTGAAATTAGCCTCTAAACAGCCTGGGAAGCTGAAGAATAAAGCTTTACAAGATCTCTGCTCAGGGGATTGCGATTCCTCGTGTTCTTGGCTGCCGTCGCAAGCTGCGATAACAGCAACCCCAGCAGAAAATCAACTAATTGAGAGATCTTTTGTTCCGTTGCGGGTGGGTTAGGACCTTGAGTGATGGCGTGTTTGTGATTGTGTTGTGTTGCAAGTACGCAGTAGTCTAAAATCCCTCTGACAAATTCAATTAAGGCTGCGGGATGTACTCTGAAAGCTAGCGCGGTCATTAGCAGTGCCATGTTTTTCCCGTCTTTGCAGCTTCCCCAGCGTATCCAAATTTCTCTTTCAGAAAGTTTACAGCACTCACTTCCTTATTGACTGCAAATTAACTGCTCAATGCCAACTTTTTTTATTTTATCTTATCTCCCTCTCATTTGGTCTCTAAAGCCGCCATGTACAACCCATGCACTAGTCAGTCTTTCTTCATTTGAACGTTTCTGCACCGCTCACTTGTTTTATGTCACGCTGCATTTCTTTTTGATGTTAGCCTTTGGAGTTTTCCAGATGTCTCAAACTATTTCCTCCAAGGCGCTGGGGCTGTTTTTGGCCTCGCGGAATCTGGACGTACTCCGCTCGGGCTGACATTAAACATGAACCCTCTCATTGGGGCGATGCCGGTTTTGCGGCTGAGATAAGGCAGCCTGTCTCCTGTGTACATTACACAGACTCTCATTCCTTAAGATTCACACTAATCGCTGCTGATAAATTATACATCCAAGGGAATTCATTATGTACTGTTGCTTTTAAACCCGTTTCTAGAAAGAAATTGTTAGTTAAAAAAAGGGCAAGGAAAATAGAGCAAGAAAAAATTATCTGTGTGGACACGTGTAATTTTTCACACTTGTTTAATAGGATGCCCCAAATCAAATCATTATTAAATGAATTGGTAATCAAGTAGCAAGTACGCGATTTTGATTAGCATGTATTATATATGAGTACTTTAAGCAGATGAATTAAGCAAACAGTTGATGTTGCTGATGTAGTTGGCACAGGCGAAATCTAAAAGTACGTCCGTTTGACCTTTCAGAAAGCTGATGTTTTAAGCCTTTGGTGGGCCTGCATGCAAACTTGTTTCATGTTCAAACACTGTCCAGGCTGCACAGCACCACCGCTGGTCAGCTCCACCGCCTACCAAAAAATCACTTTGATCAAACAAACATGAACATCCAGTGGTCTTCAGGCCTCGTCCTTGCTCCCCCCCACCACCACCAGAGCCCCAATCAAACCCAGCAATCTCTCTGACAGCTCACCCTGGACTGATGAAAGCCATGCAAATTCACATTTTAAACTGATAACGATACACACCACATTGCAATGATTTCTCCAATGCACCGCGGTTTGGGTTCTACAGTTGATTAGAGGTCCGAGCGGCACGTCCGGCTGGTAGGGGTTCACTGTTATTCTCTACGGCACTGTTTATGCGGGAGCACAGTGTGGGCGCCGTGCCGATTATTGAAGCTTAGTTTGAGTGAAAGATGTTTTCTTTTCACGTTGGTGCTGTTTGTTATAGTTGCATTTTTTTTTTTTCTATAATAGATTTTGTATGCCTTGTATCTATTAGCACACCGCAGTCTGGTTGTATACCATTAATTAAATATGAGTTGTATTGTATGTATCATATTGCAAACACTCTACTGAGCGATTTGAGGATTCAGTTCTTGAAAAGTCAATTATCTACCCGGATTTTGGGTGATGTAATATTTCCATGCACAAACAGGTTACTTTTGGTTTGGTTATGCTAATATTAATTTAAATTTTTGCATTGGTTTAATTTATTTATTTGCATTAAATATATCAAATGATGGCCGAACAGTAGTCTGACAAATAATTTTATTTTTAATATAATTTATTTTGCTAGAGAGAGGGCTCAATATAGATAACATAGATTACCTGTTGTCCTATCAATGCTACTGTAAAACTGTGTATCCATGTCACCTTAAACAACTGTAATTTGGCATCGTATGTGGTGCACCTGCGAGAGGAAGGTTAAATGTTAATCAGAGATAAGAGAAACGACAGCATTAACACGCCAATTTGCTGGTGAAAATGTTGGACGCTGTTAATCAGCTTTACGTGACCGACCCTGTGCTTTTGCATGATAATAACCCCATTATTCACAAAGCTACTAATCAACCCAAAAGTGGAATTTGTTCCTTTTGAATTTCTCTGATTCCTCTTTTGCTCTCACCGCTGCTGAACCACCGTCTTACCCTCCCACACACACACACACACGCGCGACGCATATAGACAAACGTACGCTATACTTGTCAGCCAGTATGATTAAAACAAATAAAATGTTGTAAAATACATAGACTATATAAATATTTAAGTTTATTTCTATTATTTTTATACATTTCATATTAAGCTAAATTTAGTTTTTAAGCCTAAATTTGATTTTAAAGGTGAAGTGCGTAATGTTTGAGCCACTTACAAAATAGCAAAAATGATCACACAAGAAAAGTGACACTACTTTAAATACTTCAAAATAATTTTGTATGTTTATTCGATGTTTTTGTTTTGTTTTGTTCTGCCTGCTGCAATTCTCTGAGAGCAGACTGCTGTGTCCACTGCATCCTGGCCTGCCTGTTTTGTGAATTTGTCACTCTGTGCAATATGGTGGTGGCTCAGGCCTCGTGCGGCACCTGCACGTCAGAAGCCTGTTGCTGCTGCTGCTGCGCAGACGACCTGGGAGATGACTGCAACTGCCCCTGTGACATGGACTGTGGCATTATGGATGCGTGCTGCGAGTCCTCGGACTGCCTGGAGATCTGCATGGAGTGCTGCGGAATCTGTTTCCCAACATAAAAGCCCAGATGCATTGCAGGCGACAGCCAGGACAGATGTTGAGTGTGTGTGTGTGTGTGTGAGTGTGAGAGTGAATGAGAGCTACTGAGTGTGTTCTTTTCACACTTGTGAAAAATCTGTTCCTGAGCTCAAAATGACCATAAAGGTCATACAAAAGGACAAAAATACATTATGTACTTCACATATCCTCGTAGACTAAAAGTGCACAAAAGCATATTCAGCGCTTTATATTCAATGCTTTAATATATCAGAGCTTGTTCTATTGACTGTTTTAACTAAATTTCATCTCTTTGCAGAGGTTTTGAACATTGTTTCTTTTGTTTCCAAAGACATTTTACACTTTATAATTTTAAAAACTTGCAGATGGTTGAATTAAAACAGTAGACGTCACATGACTTGAGGTCGCACTGCACATCACTGTAATTTGAGTGGAAACAGCTTTCATACTGTCAGAGGTCAAGCCTTTGTGGGTGTTAAGTGGAATTCTTATTTTGAACTGTTTCTGAAAAAGAGAGGGCTGTTTAAATGATAGCCAATTTTGTAAGTCTTTATTTAAACTGTGTCTACTGTAGCTCATTTAATTAAATGTCCCTAAGTTCTTGAAACAACATTAGCTGTTAGCTTGCTGGTGCTTTAAAGATACACAAAAGAACTGGATACACCGAATAGTGTAGAATGCAGCCAATTACGTGTAAACTTGACTTTGTTTTTCTTTTACTTTTATTAAGCCTCTGCTAAAGATACTCTATAAAAGCATCTTTTTGCTTTAGTACTTAGGTGAAAACTGAACACATTATTGAAAAATGTTACATTGTTATATGTAGTTCGAATTGCATTGCCTGAGACCTTCTTGTGAATTGTACAAAGCTGGCATTTGTCAGCATTACGTAAGCTCATGTTAGCATCATAACATTAACACGGTTGTTTTTTTGTTCAAAGTGCGTAAAGCCTTCGGTACATCGTGTGTAAGTGATTCGTCTGACTCATCTCGTCAAAACTGCTTCCGACATACTTGCCAAACTGCACTTCAGAAACACAGTGTGACAGAACTGACCTGAAACATTCAACTGAACAACACAACACAAACACAAACAACTTTACCTCTACTGACTTTACCTCTCTTTTGACGAGACCCACTTTAAGACCAAACTGACTAGGACTGGCTCTTTAACACTGAAAATCTGAAAAAAAGTATAGTTGACTTAAGATACTATAGAAGTTTGTTGTTACTGTAAAGGCTTTTTAAATGAATCAAATGCATTTTAATAGTAAGCAAACTAAAACTCAAGTCATTTTCTTGAGATTTTCAAATTCATTTGAATGAAAATGCACATAAATACACTGATACAAAATATATACATTGACATAAATACATTGATTTAAAATCTCAGAGAAAAAGAAACTAATTAAAAAAGATTGAGATAAAAATGAAAACACATTTTAGAGACCGGTGTTTAAATTTAATTGCAAATCTGTAGCTAATTGCAATGTCAGAGGACCAGACAAAGATGTAATAGTCTATAAAAAAATCTTTTAATAAAATCATGCCTTCCACATTCAAAAATGCAGGTTCCATGATTATGAAACATGTTTTTTTTTTTTTAAGGAATGTGAAGCTTAGCATTGGTATCTGTCCAGCATACTGTATTCAGCACAGTTTGATGGTTTCTTCTTTGTCCTCAAATCACTTTTTAAATATCTGCATTTATGTACCAAGCGTTGGTTTGTTAATGGACCATCAACATTACAATTTTCTAAAAATAAAATCTTAAACTGGTGACTAAGACATCTGTACCTGTTTTGTGATGCAGAATTGTGTGATTATTCACTGAAAATCGTCTACACGGTTTTTGTTTTCTCAGAAAGCCGCCCGTGGTCTGAATGTTTATCAGGTGCATGACATGCATCAGTGCAGCTGGGCTGTTTCCCATCACATTCAGGCATGTGGTAATTGACTCACCTGTACAAGGTTCAGAGATGGATATAATGTAAATCGTTAGCATCATAGTCGGCGTATCAAATTGTAATGTCTCCAGAGAGATTTTGAAGGTTTGTGATAGATTCAGGATGGTATGTCACACTGAATTAAAGGTTGGAGGAGTTGTACGTTCTATTAAATTGGCTGAGGAGTTTTAGATGGTGACTGATAATGCTTCCAAAAGACGTGACTTTGTGCCCTTTTGTCAATTTACAGAATTGTTTCCCTTTCGTCGGTTATATAATATACAGTACCATCATTATTTGCAATTAAACTTTTCTTGGGTAATTTTGAATGAGTATTATTGAGTAAAAATAACCGTCCCTTTAGCTGCCATTTAATTTGTGTGAATATTTAGGTTTATATTTACGATACTGTTAATTCTGTTACATTTGGTAAGAAGTCTCTGTCTCTCTTTGATAAAAAATTCAGGTAAAGCATAATATTGTGAAATATTATTACAGTTCAAATGGTTTTCTGTTTTAAATAGAATTTAAAAAATAATTTATTCAAGTGATGGCAAAGCTGAATTTTCAGCAGCCATTATTCCAGTTTTCAGTGTCGTCATTCAGAAATCATTCTAATGCTGATTTGGTGGTCAACAATGTTTATTTTTATTATCAATGTTGAAAACTGTTGTGCTGCTTAATATTTCTGTGAAAAACGTGCTCATTTTTTCATGATTGTTTGATGAATAGAAAGTTCAAAAGAACAGCGTTTATTTTAGTTCGATTTTATATATAGATCAATTTAATTAGTCCTTTCTGAAAGTATTTATTTCTTAAATTAAATCTCACTGGCTCCAAACATTTGAGCAGTAGTGTATATACTGGGCATTTTATTATTATATTAGCCATCAGCCACCTTGGTTTCTAGATATTGAAATCTGCCTTTTGATAAAACTCATTCTCTAAACAATCTCACATAGGGATTGAACATCAGGAACATGCATAAGTCAGGAGGAACCTGTGCCTTTCCCTCTGGATGGTGGTCTCTCCTGACCTTTGACAAACCTTTGTCCCTGTTAACCTCTCAATTAACCTCGACACCACCCCACCTGTGCTGCCATCTGTTCCCTCCCACAACCTGCGGCCTCACCCTCACTTCCTTCTGCCGTTTTCTGCCCAGATACCGCCTGCCAGAAAATTACCATCTTATTTCACTAATGGCATTGCTGGAAATATTGGAAGTCGTCTCTAATCACATGGGAGATTTTTTTCTTTTCTTTTCTTTCTCCATATTCTTCCACTTTTTTTCTTGTTCAGAAAGAGGGGGAGTTGAGAAGTCCAGGTAAGTGTGCAGTGACCTTTTCACAAAGTCACCCACCTCTTCTCCTTTTAATCAAACCCCCTCTGTTCCTCGCTGTGCCACTGCTTGTAATGTCACAATTAAGGTGGCTCCATTGTTTCTGTTTTCAGGCTGGAGAGACGTAGCGCTTCTTGGACCCTGGGTCATTTCTCTTGCAATATTAAATAAGTCATTAGAGACCCGTGACCACCACCCCCACCTTAGATAGTGGAAAATGACTATCTGCTGTTACCCGCCACCTTATGTAGCGCATATTCAAAGTTCTAGTTGCATCGTGCTTGCATCATAAGAGGACACAAATATGCGGTTTGATTTGTGCAAGTGTGTATTATGATATTGAATGAAAAAGAACAAAGATAAAGGGGACCTATAATGCCCTTTTTTATAGTCTTGATTTTGTTTTTAGGGTTTACTAAAATAGGTTTTCATGCTTGAATGTTCCAAAAACATTATTTTTCACATATTTGATATTGCAGCATCTCTGTTTAGTTTCTGTTTCTATGAAGCCCCATCCTTCTGAAAAGCACAATGTGCTCTGATTGATCGGCTGGATGAGTGTGTTGTGATTGGTCAACAGTTTTGAGTGTGTTTGGGAAATGTCACACCCTTTACCATAACCGCGAGTTTCAACACACTATTAACTCAACTAGGCCTCGTCCCTTTTCTCCGTGTATGCCGTGGGCAGGAATTATTTAAATATGTGATATTGTGACGTGTGTGTTGCCAGAAGAAAACTCAAGACTACAATCGAGGCATTTCAGGAAGTTCAGAAACAGTGCGCACTGATATAGAGAATAACTCTCTTTTGCAATGACTTTGCGCTTTGTAACTTTGTAGACATTTTTCATGCTCAAACAGCAACATCACACACTAAAGAAAGTTGGAAATGTACAAAAGTATAATATGAATTTTATCCCCTTTGAAGATGATAATTACTGGCACCTGGCCCTCAGCTAACCCAACGTTATGGCTTCTTAAGTGCTAATAATGACACGGCAGTGCATCATTCTTCTGATGTTTTCCATTTCTTTAACGTTCACAGGCACTTTGTGGACCAAATCCACCCCTTGTCTTGAAGTCAAGCACTTCTGTTCATCGCCTGAGCCATATGCATAATGTACCATCCTGCCCTTTTTAAACATCAGAGTCAATGAGGGGTTTGAGTGGACAGTCTTTCAGATATTTGAGTTTGAAAGGTAGATCTGTCAGTCAGGTAAGCAAAGGCAAGACGTGGAAGACACGGAGGGGGAAAAATAGAGTTCAAGAAATGTCACTCTCAATTAATCTCCTCAGTTCCTGTCCCCATTAAAAGCCTAACACATGGGGGATGCTTTACAATGCAAATGGCCTCATTACCTAGCCACACTTAATTGACTCTGACAGTGGCTTGGGTTGTTTTGCATTCAATATTTTTGTTTTCTTGATTTAGATCTTGAATTTGCTGATCAAAATGGTTGCTTACTGAATTACAGTTGAGAAGTGGCAAAAAATGGCAACATGAAAAGCTACTATTTCATGTAGCTACCGGGAGATGGTTTATTCTAATTCTTTTGTGTATTATTTCAGGGATGATGGGGGAAAAAAGCATCTATTTTCTAACCTACGACAATCACCTCACGGCAAACAGCTTGTCATATTGTGCATTTATCTTCCTTTTTGGAATTCTGTTCTTAAAAAATTGTATTAAGTGTAAAATAGACACAACGAATGAAATGTAAATGATTTGCAGGTTTGTATTTTGTATTTCAGCGCTGTCTCTTTGTACTCACACCTTAAATATTTAAAGACCCCCTCCATAAAACCTTTGCTGCTTTACAAGGGCACCGCATGCTGTTTAATCTTTCTTTACCTGCAGGCGAAGCAACAGCAATGTAACGACAGCAAGCGGTAGTTAGCGAGATCAGGAAAACAAGCCCACAGCCACAGACGGGGCACGGAGTGGTTCAAAGTTTCTACGGTTTGCCTTTTTGAAGTCGAACGCTGACAACACCGGCTTTGGATTTAAAATGAAAGAGACACATTGAGACGTATTTTGAACACATGTCTTAACTTTTCATACGCATTTTTGCAACTTTTCAACCGCGTATTAAGACTATGGGATTGCCCTGTGAACGTAAATGACTGGGCTTGTCTAGCCTATTAGTAAGGCATTAAAGTTCTGCACCTTCAACTTTTTTTCTGCGCCCCCTAAATGCATTGAACCATGGGAGAGGCAAATTGAGTTTGACGCGTGGTCTGGAAATGCCTGTTTATTTGCTTGTCCGCAGTCCTTGAGCTATAAATTGGATGTCACCTTTGCTACTTGTCATTCTTTGATATGGATGTGTTGTGGGAACCAAAGCAGGGAGTTGATTGTTTGCTCTTTACATCACTTAAATGAAAGGCCTCAATAGCTCGTAGTCATTCGCCATCATTTTGTTTACCATGATGCTCTGAGCTAGTTTATTGCGATTCAACCGCTGCTACAATCCACAGGGTTTGACGGTAATTAGATTAAGAAAAAAACATCCTATCGCTTTTCTTCTGGCCTTTAAATACACGTCTGAATTTGCAGCATACTTTGCTATTTATGGTTTTGTCAATCAGCCGTGGCAGGCATGGTTTATGAAAGATAAACAGTTTAATCACTTTGTTTTTTCAGTCTGATAGCTTGTGGTAGAGTCAGTGGCAGGTCAAATTCTTTTCCGGTCAAAGCCTTTCAGTGTGAAGATCTGATGCTATTTTGGCACTGACATCAAAAAATTATGATAGAGTATGCAAGTATGAATCTCACGAAACCTGTATTTAACCCCCAAATCAACTGAGAAAAGAAATGGTATATTTTGTTTTTAAAAATAGCCTATTTTAGAACCAATACAATTTTTATGTTGTGAAATGTATTTTCATGATGACTTTCTCCAAGGTTCTCATTGCTATAATTACCCTATATCAGGGTTATTATAGTTAACACAGAAAGTAAAACTAAAACCATAAACAAAACCTTTTTGTTGGTTTAAAATAACATTTCTAATTTTTTATTTAGTTTAACTTGTACTAATTTGTACGTGTCTTAAAATAACTAAAACTAAAAATGAATAATAACTATGTAGACATTAAAAAACAACTCAAAAACCAAAAGAATTACAAAAACATAACTAAATTACTAATATTTTAACTAAAATTAAAATGAAAGTAGAATATATATATATATATATATATATATAAATATATGTACACACTCACACACACACACACACACACACACACACGTGTGTGTGTATATGTATATATATGTAAGGGGGTGTACAGTTAAAGACCCAGAACCAGATATGAAGAATGAAGACCCGGAGTCAGAATTATAAAAAATTAAAGAAAAGTTTTACTGAAGATAGTTTGCAGTTTCATCACCAGATGTCAGCTTCAAGACTCACACAGGAGTTCGCAGGCCGCCTCGCTTACAGTTACAAAGATCACAGCAGTTATACAATTTCCAAGGTCTAAGCTACGTCATTGCTTACAGGTTGAATGATTCTCATTGGCTAAGAAACATTAAGAGCTTAAACAATTTAACACATGTGAGGAGATAGGGGTGCCTATCGCCATTAGTAAAGATAGTTGTCGTCCACTAAATAGATTTAGGTCTGTGGTGGCCTGGCAGGTTAGAGAAGGGCGCCGGGTTGTCTGGTCCGAACGTCCAGAACCTACATAGAATGTCATACGCACACACACAAATAACAGACACTAGCAAATAACAGCTCCCATCAAGGCTGAAGAGAGTCTGAGCTCCTTATTATCAGTTAAGTATACCAAAACATAATGCTAAAACATTCACTCGTTTGGGAGAAAAACAGATAACTGGCATTTACTCCCAAGGAAGGAAATATACTGGAAAGAATACACTTTAATACAACAATTAAAGTTCGATAGTAACGCTCAATATAGCTTGACCATCTGTCCAGCGAAGGATCATCTGTGTCCACGCTGCCTTTAGGACCCTATATCAACCTTTCTACTGATCCCAGAGAAAGAGACAAACGGCCTTGTGGGTTACATGGCCTTCGTGTCCTGCGTGTACTACGTGCAATCTCAAAGTAAGATTGGAATGCACCTAAAAGAAACTGGTTACTTCCATCACATGCATTTAAGAAAATATAATTTCACAAGCACAAAGAATATAAAAATGAGTATGTGATAATGAATATATTTGATTATTGATTTTTTATAAGGAAGTATATAAGCATCCAAAAGGATTTATGATTATAGATGTATTTGAAGAGGCAAGGGATTTTGACCAACCCTTCATATATGTGTGTGTGTGTTTACAAATGTTAATAATACATTGTTATAATAATACATTGTAAAAATACATTATTTTTTGCTTTAGGAGTGAACCTGGGGCCTGGACATGTTTTCATGACATCCACCCTAATATTAGAAGCCTCTTCTCATTGAGTTTGTTTGAATGACATAAGAGGCTTCATTTGTAGAACAGCAAACAAACCTTTCATATTTTTCAATGGTATTCTTTAAATAAACCAACAAAACAACTTCCACTCTTTGACCAGCTTAAAAGTTTTTACATCAATGATGAGCAACCAAAGCACCAAAACAACTAATTCACCTCATTTTTCTTTCTTTTTTTTAACGGATGTGCTATACATCATCAGTCAGAACAAGGTTAGATAATTAAACCGATTAAATCTGTTTGCTGCTGTAATTACACCATTGCATATGCTCTTGATTTGTTTGTCAGGCTCCTCAGACAATAGCTACACCTGTTTATGTCTCTGTTATACTTGTTTATTCACAATATAGAGGCAACCTGTCAGTCTGACAGGTAGGATTTGTTGCATTGCAGCAGCAGCGTTGTGTTTATGCCTGCATCTGATCGTTGCATCCCTGGATAACGCAAGGGAATACAGGGAAACATCACAGGTGTGTGAAATGTGCACCTGCAGCCTTCTCTCGCAGGGATAACTGCTGGTGCCCCGACGCCGTGTAACCACCTCTTATAATAGCTGCACATCCTGTGGTCTTTCTTGTAAATCTGCCACCCCGACCTAGACTTGTTCATTCATTCAAATAATCTCCATCTTCATTCCACTGTGCTCTCAGTACTTCTGCATTACTGAATATGATACATTTCTTGCATTATTATGTTATTTCAGGTCAAACGCATGTGGATGCAGTAAATTGCAGCATAAAAGGTTTAATGTCAGATTCTGCTGTGTTCTGAGCAAAAGGTTAAGGAAGGACTGGAATACTGCCCTGGAAGAAAACGTGCCTTGCACAAGATTGGAGTGATTGTGGCTTCTCTTTCCCCATCTCAGTTCCTCTTCTAAGAATCGAAAGTGACTAACAAAGAGAAATACTCCACTGCCTGAGGAATATTCATGATCTTGCTTCCAGGTTAAAAATGTATATGCAAATTTACTACATTAGAGCATGCACAGGTTGTTAATAAATTAGCACGTGGCAGAAATAATTCTGCTTAGCGTGATGAATCTCTGTGCAAGCTGTCAGCTGTCGCATTGTTCTGGATAGAATGTGACGCTGAGACGGCAACGCAGCCAGTGAACTGTGATGTTTTAGTGTACCGGCTCCTAAATCTCAGGGCACTGGCAAAAATTGTGTCTTTTGTGTGTGTGTGTTAGCGTGAAAGGGATCGTGTTGGTGTGCGTGCATTCGTGAGTGTTTTAAAGCTCAGGATTTATGAAGTAGGACAGACAAAGCCAGTATAATATTACCTCTCTTTGGAATGAAATGATGCATAATTTATTCCACCTCAAAAGGAAATATCCGCCTTTTTCTCGTCTCTTAAATTACGGATATGAATTTATAGCGCCGGGACTGGACCATCTTCTGTGAATTTACTGTCGCCATTTCCTGAAAATGGCGCGATATACCTGATTGCTATTATTATTTTCACAACTGCTAAGGATGTCAATGAGCAGTTAAATGTCTACCCAGGGGGAAATTTTATTATTCAGTGGTTGCTTTGTCATAAGATTTTAGTTATGTTTTAATATCAAATTGGTCTTAGATGTCTCTCCTGAGTTTTAAGAGGAAGAAAATTATGCAATTGTTGACGTGCAGTAAGAATTAAAAGCTAAATTGGTATTTGTAGTAATGTTATGGGAAGAAGAAGGCGGGAACCGGCAAACATTCAAAGACTTTAATACAATAAATAAAACCAATACAAAACGAAAGTAAAAGACAGCAGCCCCTCACGGACGACTGCTGTCACATATAACAAAACACAACATAAATCCAGGCCTGGCCTCTCTCGATCTTCACTGTCGTCGCTCCTCTTTTATGTGAGAGATACGAGACCGGTGCGTCGCTCATTATCAATCACGCCACCGGCCTGGCGCCGTTCTCTCATGGCCCTCGGCCTCTTCCTGCTCGCAACACAGTATTGCTTACAGGAAACTTTTTAAGTAACAACTTCAGAATCTTTATTGTTTTTCCTGGAGAGAAATGAGAGTAAATGCAGAGCAAACAGAGACTTACTGTTAGTCTCCTGCTTCTCAGATGTTTCTGAAAAGAAATTAGATTAAATTAGACATGTATTGGCATATAGAAAAAGTTAATACCTATAGCATTTTTTTGTGGATTGCGAAAAAATGTGAAATGTTTGTTTAAATTGAGATTTGAATTTTGATTGCACACTTTTGTGTCTTAGCCAATCTCACTACTGTTTCAGACGATTGTTAAGAAGTGAAATGACCTGAATGCCAAGCGGTAACCCATACTCTGAATTTGTCTTCTGCATTTAACCCATCCAAGTTACCGGTAGTGCGCACACTTTAGGAGCAGTGAGTAGTGAACACACACTGCAAACTGTGGAGACACACACCCGGAGCAGTGGGAGCGATTGGAGGTTAGTTGCCTTTCTCAAGAGCGGGTTACAAGTCCGACTCTCTAACCATTAAGCCACAACCGAGAGGAGAATCATCTGGGATTTGAGCAATAAGATCACCATTTGCTTTTATTACTGTCTAAGATAAACAATTGTGATTTTCTTCCCTATATTATGTCTTTAGGTTCCCTCAATCTTTCAAAGTGCAGCAGGGTTAGCTATGTGGCTGACCGTGCGGGAGTGTATCCGTGCGCGTCTTCACCCACGTGTGCTTGCGTCATCTCTTCGGGCCGCTAAGCCTGTGATTTTATGAATGTTTACATCTTGTTGTACCAGCTGGTGTTGCGTGGCACTACTTCTCGCCCGTCCCAGATTAGCATAGCGAGATCTGGGGAGCGCCGCAGCCTGACATTCTATTTGTGAAGCCCTAGTTGCAGTTGTGTAAGATGTCAAGTGACTCAAGCGAGTTTTAACAAGCTCCATTTGTTCAATTTCCTGTTTAAACATTCCGTACACATTGTAGCATATCCTTAAAGAGGCTGCCCTATCTTTTAATGAAGTCCCAGACTAATGTGCCACTTAATTGACTAATCAGGAGATTTTGTTTTCTCTAATTTACTGGAAAAACCAGCAGCACATACGCTTTTTAATATCAATACGAGGAGAATGGGACAGTCACCTCTGCCGCAAAAATTAAAGTTGTCTGTAGGGAAGGGGGATGTTGGGCAGGGCTTTTTTTTTATTTTTTATTCTTCATTTAGTCTGCGACTAAAAACTCTGACAGGGCTACTGTGTGTCAGTTGTGGGCCGATTTTTTTTGTTTGTCCTAATAAAACTGCTTTTGTAACCCATTTTCCATAATGTGATAATTCAGAGGGAAAAAGGATATGCCATGACAAAAAGTAGGAACTTGCTTGATTATATCCATTTAGGAGTTAGTTTCCAGGTTCTGAATGTAATGCATGCAAAAAAAATAAATCACAACACTATTTTTAAATAAACAGCATTTTCACTCCAATGTGTTCAAGACAACAAAATGTCATTGTCCAAAAATTAAAAATATTTTAAGAATTTAAATTTAAATTCCAACTATCATCAAATAAAGCAGCATTTCCATCCCACGTTTTCAAGAAATAAAAATGGTCATTTGGCCAAAGAAAAGAAAGAAAAGATTTTTGCACAAAATCTAAATATTGTAAAAACAATTTTCAAATAAAGAAAAATGGTAATTTGGTAAAAAAAAAAAAAGAAGATTTTTGCACAAAATCTAATTATTGCAAAAAAAATTTCAAATAAAGCAGCATTTCTATCCCATGCGTTCAAGAAAACAAAATTTTCATTGGCAAAAAAACATGCCCATGTCCCAAATGTATGAAAAAATGCATTACTAGAAAAGTTTAGTTCAATATTTTTCAAGTCAGAGATAAAAATACATCAAAACAAAACACATGCACTGCGTCCGAATATACAGTATGTGAGCCGAGCAGTATGTTCCAACTCATAGTATTCATAAAACAGTAGGCGAAAAGTACCTGGATGACCTATACTTCCGGCACGATTCTGAAGTGTGTATACGATGGACAATACCATCCCGTGAGGCCACGGGAGAGGTTTGTGTATAGAAGTGAACGCCTTGAGTCAGATGACCATGGCTACATGGCGGATGTAATATGTCTGAATTTCATTCATACTCTAGACCCTATGCGCCAGAGAAACAAGCGCACAGCCATCTTTAGAATATTGTCTTTGAACTTCCGTTTTTGCGTTCGCTCTGTATATTTCTATGGCATCGCTGTCGAGGAGTAATTAGCTGGTGTAGTGCATCCTAAGTAGTGCATAAATGCAGATTGTAGAAAAAGTTTTTTGTTCACTATAGGCAGTAAAAAAAGCTCTAATTCAAAAGAAATGTTTTCCAGCATGTGTAACAGAATTTGTGGCATTTAATGATGTGTATCGATGCCTTTAGGATATTTTGGCTTGTATAGTGTTTGAAACTGTCCACAGATGCCTAATGTAGGACTTTTAGTGAGTCGCAAGCAGATTGTGTGTGTGTGTGTGTGTGTGAGTGTGTTTATGGACAGCTAGCTTTGATTTCATGGTGACATGCCCTAGAAGAAGAGTTTAACCTTAGATTGTAAAAAGGGTTTGTTCGGCTTCACAGTGTCAGGCTTCGACATGCTCGGATTCTGAGTGAATGGAAAAGTCCTGTCAGGAAGGTTGCTTTGAGGGCAGCAGATCTGAAAAGACTGTAAACAGTGACTCATCGGGATGTGCCAGAGTAAAAAAAGGAAGGAAGGCAGATCTCCTGTCCATGTCGTTCACAGGAAGTGCACTGTGGCCTGGACACACACACTCAGGCCTCTGTTTAGACTTGCACTCTGAAAATCTCAGCGAAACACAGAGATTCAGAAGCCGCCCGTAGGCCAGCCATGCTGTTTTGTGTGATTTTCAGAAGGGGTTTCCCTACTCAATTTTGCTCTCTCTTTCTTTTTCAGCACACAAAGACATTTTCTGTAGTGCATGAGATACGATGCATCCCAGTTCACGTGCTATCCGTTATGCAAAATAAGACTTAGTGCATCTCATAATCATGTCAAAAGTAACCAGATTCATACTTTTTCTGTATGTGGATTTTCTTTATGTGCAGAGCATTTTCACAGCTCTCTGTGCTGTAAAAGAGAAGTTTGTTGCATAATTGCTTTGTTTCGATTCTTTCAGCTGAAAGAATAAGAGCCCACAGTTCCTGAATTTTTTTTTGTTTTTTTTTGTTGAATGTCCTATTTTGTCTGAAATATGTCATAGTATGCGGAAGCAAAGTGGCAAAGCTGCTTTAGTGTTGACTTCTAAACCTACAAGTTAAATGACTTGGATTTGCTAAATTTGAATGCTTGAACTCAAAAGAATGTGACGAGGGAGTTTATTATGTCTTACTACTGTTGCATTGTCTTACTATATTCAAAAGTATGCACTTCATCATCAGAGAAGTACATACTATTAGTGTGATTTGGAACACAGCCACGCTTAAAGCTTCAATAAATATAACAGAGTATCAGGGTATAAAGTAAACACAGTCATTAAGACACCAGTGCAAATACATCAGACATTTATTAGCATAAACACTTCAACGAATATGCATGCTATGAGGTAGACGCTTTCACACATATGCACCAAACATACAAGAAGAAAAACAAAATCCCTGGATAAATAATTAAATCTCTTGTGACGGCGCACAAAGATTCTGTGATACATTAATTGGGTGAAATTAGCATGAATTAAAGCAAATAAGTGTAACGTGTAATTTATTACTTTCTAAGCATACTTTTGCCTTGGAAGTCTCAGATTTCCCCCAAGATTGCTTTAACAGCTATAATGCATTTCTTAATTTACTCTGTGGAAAATCAATTTTTTCAGAGTTCATTAAGCACCAATATGTTACAATGCAGCTCCCCAGAGCACTCGGCTACAGAAAAACATTATGCAAATTGCTGCAAGCGCATTCTCAGTATGTAAATAGATACTAACACCAGTGTCAAGTCTCTATGGAAAGCTTTGTTAGTGAAGCCTTTTGTTTCACTGCTTTCTGTGATATTGCAGATGAAAATAACTTATGCCTCTTTGCTTTCGAGCAATATTTCTACCAGTTTTGCAGTTTGCCGCATTCTTTGCTTCGCTTTTGCATCTGTTCTGTCATTTTTGGCAGTGGTACTGAATTTCCTCGCTCACGTGGACAGTAATTGAAACATCCTGGTCTGTGCCGAGTGTCTGTCCGTGCCAGCGAGGGGCTGTTGTCCAAAGACCTCTCTGAGCAGCCAAACCTTGAGTAGAAAACCCCCTCTGTAAAACGTGGAAGTCCGTGTTTTAAAGCAGTAACGGGCCGCAGAGTGAGCCCACAGAGCTTTAATATGATCATCAGTTTACACTCAAATATGCTCTTTTCCATTCCATGGCCTTAATGTTTATGTACCCACATGAGAGTTTGAGTTCATGGCACAAGCTCCATCTCTACCTTTCTCTCGCTGTCTTCATTCATCTGTTTTTTTTTTCTAGATCTGTTATGTAGCTCTATTGAAATTTGCAGTTGAGAAGAATGTCAAGGAGTGAATGAATGGGATCAGATGTTAATGTAATGTAATATTATATTTAGTTCCATACTGAACAAATGCAGAATCTGCAAAATGTTATTTTAACAAAATAAGATGGATCATAAATTTTTTTTTAAATTAGAACTGTCCTGAACAATCTATTTCACATGACGTCCACTATACAAAATAATAGCTGAATTTATCAAAATGACTTATTCAAATTTTACATACGCTTGATAGTGTGTGTCGTTACCTAGATAATCAATAACTATTTTTTTTTTCGTTTTTTTTTTTTTTTGCGATTGTTGTTCATGAGTCCCTTGTTTGTTCTGAGCAGTTACATAAACTGCCCACTGTTCTTCAGAAAAATCCTCCTGGTCCCGAAAAAAACCTTGGTTTTCCAGCCACTTTTGTATATTTGAACCCATAATATTTTATGTATGTCTATATTATGTATATGCACATTGGTATTTATTTATATAAGAATTATATATATTTAGATTTAAATATTTTTATATTGATATTTATTTTCACAATTAGGCATGGAATTTATTATATTATTATTATTATTATTATATTATATTAATTGTAGCACAAGTAGTATTAATAGTATATCATTTTACTACTTTATTCTTATTTTTTTTTATTCATGTCTGTATTACGGTATTGAGAATTTATAAGAATTTATAATACATAATAATTATTCTTAATTGTCCTGAAAATAATGTTTGAAATTTATTTTGGTGTGAAATATAACCTAGTCATTTTATATTATTTATTTATACTGTGTTTCAAAATAATTCTGAAATATTTCTAGATTGTAATGTGTCTTCAGCAGCAGTGGCTCTAAACCAGTGGTGTAGGTTTGATTTTGAAATTGGTGGGGACGGGGACATCAATATAAATATATTTTAAGTTTCGATCGAAATTATTGCTAGGGATATATCAGTGTCACTGGATATTGGTAGGGACACGTCCCTAGCGTCCCTACTAAATTCTACGCCCCTGCTCTAAACTGTGCTGCTATAGAATGATTCACCTCGACAATAATCATGTCTTTAACGTTACTTGTTCTTAAGTGCAGCATTATTATTATTATCCAGAATGGAAGTTCCATCTCTGTCAAACCACCACCTGAGCACAAGAGCATAAACCAGCTCTTCAGGACACATGTGGCATTAAATGTCTTTCTTATCTCCGTATGATTAGGAATCAGAAGTACGTCCTGCAAAGGTCAGTGACTCTTCATCTTAAGATTTCTATAGGCCAACTCTGTGATTCATTCTTTGCATTTGCACATGTGCAAATTGGACCCATTCCAGCGCTTCCTGTATTTTCCCATTGTGATCAGTGCATTTTCAGTGACCTAGAATAACTGCCAAGAAAAACATGATTATGAGCCACATGAGTCATTGAGCATCTAATTTGAAGAGAAAATAGCCCTGTTATTGTAGAGAAAATATATAGTTTAATGCATGTACCCTGGTTAAAAAGTACAATGGTATTACCATAAAAGCAAAAGTATTATCTGATACCATTACTATAGCATGTTACTGCTAATAAGAAAGTTTAAAATAGATGCCTATAGGTTATTGCAGTTTTCTGCACAGATATTGTTTTGTGGTTACTTCAGTTGCAGTTTTCTTTAAGTCTTCTAAAACAGGAGGAAGTACCAATAGCCTAAAGGGGAAGAGAGAACCACATGCAACAGGAAAGAAAACCTGCGTTCATCCTCGTTCGGTGCATCTCTGACATAATACCAGCTTTACTTTTTCTCCCTGCAACGGCTGTTTGTAGAGGAGCTGTGGATGAGTAATGGGCTTGCACTGTAATTGGAGAAATATTTGAATTTAGTCTCTTTTACACTACCACATCTACACATTATTGCTATTGTCCATGTTGGAAATAATAGTAAAGTGGGTGGTAGTAAATATTATGAAGTAACTAAAAAGATATTAGACAAATCAAAACTCTTATTTCAGTTTCTTGAAAGTTGTCATCCTTTATCTGGATCAAACTATATGTCTATTCAATATTTTCCTTCCAGTAGATGTCATATCAATTTTTAAATGAAAATGAGGTTGTGATGGACAGAGGTATGGTCTGTTCATTATGTCATGTTGCCTTAAGGTCTTAGATCCTGTTTAATTCACACAACCTATTTTCCAGAGTTTATGACCACTGGAAATTTGTGGAAAGTGTTTTCAGTGTTTTTGGCTGAACGATACGTCATATTGAACAAGCTGTACTTTTATCCTAAAGCCTCATTTTCATTTGTCGAATTGAATATGGCATCTGCGCTGACTAAAGTCTATGTGAGTAAAGCATAATATTCACCACAGTGTTTGAATATCCGGTCTCGCTATGCTGTGTGTACTATGGTCTATACCACATTATAATAGATGTCCAATAAGTCCCACCAGACTGACTGAGAGGGAAAATGAGCAGCAAGGGTTAGACATGCAGGAGAAGTCTGCCATCACCTTGCCATGCTCCATTAAATGACTGTGTGTGTGTGTGTGTGTGTGTGTACTGGACCCCAGCTGCAGTCGAGCAGCCCAATTGCCTCTCCCCTGACAGGTAGTCATGTGTCCAGAGTTGGGCTTTGGGAGTGTGAGATGAGTTTAAGCCCTTGGGCTAAAGACACTCAACCCAATGGGAGATCACAGAGCTCTCCAAAATCAGCAGTCTGGGTTTGGCACATCGTGCTGGAACTATCGCTCGTGGCAGCTGTCCACATCAATATGACACGTAAACACACTGGCAAGATGCATGAATGTGATAACAAAACGGAGCCAAGAGTTTTGACCTATCAGGGATCAATCGACCGACAACCCAGGAAAAGAAAAGTCTTCTTCTCACTTCCAGATTCGAATCTCCACACAATTGTATGTTTTTAAAGTGTTAGTTCACTCTAAAAATTAAAATTGTCACTTGCCCTTATGTCACACCAAACCTGTTTGGGTTTCTTTTTTATTTTGCAGATGTTTAGTGGAATGATCACGCTGTGCACTGCCTTTCAAAAATTTAGGGTCGATGTAATTTTTAAAAGTCTCTTCTGACTGCATGCAGTTCTCAAAAATGCATTAGAAACAGTAATTTAAAATAACTGTTTTTATATTAATATATATGTGATGACAAAGTCCATTTTCGAATGTTGGGACAATACCAGCAACACTTGCAAAATGGAGAGATCAAAATAGTCCGAAAATAGAGCTGAAAAGATAAGATATTGCTCTTTATTTTGCCAACAGGTTTTGGCACACATGCCTTCATCAGGGCTTAAAGATTACAGGTGTACAAAAGCTCATTTAATTTCAAACTTGCGAATAACCAATGAAAAAGTCAGATGCATGACATACACCAAACACATAACATGTAAAGTGAGCGATCACATATCAGGCCCATAGCCTTAATATGGTACATTTCTAATCAACATGTTCAACAACAAAATAAAAGGTACAATGACAAAAGAAAAAAAAATAACTTGATGTATTTTAATATCTCTTAATGTTAATGTACAAATATATCAACAATCACATACATATAACTGTTAATAAACAAAAAAACCATACAAAGCTACATTTTCAGCAGCCAGTCTTCAGTGTCACATGTTTCTTCAGAAATATGCTTAAAGAAATTATTATTATTATCTATCTATTTTTTTCAGGATCTTCGATGAATAGAAACTAAGAACAGCATTTATTTGAAATAGAAAACTTGTTTAACATTATAAATGTCTTTACTGTCGCTTTAGAAAAATGTAATGCATTTCTCCCGCTGCATTTCATTTTCTTTTAGTAGTTCAAGTACTTTTCATCTTACGTTCTGTATCCCACTGAATTCAGGTTTTGTTTACAGATGTTAATTTTACCTCTTGCTTAAGTCTAAAGTGTTTGCATGCATCTCCACTGGGACAGAATTTGCCTGTCATGCTTGTTTATAATGTACCCTCAAATGAGAGCATTTTATTCCTCTAGGTGGTCCTTCCATTGGGTTCCTCATGCAACAGCTTGCCACTTTGATGGATCCACCTGAGAGATTCCTGTAAATGGGTCTTTCTCCCAACAGTCTCTCTGCTCTGGGCTTGTTTACTGACAAATGTCCCCATAGCAACAAAAAAAATAAACCAAGAAAAAAATGCACAAAATTACTGCGCATGAAGTTAAGACAGGAACATGTATTCCTCTCGTTCGGATACACATGCATGTGCCTTCTTGAATAAAATGTAAATACAGGTTTTCCTCGATGTCCCCCGGCCCCCAGCTCTTGCTGTCTGGTTTGCCTAATTGCACTAGCAGTAGCCAGCATACTAATTGCACGGAGCCCCCTGTTGTCACAGCATTTACATGGGCTGCTTGATTCTGAATTTAATCTCCTTGAAGGGTTTGGATTTCATGCTTGCTTTAAATTCAAACACCCCGTGGGACTTAATATAGCATAGAATGAGAGGACGAGGGGAAAAAAATTGATTAGTTTTGTTTGTTTGCAATTTGGTGGCACAAATTTACATTTAGGTGCAACTTGTGTGCTAATGTCTCTGATCACTGGCTTATTGTCAAAGGTGACAACAGTCAAGCTTTAAAAAAAAAAGAAAGGGAATTATACACACTGAACTAGAGGAGAAGGTGTGCAGGTCTACCTTTAATGCAGACGAGTTCATGCAGTACTCAGTTTGTGGCCTAGCCTGGTGTTTAACGTTTGATCCAAGGCTGAAGGAGCTCATGATACGGTGAGATATGAGACCACACGCCACAAAGCAATCAAAGACGGGTGGCTATTTCAGATTCGCCGAGGTTCAGTAGATTCCAGTTCAATATGACCGCCGAGGCCATACATGACCGTATCGCTGATATCACAACCGCAGCTCCTCAACCGAAGCAATTCCCATAGCGTCAAAAAACTCAGAGATAGTTGATGCTGTAGTTTTCAGTCAAAGCTTTAATATTCTATGGTTTTATTAATGGAAAACACTAAGCAGAGATATGCCAGCGAACCTTTAGGTGACCTAGTTGTCAAACACTAGCCCTCTGCTGAGACTTCCTGGTTTGATTCTCGTTTTTTTTCAAGTCAAAATGTTTGTGTCTCGGACATGCCGTCATATCAGTGTGCTTGCTCTCTTTCCCTCCCTTTTTTCTCTCTCGCTCGCTCTGTGTCTGTCGAGGCAGACGGGGAAGGCTGACAACAGTCTGGAGAGAGCTGTTTTAGACTCTCAGTGGGCCAGGCAACAGAAGAATAATGAAGCCATTGTGGCTGTGTCCAAATTCCTCACCCTGAAGCCCTTTCTAGAAGAATAGTGCCCAGTGTGTGGAGATTTACTCCACCGCAATACTCCGAGGACCAGAGGAGGCTCGGAGCTCCTATTCGGAGAGGGGATGTTGATGTTGGATGGCTCTGTCGAGGGTGTACGGCGGGGAAAAGAGGGAGTCGCCCCGCCAGGCAATATATATATATATAGCATACGTCTTATGTAAGACAGATGCAGTCTGGGATAAAACGTGCATGACAGCCGTGCAGAAACGGACACGGTGCCGGTTCCTGTGCTCTCAAATGCTTTCGGGTGACTTTCTCGGGTTCTGGATCAGGTTCTTTTGCGACTGGTTCCAAATTTTTCCCCACCTCTCCCCTCTTCGTTTCACTGTCACCTTCCATTACGTGAGAACCGGAGAGCTCCCGTTGACTTCACCCTGAACCCAAGGAGCTGAGCACAGTCCGCAGAGGACCGCACCGCACCGCACGTCAGCGCTGACAGCTCCAAACTGAAATAGCTCCACTCATTAACTCGCGGAAAAAAGTGGCAGCGCTCAAAAGCTAGGCTTATTTATCAGCGTGCCATGCCATCTGCATGCCATATTGTGCTCTAAGATTTACAGCGCTGTCTCCTTGCCTCCCTTAGTTCAATAGATGCAGTTGGCAACTCAGCGGCACTGATATCAACCCAATTATAAATATTTATAATCTGCACATTTAAAAAAAAAATCCTGTCAATCACAAAGACAAGGCCAGCTAAGCTCAGAGTGTATCCGGGATGCAATTTGCATGCCACACAACTTGTGATCCATTTAGTTTTTTTTGTACTTTGCACACAAGGCGCTCTCTGCACAGATTAAATATAGAAGTTTTGTTCTCGGAGAGAGCCAAGCTTATTTTCCTCTTCTCTGCATGTTGTTGCTACGCTGATGGCGATTCATTGTTGAGAGGGAAAACCATCGTAACTGAGCTCCGGTTTGTTATGTGCCCTTTTTTGTGTTTTTTGTCATCTATTTTGAATGTTTTATTTTTTTTTGTCAATCAGTACAGAGAAATAGCTCTTGTGTTCTAGCTCTCTTAGGGTTTGTGTTTGTTTGAGTAACTGTCCTCTGATGAAGGAAATTGTTTTCAGTGGCAGAACGACAGACAGAATTTGTGATTGGAGTCTGAGATGCTGGAGTGTAAAGTGGCACAAGCGACCAGATCTGTAAGTTCAAATGAAAAGAAAAGATTCTGTTCTGAGTTTTCACTGTCTGAGCAAACTTAAAGTCGGCATGAAACGGAAGTTGAGATTGTAATTTTTTCCTTGTTATGACGTATATCCGAGTGAAACGGCTTCTGAAATTAGAAATAAATGTAGGGCGGGGCTTGATTTTGTCCTTCGGGAATTGATTGGATCCTGGGAGGCTGGGCGTTGCAAACAAAATGGAGGCAGATTTGAATGCCAGTTTACATTCAGTTGTAGCTGCACCCTCATCGGCTCTGGCCGCACCCTTTCCCCATGGCTCGTGACCGAAAGAGAAGAGAGGTCGTTTTCGAGGGGGGAGGGAAGGGTAATGTATTTCATTAAAGATTATAAGGGTAGATGAATTTTAAAAAAAAATAATGAAGTGCACAGATAAATCATTTATAATAAACACTACAATATTACATATAAAAAGAAGATTTGTCAAATTTGATTTCATTCCGACTTTAAACATTCCTCACACTCTATAAGCAAATATTTGTTGTAAAAATATTATTATTATTTTTAACTCGGGTTTTCCACAAAATATTAAGCAGTACAACTGTTTTTCGTATTGATGATAAAAAAAAAAATTACTTTAGCACCAAATCAGTATATTAGAATGAGTACGGAAGGACACTGAAATTAAATGTAAGTGACACTGAAAACTAGAGGAATGACTGTTGAAAATTCAGCTTTGCCATCACTGGAATAAATTGTATTTTAAAATTTGTGAAAAAATAAACCAACGTTCATTTAAATTGTAATAACAGTTTTTACTGTATTTTTGATTAAATGAATGCAGTCTTGGTGAGCATATGTGACTTTTTACAGAGACATTAAAAAAATTACTTAGGCCAAACTTTTTTTTGTACATTTTCAGTGATTAGTCTGTACCATTTTGGAGTGGATGCCAGATGTTGCTGTGAATTTGGGGATGTTACTAGGTAGTTGCTAGGGTGTTCTGTGAGATTTCAGGTGGAGCCCACATCCAACTCTTTGTAAAATGATGACCCCTGCATATAGCTTTTTATCATCAAGTCAGGTGAGAATTGTATGATCACTTAGAAAAGTAATAGCATGATTTTAGTCATGTCTGTACATTAGCTTGAGGTTTGTTCAAATCCCTAATAGTAGCATGATAGATAAGTGCAAGTTTCTAAAACAATGGTGTCTGTTATTATGTTGCTTTTACTCACCAGAACCAAGTGTGCAAACCGCAGACACGACCACTTTACTTCCACCCAGGAGTTCAACTTTATTTAGAGGCCAAAATTAACAGGGTGAAGCTGCAGCGACTCTTGTTGTGTGGCATTCTCTGCTGATTTCATGCTTTGCTGATGGAAAATTAGGCCCCTGCGTATTGGCGAATGAAAAGAGAGGGAGGGATAGCTCCTGTTATTGCCTCAGGACACTCCACCCCGACAACAAGAAAACTAGAGCAAAGGAGGCAGAGGCGCTGCCTGCTAATACACTAAACAAGATGATGAGCGCTCGCAATCCCCATGTGGAGCGTCTGCCGGCTTCAAAAATATCGGCAGTGTTTTTGTCTCTTTCTCTCTCTCTGCCTACTCATACAGTGTTGTAAACCATAGTTATGTGTCTGGCCTTTTAAACAGGCTCCAAACGCATCCCATGCCTCTGAGGTGATTTTGACTGGCATGTGAAGAACTGAGGAGAAGACGGTTAAAGTATTTCAGCCGCACCGCTTTAAAGGTGTTTGGAGTCTCTGGGTGTGTTTTAAGTGTTTTAATATTATGTCTCTGTATTATTTTGTTCTAAATTCATTTGAATTTCATATATATAGCTGTTACTTTTGTGATTATACACCTTACATGATCTACAAGAGTTTTTTAAAGTCCTGATATCTTAAAATATCGTAGAATTTTCCAAACTCTTGGTCCGTAATCGAACATCGGTGACAGTATTTTGTGTTGATTGTGAATGAGTCTCTGGTTTGTCCTGAGCAGAGAAGCCTTGTGCGATTCTTAAAAATCCTCTAGGTCCTATACTCTCTTTAGTTTCCCAGCATGCTCTGCACATTTGAGTTCGTTCCTCAGTGACTCAATGATGTAAAAAATCGAGCTAAATTTGTCGCTCGAGAATCGGTCACTCTAAGAGCAACTGAGAGACGTGAAAGGATAAGCTTCTAAACAGGATCATTTGGGTAATTTCCATTATGATTTTATTTTTTGGACATTATTAAACAAAAAACTAAACATTTTTATGATCTCACAGATTCTGCAAGAAACATGCAAATGTATTAGAAAAGTGTTTATTTCTGTAGCTTGCTGTAATTTATTTAATTAGAAAATGATTCTTATCTATTCCGTCAGTTTTTAAACAAGAAAAAATTACATTTACAGTAACAGATTCACATTTGAAGACTGAGGTGAAGCACTGCAGGATGAACTTTTGAAATACAGTTTCAAAAGTATAATTGCAGTAAATTACAAGTTTACAAGGCTAGTGTGAAATTGTTTTTAGATAATTACCCTTTTATTTTATTATTTAGAGTAAACTCACTTGCTTTCTGCATGAATATACAATAATGCAATATGGATAATCAAATGCAGATGGTTATTTCATCAAATAAATCTCATTATAGAATCAATTACTCCAAATAGTAGTCAATCTTTTAACACACAATTGAAAGCTTAAAGGTGCACGCTGTTGTTTTTAGCGGCATCTAGTGGTGAGGTTGCGAACTGCAAACAACAGAAGTTACGGTGGCCGACAGGAAGAGATGTCGTCGTCTGAGACAGCAGAGAGTAACCAGTTAAGCAATGAGGTTTCTTTACAATCTAAATTAAGGAATTATGTTTACTTAATTATTCAGTAAAACGATATGTTATTGCGAATATTATTGTTACTTGTTTATCATTGTGTCAGTGTTTTGTTCGTTGACTTTAGCTGGCTTCTTTGCACGAAGAACAACATAGTGACGAAACGCGTTTGTCCGTTAACGGCTACTGTAGAAATATGTCGGCGCAAAATGGCTATTTCAATGTAATGTGACCCGCGGTGCATGTAGATGGAAATGGCGCATTCTAAGGTAGTAAAATATTACAGCTCATTATGCAAGGTCTCTATACACCACTCAAAACATAGCTATGTAACGTTATATGATATTGGTTTTCTGTCAACAGATCCTCCTAAAACAATGCGCCTTTAATTCAACAGACAACCTGTATTTCAATGAAATGAGATATGGTAATATATCTAAGCCAATTTAAATAATGTTATACTTTACAATGCTCAATTTACAATATAAACGGGCAAAAGTCATGTTTTTATTGCTCGGATTGTTTTAAGCGTGTGGTGTTCTCAGTCTTTGCTCAAAGTGATGTCAGTCTCGTTCCTGTCAGGAGAATACTAACTTATATTGCCTCACTAGCACTGATATTTACTGCCTTCCCATCATCCTCTTTTCCTTTTCCAGAGACTTCAGCTGTAACCTGTGTGTGTTCAGAGGTTAAAATTACCTCACCTCAAAATTACCTGCGAGTTCAGTGACACAGAGAAGCAGCTGGGATTGTTCAGAGAGTCTGCTGCACTGGACACTTCATTTCATTGGCATGAACTGTGCGGCATCATTTTAACGGTAAGGTTCAATTGACGGGGTTTTTGGTACAATATTACGTGAAATACATAACAAGGAGAAACAACTTTTTGGGTGTTACATCACCTAAAAATGAAAGTTCTTTACAAGTCTATATATCATAAAAGTGGCCCATATGACTTGTACACTACATTCAGAGTCTTCTAAAGCCATAGCTTTTTCACACAACAGGTCAAAATGTAAGTCATTAATCGCCTTAAATCTTCCATTCAAATCTCATTTGTGTTTTCAAGTGTTTTATAGCCAACCTGTAGAAGGGTTCAATGTTAATTTTGCTAAAAATTACATTTCCCTAACATAAAGGCTTCCTAAGATTTGTCATTTTGTGCCAAATTTGTTAGGATGAATTTTATGATACTTTTTTCTGTTCTATTTGTCATTTGTTGGCGAAAACATAAACTTCTAAACATGGAATATTCTGTTTTGTGTTCCACAGAAGAAAGAAAAACAAAGGTTTGGAGCAAAATGAGGGTGAGTAAATGCTTACAATTTTCATTTATAGGTGAACACTTTTAAACTCTTAGCATCTGAGATCATCAGAACCTGTACATTTCAATAATGAATACAAGCTCACATTAAAGCTATCTGCGTAAAGTACATTTCTTGGCCGTGAGCGTGGAAAGACTCTTTTTCAGCGCGTGCAAACTATCTAGTTGACATTTGTTTTCAAGCTCTCAAATGCGTTGTTGTATGTACACCGTCCACACAGACATAAAAATTGGGCTGGCCCTCTATGGCGTTATATGTGTGCCTCAATCCTGAGCGAGTAATTGTAAGTTTTGAGCACAGATAACTATATTTTGCAAGCACATTGCATTATATTTTGAACAGAAATGAACAATCGCAAAAAAAAAATTCGTTTGAGCAAAGAAAAACGATTCCGTGCTCAATAAATGTATTTGCTATTATCCATATTAACGTGCAATAATAACCCCTCTCACGCAGTTTACAGGTGCTCTCTCACAAACTTATTCTCTGCGCTCCTGTCAAGTCCCTCTCTCTCTCTCTCAACCTCTTAATTCTGTGCGCGCTCAACTCTTGATACACACGCTCGCTCAACATACAACAGCGTTACAAGTGTGCCACAAAATCAACCAATCGGAAAATTAAAGGTCAATTGTGATTGGCTGTTGGTCTCCAATCACCACACAGCACAAAGACGACGAAAAATTTTATGGATAGATGTCTTCTCTAGACACCATCAAACATGACAGAGTCAAATGGTGAAAAGGATAAGTCAAACTAACTTTAGTCACAATAGGAGATATAGGCTACTGTAATATTATAAGTTAAACAACACAACAGCATTATAATACACACAACTAACAAGGCACTTTTAAGTTAATAATAATTAAAAATACTTACCAAAATGTGTTTTAATCCATTAGTCTCACTGTAGTCGTTTTTTTTTTTTTTTTCATTTTTTTTTTTCAGTAAGCTTCCGGGATGCTGTAGTAGATAGTTCTACCAGACGGGCTTTGATTTGATTGGAGACCAACAGCCAATCACAATTGACCTTTAATTTTCCGATTGGCTGATTTTGTGGCACACTTGTAATGCTGTTGTATGTTGAGTGAGCGTGTGTGTCAAGAGTTGAGCGCGCACAAAATTAAGAGGTTGAGAGAGAGAGAGAGAGAGGGACTTGACAGGAGCGCAGAGAATAAGTTTGTGAGAGAGCACCTGTGAACTGCGTGAGAGGGGTTATTATTGCACGTTAATATGGATAATAGCAAATACATTTATTGAGCACGGAATCGTTTTCTCTTTGCTCAGTCAAATTTTTTTTTTGCGATTGTTCATTTCTGTTCAAAATATAATGCAATGTGCTTGCAAAATATAGTTCTCTGTGCTCAAAACTTGCAATTACTCGCTCAGGATTGAGGCACACATATAACGCCATAGCCCTCCTGATGGTAAATGATGCCACGCGAACAGTGCGTGGACCGCAGTGGAATGCAGAGGGCCGAAGTAAACTTTGTGATTAAAGGGTTAGTTTACCCCAAAATGAAAATTCTGTCATTAATTACTCTGCAATGAAAATTATTTTTGTGCACAAAAAAAACAAACAAAAATAACGACTTTATTGAAGAATTTCTTCTCTTCTGTGTCAGTCTCCTATGCTGTTGGCGTAATAAACCCAATGCAGCGCTTCCGGGTTCTACATCAGAACGCCGACTCCAATTGGCCGAAGCTGTTCACGTGAGCACCACGACACATGCGTGTGATGCTGACACAGGAGCTGGCCAATACAAAACCTGCGTTCTGACGTAGAACCTGAAGCATTGCAGTGTGTTTATTACGCGAACAGCATAGGAAAGAGAAGAGAATAAATTCTTCAAAAATCTTCTTTTTCTTTTTTTTGCGCACTAAAAGTATTCTCGTCGCTTACATCAACACTCTAACATTAAGGTTGAACCACTGGAGTCACATGGGCTATTATAACGATGTCTTTACTACCTTTCTGAGCCTTGAGATTTTTCGTTGCGTTGCTGTCTATATGGGGGTCAGAAAGCTCTCGGATTTAATTTGTGTTTTCCGAAGATGAACGAAGGTCTTACGGGTTTGGAGAACATGAGGGTGAATAATTAATGACAGAATTTTCTTTTTTGGGTGAACTAACCCTTTAAGCACAAAATGCACAGAGCATGTATTTTAAAAGGACTTTAAGGTGTGCAGAGATATCCTAACCTTAAAGGCAGGTTTTTCTTAATTACTATGACCTTACAACTCTTACCGCCCCACAACCATAAAACACACTGCCCTTTTCCTGTAATATTTAAGCCTTCAGTCAATTTTTTAGCACGTGCGAGTGTGTGGATGCTCGTCCTCTTCATATCACACACCGCTGCCCTCCCAGCGCCGTCCGCCGTACCCGCACAGGAGCGACGGAGTAGAGACAGTGATAGAATTAAAAGAGTGCAGCAGCGGCTTGTCACACTGCCTCAGTCTGTCAGTACTCCATCTCTCTCTGTCCTGGAGGCCATTATAAGCCTCGAACAGGACACCATCTCGACCCACCCCCTCCCGGACCCTCGCCGTCAGTATTCTCAGGGACCAGAGGAGACGAATAATGACGACTGGTGTGATAGAGCCTCTTCCTCACCGGGTATCTCACCTCCAAGCTGTTCATTTGTACATTGATGGTGGGATCTGAGGAAGAGGGACTCAATCATTCTCCTCGCCACTGATTCACCCACACCGTTCTGAATTTACTCTTACCGGGGGGTGAATTATACTCTCGCTCTCACACACACTGGCGCATGCACACGGCACTTGATTTCTGACTAGAAGCGCAGGTGATTTGCATCCAGCAATCTTTCCATTACACACCACTTGGTCACAAAATTGAAATTCAATTTGATTACATGTTTTTACAGTGGATTGCCTCTTGGGATGTTAGCATAGTGGTTTTTCATCAATGTGTTGTGAACTTATATCATTTTCCTTTTTTTTGTTTTAGACTTGACTTTTTTTAGTATTGAAGTTAGTTCTATAAATAAAATATGTGCAGATTGGAAATATTTAAAATAAAATAAAAATATAAACTTAAATAACTGAACATACATTTTTATAATGTTTTGTAGTGCACAATCCTATTCCAAACTCTTTTTAAAATTTCAAATAACATTGCAAATGCTATTTTGTTTTTCATGTGTAAGAATTTTGGTTCAATTTAAATCTTCAAATCACATGAGAATAGGACTTTTTGAAAAATGAAACGTAAATAAATTGAAGTGTAGGCTGTTAGAGAAAATTGTACGAAATGAGAACGCTCCGCAATAAAGTTCCTTGCTTTTCACCGAAAAGTCAAGTTTTTAACCATGTGAAATGTTCTTTCTTAATAGATCTCTATTCATTTTTAAATGAGTTGATTAGCCAGCACAATGTCAGTGGATTCAGGGGCCTATTACACATTTATGACAGTAAATTACTGTACATTTACAATCCAAATGAAATTTCATGAGAGTTGATATTGGAAAAAAAGCCCTGTGTATCTCCTCTTGATTTTGTGTGGCTGCAAATGCATCACATCAGCGCCCCCTGTGGTCAGTGGTGTAACTGCAATGGGGGATGGTGTTGAGCCAGTCTCTGGAACTCTTCCTAACTGAGAGCTGCTGTATTTTAAGGAAGTGCTAATTTACATCTATGCTCATTCAGTGTGCTGTATCGCATGTGCATTAAATATGTTCAAACATTACAGAGATCATGTAATGAGGAGGCCACCTCAGCCTAAAGATCTGTAGGAAAGGATTCTGTTTGAGTATGAGCAGGTACATTGCATCCTCTCACTGGAAGTTCAAGTTGGGCTGCAAAGGCATCCTCCGTTTTCATTTCTCCCAGAGTGCCCCTCTGTTTTGGCTTCCTTCGCTTTCCATATATCCGTTTAGCAAATGAACAGTGACAGGCATTAGCATAATCAGGGGCAACTTTTTCTTGTAATGCGATCTTTAAGGAGAGACCAGGAACGGGGCAGCCTCACGCTTGTGCTGCTCGTCCCACAGCTCTCTGCCCCTAAATTATTCATCATCCAATCAATCATCTTCTCTTTGTTTTGGACCCCAGTGCAGGAGATGAAACGGCAGACTGCCAGAGCTGTTTTTCTTCATCTGAGGTCTGGAAAACATGATCTACTCAGATTACACTCACCCCCAAAACACACAGCTCCAGTACCCACGTGCTTTCAGGAAACACACAAACACACACACACACAGGCAAACAGACACCCTTGAGTCTTGCATCTGTATACATACCTATAGTATATGGACACCTCACACCACTTCCATTGCAGAAAAACACATACTTAGGTTTTTTATTATTATTATTATTCATGTTTTTTTGTGTTTGTTTTTATGTATAAATTTATTTTACTTTATTATAGGTGTGTATTATAGGGGTTTTGTAAAATGGTATTTTTTGTATTTGCAGTTTTTAGTTAATTTTATAATTTATTCATTTACCTTTTTTTTTGTGGGCTTTTGAAGCCATTTTGAAACTATTTTAGAGAGATACTGTGAGGAAGAGACATTCAATTGTTGGGAAGAGTTCAGAAAACATCACAGGCTTCTTGAACCCGCATCACCCATGAGAGTACCAGAGCTACAACATTTTAAAAGCTTTCATGTTAACTATATGCCATGGCTCTGACATTTTTGTCTTTGTGAACTGTGAAACCCCAAATTCATTGTATCTAAACACATGTAAAACAACAATTAGGTTTCAATTGGTTGAGCTGCTTTGTGACTGGAATTCTTTTTTATATATTATTATTATTATAAATTTACTCTATAGTTATATGATACTTTTACTCTATTTACTCTTTTATCTTCAATTCCCAAAACACATATATAACAACAACACAAATATATTGAAATTTTTACCAGCTTGCCCGTTTATTAGCTGTTATAATGCATTCTGCCTTACTTGCTCTGCAGTAAACATGGCATTTTCAAACACTCTCACCAGCGGCTGGGTGAACACAAGCACGCTTTTGTTTATTAGTTGTGTATCAGCTTGCGTCTCCATCCCTGCGTTACATCCCCAGCCTCTTTTCTCGCGTCTCCATGCAGAGCTTTGACGGACATGTCATCACACGGCGTAATAAAAGCAGCGAGGCTGTATGATCTATCAGCTGTAACACAGAGGCCCGCTTAACACATCCAACAGGGGCCCGTCTGCATCTTAAGCCTGTGTGGGAGTGGAGCACTAATAGGGGGAAATGTCTTGGACAACTGATTTGAAGATACTTCGTTCAGAGCACGGCAGGTGACGCGGTGTCTCCCCTTTTTGATGTGGCACAACACAGTCGCGTCGACTGATTGCTTCAAAACGCACAAGAGTAAGACCTTATTCTGCCTCCTGCTAGTGCGACATCAGAGGAGCTGACATCTATTATGGTACGGAAAGACAAGTGTTTGAAACGAAATTCAAGTGTGCGTGGAAGTGTCAGGATTTACTACAGGCCCCAGCATCTTTTTTTTTTTTTTTTTCTCGTTTTCTCTCTCCCGCACGCACACCCTCCTCCTGCAATCTTTTTTTTTTTTAATGTATTTTCTTTAATAAGGTGGTTTAAACCAAGCATGTCTATATGAACTCCGCAGGAGAAAGCATGAAAGGGTGCTGCCAGCCCATGATGAAAATATTTTTAAGTAGAAAAACCCGGTCAGTTCCTACTGACTGGAGACGGCAGGGGGAATGGAAAAACAGCAGATTCTTTCATGATGCTTTTGTTGGAAACAAGTTTATTTTCATATAGTGAGAGATCATGAAAAAAAAAAAAATCTTAATAAGGAAAAGTTATTTCTAAACATTTTATTTTATATATTTTGTTATTTTTAATAACCGGTAATTATTAATAAAATATTTTGCCTATTTATAGTATTATTATTTTGTAATTTTATAATTATTTTATAGTGTTATTTTACTATATAATTAACTAAATTATTATTTTTTGAAGAAAACGTACCTGTGCCAAACCTGTCTGGGAGATTGGGACGGTGTTGCTAGGGTGTTCTGGATGTTTATAAAGGCGTTGCTAGGTTGTTTCAAAGTGGTTGCTAGGTGGTTTCAAAGTGGTTGTTAGGTGGCCCAAGTCAAAAGACCGACACTTACGTTTCTATGACATTCTCCTCCCTAAGGCCCAGATTATTTTTCGATGCTAGCATAAGAGATTTTTTTTTTCTGCCAGTCAAAAATAATAAATTGTGAATCATAAGATATTGTTAATCTTTGTAGCACTAATTAGTTGCGTGTCAAAGTTTATACCTAAGGTTAATATTTGCCTTAACAACCACTGCTAGAAAGATTAACATTTTTACTAACCATATTTTAAGCTGTTAACCTTTGTTTCAACAGTGATTACCTGAATATTTTTCACCCGGCAAACCCCCCCCACACACACATACACGCGAGCATACACACTTCAGTTTAGGAATGGACTTTCGAGGTGAAATATTGCACGAGGGAATGGTATCGAGTGAGCCGGACGTCTGGAGGCAGATAAATAGTGTCGTCTGGCGGTTAGGACACATCAGCCGTAAACAGTACCGGCAGCCATAAAAAGACGAACAGCTTTATTTCCCCAGTCCTTGCAGACACATCAGTGAGACGGACACAGCGCTCGGAGTAAATAAAACAAGCTGACTGGCGGGGCGGTTAGACTGGGATCGCTCCGGGTCCCATAATAATGGCCCGTAGGGCTCACGTCAAGACGCTCCAGTGGGACTGAGCCCGTGCTTTAACCTCCCTGTTTGGCACACACCAACTAAACCAGTATTTTCACACTCCAATCAAATTGCATTTACTTTATTAGTACTGCAGTACACCAATAGTACTTCCAGTATGGAAGTATGCTTGGATAAGAAAATGACAAATTTATAAAATGCATAATTCTGGATTTATCTGGATTTTTTTTTTATTGAAAAAAATGACCCGTTTTTAAAATCAATTGTCAAATAACCTATTGACTGCCCATTAGTTCATACTATGAACCAGTATATCACAGTAAATGAAGAATTTTAATGGGATGGAATTATTATTATTATACAATCTAATTGTAATAATAAGACACCAAAAGATCCCATGTTTAATAATTACATTATAATTTTAATTAGATTGTATAATAATAATAATGTGAATAATAATGTAATTATTTATGAAACTCTGGGTCTTTTGTCATTTTTGCTTATTATAGTGATTTTACCAGTTTAAGAGTGTTTTTGGCTCTGCTTCAGTGTGCATAACTACACCCGTTAACCGTGGTAAAATCACTGCAATACACTGCCTGTCTTTGCATATTTTTTAGTAGAGTATAGTTGTTGAGCATGGTCATTGTTATTGCATTTAAAATATAAGAATTCTATTAAAAGAACAAGGTCTTGAGCGATTCATGATATAGTCAAGATGTAGAGTAAAATGAATAAGCGTAAAAAATATTCCTGTACATTTTTTTGGTAAACCCATTTAGCACCGAGACCCATGATTGAGTGAACAGATGAGTGTTGATTTAATATTCCTTGATGTTCATATTAATTAGGATTTAATTGTCAAAAATATTTAGCTCAGACATGCAAGTTGGACACAAACGTGAAAATTTTAGCAGCCCTTGCATTATTCCAGTTTCATCAACCTCGTTTTAATTAACCTCTTTGAATAATTAACCACACGTTATTATCAAATGAAGCAAATAATTGAGGTGCTGGCTCAATTTGTAATTTGACAATTTTCTACCATTTTAATTCATGTGTTTCCCACTTTGAAATGAAGAAAAAACATTTTACAGTAATGACCTTAATGAACAGGGATTTCTGAGACGAGAGGGAGCCGGAATAACAGCGACTCTAGTCAGTGAGCATAGACAGACTGGTCAAACCCTTGAGGAGTTCTCCATCTCACTGTGTGTGTGTGTTTCTCTCTCTCTCTCTCAGGAGGAGCTGATAGGGCTCAGGGGAACTCTGGAGAATGTCTACACGTCCCAGTATGGGGAACAGCCTTTCATTACAGTATAGAGGCTCAGACATGGGGGAACTGTGTCAGAGCGACTCTCTCCTCCAGTTTGCAGGCAGCGCACCCGTCCACTGGTCTGCTAGGCAAATCCTCTCGAAGCATCTTGGGACTAGGATTACCGAGATTTTATGAAGGTACCGTTCCCCTCTGTGCCCTCGAAGTGTTGACTTCCTCTTTGTGTCCGGCTAGCTGTGCAAAGCCATGGCATTTAGAGTTCTTTGGTATAGAGCAGACTCCATATGGCTGGATTGACCCCGGTGTCAGATCTCAGGTGGTTGTAACACAGGTGCTCTTTCCCCTCCCGCTCTCGTTCTCTCTGTCTTTATGTAGGAGGGTGACTGTGGCCTCGCTCCAAGATGCTTCATCATGGGTCTCGCTGGGCTCTCGCTCGTTCGGGCAGACGTTTAACTGCCACGCAAAACTGAACGCTTCACTGCTTCTTCAATCATTCATGTGACAGTTAGCAGCCAATGGTGGCTAATGATTTTCTGTCATGTTCGGCGTGCGGCGTAACCGCGTATTAGATATCGGCGACGGATGGACACATCAACTACTAAAATGGCTCCATTCCCAGGGCCATCAAAAGACACAGCTGTCCCAAAATGGATGAAATATTCTGCCACCCGCACCTGCATGCGTACAGTTTGATTTTTATTAGTCACCTGCTCAGTGATCTTTTTTTCCCAAGCTCTTTTAATATTTTTTTTTCTTTTTTTAGAGTGCACTCTCTGTTGGAAAAACTAAGTTATACTAACTTAATGTGGTCAAACTGTGTCTTGGAACACAGTTAGAAATGACATTTGCAACCCATCTTACTTATGTAATGTGTCATATTTCAGAATGAAACACAATATTCGATGTGAAAAGCGTTCCTCACCAGAATGGAGCCAGAGCTGAATATTAGTTCATAATGTCGCATTTTGAAACGCCACCGCCTGCATCACTTAGTAGCCTTAGTTGACATTATTTTTCCCATCCCAGAAAGGAAAGTCAAAAGTCATTTGAAGCAAGTTTCAAAATGAATAAATTGGACACAGTAAGACCAGGGGAACTTGTGTTTAGAAAGTAAGTGGAGTCATTTGGTTGTAACATTATTAACTAATCAGCATTATCCAGTTAGCAGTCTGCTCTAACCAGACTGACCAAGATTGAAGAGATTAAAGATTTTATTGGATCACAGAGCCAGCAATGTTCATTGCCAGGTTTATTAGAAAGCTAGACTAGGAAGCTGTTGATTTTAGTTTTTAGTAGTGCTGTCTAATCGATCAATCGTGATTAATCGCATCTAACATAAAAGGTTGTGTGTGCATAAAATGTTATTATATATTAAATTTATATATATATTGGATATGTCTGTGTGTATATATACTACACACACGCATATATATATTTATACACATATATACTGTATACATGTGTGTATGTACATATACACAGACATATACATGAGATATGTAAATTTAATAATATATATACACAACTATTATGTAAACACAAACTTTTATGTTAGATGCGATTAATCAACCGATTTGACAGCACTAGTTTTTAGTGTTTTATTCGTAATTTATTTGGAGAAAATACAGTATATCATTTTGAAATCAGCCATTAAAATCTTCAGACAATAATTAGTCTCTCATGATCAGCTAGAATTTTAATATCAGTGCATCCTTTCCCAAGATGGTCTACCAGGTCACCTCGGCCATATCCGCTAGGAGTCAAGCTAATGATCAGCTAGAGATTTATTTATTTTTTCGGTGGGGTTTTAAATCGGTAATAAGATACCATCACCCAAGAAAACAGGTAGAAAAGTTCCACAGACTTGGTCAGCATCTCGGGAAATGAATTGTGGCGTTTTTTTTCTTTTTTTTTTCGACGGACGCTGCTTTTCTCCAAAAGTTTATTCCCTCTCAGGATGTGTCAATTTACGCCAGAGAGAAACTCCTGCACCTGGAAATCCGGAAGCTGCATTGATGTCTCCTGTATACCTTATTCATGGCAACATATGTCGGGCCAGGCTTTCCCTACACATCAACATCGTTTTCTGGGCGCGCGTCTCTGCAGGCACCCTGCCACTCGAGTGCCACAAGTATTTATTATTCAAACAACTGTGTTCCTGTATTCTGTTTTTTGGAGCAGAGGAGGAGCAGAGGTCTGTGTTTGGTGTTTTGGACATGCTCAGCTACCTTCTCCATCAGTGACAGCTCCACATCAAACCTGTCCCTGCCAGACTCTCCACCCCCACCCCATTAGCCCCACAGCTATGAGTTACTCTGCTGTGCACACCAAAACTTCTGTTGTGCTACACTTCTTTGATTATACACGCAATTAAATAAAGAGTGTGATCCTATTTTGGGAATGTTCTTGCTTTGTTTTCTTGCTAGGGAAAAATATTAGTGTATTATTTCTGTGCATCTTTAAGGGAAAAAACAATATCCAGTGGTTGGCGTGTTGCGTTAGAAGAATAAAACAACAGTTCTTTCTTGGGTAAAAAAAAAAGTGTCACTCACTCAGGCATTTTCTTGGTTTCACTTTTTCCTGCATGTGTGCACACACACACACACACACACACAAAACACACACACACACAAACGCACACACATATTCACAGAGTAAAGCCGTCTTTGAGCAAAAGCCTTCCTCTCCATCTGCGGCTCCTTCCTGTGCTGCCAAAAACTAGCTTCACTTTGCATACAATATTCATACCGTGTCTGAAAAATGAGGCTTGAAGGTCTGGTCATCTGAAAGACCGGGCAATCAGCGATTGTCTCTGGTCCTTATAAAAAGAATCGTTCCTCTCCATGCGAGGCGACGGCTGTGAATGGAGTTTTTTTGATGAGTGACACCCTCAGTCATACTGTTGCGTTTTATGTGTGCTGCTCATTAATAAAGAAACACCCCAGAGAGGGAAACGGGGGAGAAACTCTGTCAGCGGAGCGTGTGTGCACGTAACTTTTTTGTCTTTTGAAATGTCAGGTGCAATTTCTGCTCTGTGATCTTCTGAAAGCAATGCTCGGTCCCGCAGTCGTGTAGCTGTTTACCGTCTCTGCTTTTTTTTTTGACTCCTGTCAGTTTTCGTAACGAGGTGACATGTTTGTGGGATAGATGAGGCGATGGAAAGAAAGGGTGTGAAAATACTTTAAGCATACCTCCAGGGGTGTAGGAAAAATAAATCTTTAATGTATACACGGCTAACCAGTGATCAAAGGCCTTGGTGTGGTTACTAGTAACAAACAGATATGATGGATATCATTTGGGCCTTAGATCCTTAGATTGGCATTATAAAACAGATATTATAAAATACAATTCATGTATATATATATATATATATATATTAGTACTGTCGATCGATTAAATTTTTTAATCGGATTAATCACACTTTTGCTGTGTGATTAATCGCACACTTATGGTGAAATTAAGCATATGCCATTTATCTCGTTTAACACATTCATTTAGTTGTCATTTGCTATATCCAGTAAAGTAAACAATTCAATTGGCTTTATGCACAGCTGCACTACTTCCTGAACTTTAGCCAGCTCCTTTGTTTCCTGTCTGCCATTATTGGACAATCTGATTAATCCAGGTGTGCCTGATTATTTTTACTGAGGCCAGGCACACCTGGATTAATCAGTTTGTCCAATAATGGCAGACAGGAAACAAAGGGCTGGCTGAAGTTCAGGAAGTAGTGCAGCTGTGCATAAAGCCAATTGAAGGGTGATTCTCAAAAACCAAGGACCCTTGGAGACTCAGAAAGGACACAAAATAACCAAATGATATAGGGAGTCCATATAATTCTATTATATAAAAAATATATGCACACCAAAGCACCCATGAAAAAAAACTTTCCAGAATTCATTATGTATAGTATGTGTACAGAGCAACAACAAAGAGCTTGTTTTCATTTGAGATGAGTCAAGCTGCGATACCGAACAGGACCATATGGAGACGCCAAAAATACTCCTAAATCAACCGCTTTGGCTTTGACCGCATAAACCCACAATTACTAAACACCGCAACGTACACATGACAAATCAAACATTATCCAGAGTGTGTGTGGAAACAATGTGAATGAACTGAAATGTGTCTACATAAATGCAGCGTTCGATCAGTGATCGAGAGTACACAAACACGGTGTGTTGTTTGTGCATCAATATAACGCGCTTAATGTATGTTTTGGACTGTTTGTTTGTTTGAATTTGATTACTGGATCACTGAAAACTTTCCCAGAGTTTAACGACTTAAAATGGTCTGATCACGAACAGATAAGCAGAATTGGGTTAAAGTGTTAGAATGGAAATTTCCTCCTACTAGGTTTGTAGATGCTCAGTGTGATAAACTCCTGACTTCTAAGATCATCTAACTGCTTGATGTAAATTACGTTAATGACACAGCTTCACGTATAATAATGGTGTGTGTATATATATATATATATATATATATATATATATATATAATTTCAGTCATGACAGCCCTCAGACTAGTTTGAGCATGTTTCTGAATATGGCAATATTAATGTATTATAAATCCTGTAGCAGATCTAGGCAGGTGGAGCTGGGGGAGGTGGAGGCACTCTGAGAGCTGCAGGACCAGCTTACAGCAAACAATGAACCAGACTATTTAAATGCTGAGCTAGCAATCTTATTGGCTGCAGGATCAGCAGAGGCCAATCAGCTTGTGCAATGCGGTGATTGCTTGCATATTGTATGTAAATGACCTATCAGCCTGAATATATACTGTATATACTATTTATTTGTATGAAACAGCTGCAAATAAGTATTTGAACACCTGTCTATCAGCTAGAATTCTGACCCTCAAAGACCTGTTAGTCTGCCTTTAAAATGTCCACCTCCACTCCATTTATTATCCTAAATTAGATGTACCTGTTTGAGGTCGTTAGCTGCATAAAGACACCTGTCCACCCCATACAATCAGTAAGAATCCAACTACTAACATGGCCAAGACCAAAGAGCTGTCCAAAGACACTAGAGACAAAATTGTACACTTCCACAAGGCTGGAAAGGGCTACGGGGGAAATTGCTAAGCAGCTTGGTGAAAAAAGGTCCACTGTTGGAGCAATCGTTAGAAAATGGAAGAAGCTAAACATGACTGTCAATCTCCCTCGGACTGGGGCTCCATGCAAGATCTCACCTCGTGGGGTCTCAATGATCCTAAGAAAGGTGAGAAATCAGCCCAGAACTACACGGGAGGAGCTGGAGGAGCTGAAAAGAGCTGGGACCACCGTTTCCAAGGTTACTGTTGGTAATACACTAAGAAGTCATGGTTTGACATCATGCATGGCACGGAAGGTTCCCCTGCTTAAACCAGCACATGTCAAGTCCCGTCTTAAGTTTGCCAATGACCATTTGGATGATCCAGAGGAGTCATGGGAGAAAGTCATGTGGTCAGATGAGACCAAAATAGAACTTTTTGGTCATAATTCCACTCGCCGTGTTTGGAGGAAGAAGAATGATGAGCAGCATCCCAAGAACACCAACCCTACTATGAAACATGGGGGGGTAGCATCATGCTTTGGGGGTGTTTTTCTGCACATGGGACAGGGCAACTGCACTGTATTAAGGAGAGGATGACCGGGGCCATGTATTGCGAGATTTTGGGGAACAACCTCCTTCCCTCAGTTAGAGCATTGAAGATGGGTCGAGGCTGGGTCTTCCAACATGACAATGACCCGAAGCACACAGCCAGGATAACCAAGGAGTGGCTCTGTAAGAAGCATATCAAGGTTCTGGCGTGGCCTAGCCAGTCTCCAGACCTAAACCCAATAGGGAATCTTTGGAGGGAGCTCAAACTCCGTGTTTCTCAGCGACAGCCCAGAAACCTGACTGATCTATAGAAGATCTATGTGGAGGAGTGGGCCAAAATCCCTCCTGCAGTGTGTGCAAACCTGGTGAAAAACTGCAGGAAACGTTTGACCTCTGTAATTGCAAACAAAGGCTACTGTACCAAATATTAACATTGATTTTCTCCGGTGTTCAAATACTTATTTGCAGCTGTATCATACAAATAAATAGTTAAAAAATCATTCATTGTGATTTCTGGATTTTGTTTTTTTAGATTATGTCTCTCACAGTGGACATGCACCTACGATGACAATTTCAGACCCCTCCATGATTTCTAAGTGGGAGAACTTGCAAAATAGCAGGGTGTTCAAATACTTATTTTCCTCACTGTATATATATATATATATATATATATATATATATGTGTGTGTTCATATACAATAATACAAATAGTAATATGCAATTAACTTTGATTAATATAGTTAATTAATCAGCACATGTAATTGTTTTTCTTATTAGTTTACAGTCCCAATTTTTTATTTTATATAAATGTTATAAACAGATGCTTTGATGTTATACAAGAATACACATGCACCTCTTAACAAGAATGCAGAATCACTTCTGCATACAAAATACATTTCTGCACTCAGCTAAAGGAAAAGTCATTTAAACCTGTTAGCTTTTAGTGAGCATATTAAATGTGTCAACTTGTAAGTAAAACGCTGTAAATGCTTACAATATTCATGTTTCTCTATTTGTCAACCAACACTTCATCACAAATTCATTACAGAAGCCTCTCAAATGCCTGCAGTGGGAGTGCTCTGTACAGCGCATTTATTTTTGAAAAGACATCATCCATTATGGTTCATCATTTGAGATTTGCATCCTAGGCTTTCAAAACGAGATAAATATTTTTCTATCATAAATTCTTTAAGCTCGTAAGCCATGAAAAAATGAAAGCTAGCTGCTCTTCTGCACAGCTATTTTGCGTTTAAAAAACACTAATGGACTTGTATGTCAGTTCGTTTATTGAATAATTAACAGCAGCATCGTGTGCACAATGCGCAGCCATACATTATTGATCCCTTGGTTGTTTTTGACTTCTCTGGGTTTTTATTTCAATTAATAAACACTCTGTGGTTGGAATACACACACACACATCTCTAAGCATTAAGGTATGCGCATTTATGGTGTGCGTATTTATATATTTTTTAATTAAATGTATTTTCTCTCTCTCATTTTTTCAGAACATCGAACGAAGGCTGAAAACATTAGGAAGAGCCTTGGAGGCTTCAGGCAGAGTGAGCTGTGATGCTCATATGGGTGATACAGGTTCGATTTCTCCTGATCGCATTCATTCCTGTCACTTTCCGCTATAACTCAGATCTGCCTTCCCAAAAAGCCATTCTGAAGGGTCAGTACTCAAAACTAGAGCGACCGTAATCAATCTCATCTGAAGAGTAGCAACAGGGCCAGTGTGGCCTTTTCGCCCAAGGTACTATTACTTGAGTTTAGCTAACTGTAGAATCATAAATGTTCATCAGCAGAATGAAGGAAAAAGTCACTTTTCAAGGTGAATTTCACCTCTACAGGCACTGCCGGGAGGGTCAACACCACACCTAAACCCTTCACACTAGTAAACCTCATCAACCTATAAGCCATGTGTTGGGATATAGATGCAAAAAGCAGCTTGTTGTATAGATGTAGAAACAGGAGGGTCGTTAGGCCTCGTTGGAAGGTTTTAGAAGAGCTTTTGTTTCTGAGACGGTAGCGTTGCAATGGAAAGGAGGCCCCAGTAGTGGTTTACCAGCTTATAGTCTGCGTCTCAAGGGCATTTACATTATCAATTAATGGAATATTTAAAGGCTTAGCTTATGGAAATGCGGCTGACTGAAATGGCTATCCATACCTCTCAGCAGGGGCTGTAATTACATTTCAGAACGTTTCAGTGATGAGAGCAGGCCAGTGGAGGAGAGCTCTCAGTAAGTCACCTGACCAACCCCGAGAAGTCACACTGGAGCTCACAATTGGATAATACTGCCGTCACCAGCTTCTCAAGCCATACAAGTATGTGGAGCACAGCGGGTCAGCTTGTGTGAGGATTTCCTCTATACAACCGAGGTCTGCAGAAGAGCTGAACGCACAATACTTTGGACCACACTGTAGCTGCGTCCCAATTCAGAGGCTGCATCCTTCGAAGGACACTGACTTAAAAAGGCCACGAAGGTCGGAACAAGCTTTGTTAATCGGGACGGTCTAGCCTTTGTAGGATTGTTTTTATCACCTATACTGTGACAACTGCCGTGGATGAGTGGCAGTAACGTTTACTGGACTTATTTGAAAGTTTTATTAAACCGTCTGAAAACAAAACAGGGTTCACAAACTGTCTAAATATATTCATCATGGTCCATTTCTCCATAAAATTGCATCTTAGCAAGATATGTCAACATAAAAAAAAAAAATGTTTTTTTTTTTTTACATTTGTATCATTAGATATTTGAGTAAGTTGAAACCCAATACTGGCGTTTAAAAGTGTAATTCTACAATTTCTCTCAAAAAAAATCCTGTCGTACTGGTGCACAATGAATTCTAGGATAGGTAAGGCCACGAAGGATCCATCTGTTGTATCCTTCATTGCACGGTAAACGAAGGACTCATTTGGAGGCCGCATTTGAAGTAGCCTAGAATTGGGACAGCCTTCGTCGTGCCACGGGGACACAGTCGGCCTTCGAATGCAGCCTCTGAATTGGGACGGAGATTGGAAAAAAAGTTGCCTGGTTTGATGAGTCTCGATTTCTGCTGTGACATTTAAATGGTAGAGTCAGAATTTGGGCGTAAACAACATGAAAGCATGGATCCGTCCAGGCTGCTGGTGTTGCAATGATGAGGGGGAAATTTTCTTGGCACACTTTGGGCACCTTAGTACCAATTGAACATAGTTTATATTGTTGCTGACCATGTCCATCCTTTTATGACCACAGTGTACCATCTTCTGATGGCTACTTCCAACAGGATAACGTGCCATGTCACAAAGCTCAAATCATCTCAAACTAGTTTCTTGAACATGACAATGAGTTCACTAAACTCAAATGGCCTCCACAAATCTCAATTCAATAGAGCAGCTTTGGGATGTGGTGGATCGGGAGATTCGCATCATGGATGTGCAGTCGACAAATCTGCAGCAACTGCGTGAAGCTACCATGTCGTATCAGCCATATCACCCTGCAGCCCAAGACTGGTTGCCCACTGGAGCTAAGCAGGGTTGAGCCTGGTTAGTACCTGGATGGGAGACCTCCTGAGAAAACCAGGTTGCTGCTGGAAGAGGTGTTAGTGAGGCCAGCAGGGGGCGCTCACCGTGTGGTCTGTGTGGGTCCTAACGCCCCAGTATAGTGACAGGGACACTATCCTGCAAAGAGCACCGTCCTTCGGATGAGACGTTAAACCGAGGTCCTGACTCTCTGTGGTCATTAAAAATCCCATGATGTTCTTCGAAAAAGAGTAGGGGTGTAACCCCGGCATCCTGGCCAAATTTGCCCAGTGGCCTCTGTCCATCATGGCCTCCTAATCATCCCTATATACTAATTGGCTTCATCACTCTGTCTCCTCTCCACCAGTAAGCTGGTGTGTGGTGGGCGTTCTGACGCAATATGGCTGCCTTCGCATCATCCAGGTGGATGCTGCACATTGGTGGTGGTTGAGGAGATTCCCCCTTCCATATGTGAAGCGCTTTGAGGTCCCAGAAAAAGCGCTATATAAATGTGACGAATTATTATTATTATTATTATGTCAATATGGACCAACATCTCTGAGGAATATTTCCAGCACCTTGTTAAATCTGTGCCATGAAGAATTAATGCAGTTCTGAAGACAAAAGGGGCTCCAACCTGGTACTAGCAAGATGTACCTAATAAAGTGGCCTGTGACTGTAAATCTGACAGGAGTTGATGGGATGAAGAGGATAGAGCTGGGATCAGATGTGAACTTGATTCGAACCCGCATCTCCCACATATGCACCACATAGCAATGTGCTAAACATAAGGCCATGGCCCTCAAGAATGGTTCATCACGGAGCCATCGGAGGATGTACTTACACCTCATTTAAGGTTTGAGCTGTCTGGTATACTAATGGCTGGTGTCTGTGGAAAACACCAAGCAGAAGCTGTACAACACATTTAATTTGCCTTGTTTAAGTGAGGAAAATCCAGCAAATGTGTTTCTTTTTCTGCTCCCCAAATGGTTTGGCACTGAGGCAAAGACATCGTATTCCTCATGCACAGTTAACCTTTTCATTAAACTACATTGCATAATTATCGCAAGAAGCCCCAGCATCCTCTATTGTTGTTTAATTAGCCAGTTAATGTTGTTAGTCTGTGCTGCAAACCATTCATTTGTCTTGCTTAAGCAGCCTCTCTTGCCGTAACGGGGAGGAAATTGAGTTTGTTATTTATTGTGAACAGAGACAAAGTGACGGTTATTAAATTTTAATAAGCTCCAGTTTACACTGCTGAGTTGTTGATGACAGCGAAGGCTTTATTACAGAACTGCGCTAACCAGCAGTAAGCAATGAACTGGGGTGTGCAGACTGTGATGCAAGCTTCCTACCTTTTCCACGGAAATGGGACTTTCCTTCTGTATAAGTCAAGTTATCCTGTGAGAAGACATGCATGGTCCGCTATATGTGAAGTTGCAGTCACGTATTGATCCTGGTAATATTCCTTAGCACTTAACCTTTACACTAGCTGGACGGGATATGAAGTCCCTTATTGAATGTGTACTTTTATGCCTTCCTCTTGTGACGGCCCTAATCGATAGCCTCTGCTTCATTAGTTAGCAGAGCTCTCAGTTTTCTCTCCTTCAAAGCTGAAATTTATCTACGTATGGCAAAAAGGGGAAACCAGGTGCTTGTTAGACCAGGTGTTCTTTGTCAGTCCTCTTACTGGCTTACAATAGTAAATCAATACTGACCTTGTTTGGTGCCAGATTTAAGATTATATTTAGTATGAATAATAATGTTATTTCTTTAACTTGGGGCTATTTTAGTCCTATGTATTTTTATAAAATAAGCTTTTTATGTTCTTTTTTCAGTCATCAACAGAGATCCAAACTAATTTAATTTCTACCACATCATGGTGGAAATGACAGTTGAGTGTCTAATGTAATGTCATTTAATTAATGTATCATTTTCATAGAGTAAAAGTTCCAATGGTTTATTTCACTGTATATATTATCAGTTTGATGTTCAGATAGCAAAAATAAAAATCTTAGTTCTAGTAGTAGTAAAATCTAAAGTGTCAGTAGTTGAAGAAACCAAAAAATACTTGTGATCCAAGACATCGCTGCAGCTCTCGGATTTTTTTTTTTTTTTTTATCTCGGAGGTTCTGTGCGGTTCTGTTTTTATTTTCATTCCCCTTAGCTGTTTTCTTTTTGGATACACGCGATTAATTACCCTCAAACCCGCATCTGTTCCTCTGCACACCTTCACCTGAAATTCTGCAGTCGGAGTCCCCGAATTACATCCATCTTCCCTGTGCAATTGGTTGACACATTATCTCATTAAAATTTACAAAGAAAACTCCTTCTCTTTATCTGCAATAATCTAATTAGCATGAGGCAGATGGTTTAATAAGCGATATCTGCGCCGTTTAGCCTCCCAGACGCCCAGGTGGAGAGCCAGGGAGCCTCCTCTGGATGCCTCCTCTCTCCCTGCCTGTGAATGGCTCTCCTGGGCTCATATTATTGCTTCCTCTGCCTGAGGGTCGCAGCGCTCGTTGCTCTCCAGATATGAATACAGAAGAAGCAGCTGAGGGAATCAAACAAGATAGAACCCTAATTATTTTGCTTATTAACCAAGCCTAACTAGTTAACAGATGTTCGGAGGTTTGCACGGCAAATTAATGCATTCTTTCCTTCTATTCTTTTCTTAATTTTAGATTGTTTGTCTCATCTACGTGCTTATCAGGGATAATAGCATTTGCCCCAGAGTGAAGATCAATATCATATTATGCAATCGGCCTGTTCTCCTCGCCGTGTGAGTCTATCAGACGTGACTAGGAAGAGTAGAAGGGCAGAGAGATCGAGGAAGGCCATCATTAAGAAGAGGAAAAAGTCCAGTGACCAGATTACATTACAACCATGTTTTTTCCCCACTTCTGACAGTTCTACCAGCTGATAATGAGGCGTCGAACCCACTGCCCAGACATGAACGCTCAGATGAAGTCCGGCCGACAGCTCAGCCGTAGCTACTACATCCTGAATCTAGGCAAATAGGAGCTGGGCAGGCCTTCGCTTCAGTACTGAAGCGGAGGGAAAGATCCGCTCAATTACCTCCCCAACTTTCAGCTGAGGTCTTCTTACTGACCGGCTGAGAGGAACCGTAATGAGAGCGGATTTAGAATAAAAAGATGTGCCCATTTACAAAGGCAGAAGGCAGAATTGGGCTCAGATTGATGGCTGGAAATGATGGGGAGGTCAAGGCGTACGGGTACGTGAAGCATCACCCCAGTGAAGGATATGGCAATACGGCCCAGCAGAGCCAGAGTCATAGGTGATCTGCTTCCCAGTTTGCCCAAAACCCGAGATGTGCTCATAAGCAACATAAATGGAGCTGCTCCATGCGTCTACACACTGAAAAGACCTTAACGGCCCCCATTAACACGGATCAAAGAGAGGTCTTATGGAAGGCAGCTGTAGAGTTACTCAAAAGTTGAAAGTTACAGGGTAAAGACTTGGGAGAAACCAATTTTCTTTCTACCTTAAGCCTTTTGTCTATATTAAAAAATAGTTCTTCCAAAATGTCTTTCAATAATGTGTCAATAAATAGCATTCACATTGAATTATTCAATTGCCCATTGATTGATTTATTGACATTGTATTATGTATTGAAAGATATGTTGGCATATACATATACAGTACAAATAGTAATTTTCTGAGCAGTGTTTAAAAGCACCCCAGATTCCGTATATATTTGCGTTTTTTGGTGAAATCCCCCTAAAAATGGCTTATTAGCTGTCCAGAAGTTACTGTAACCATTTGTAGTTTAGTGTTAATGCTGGTAGAGAAAAAAACATTTTAATATTGAAGAAAATTAACGCTTAACCTCATTAAGTCATTTTATTAAATTTGAGAAATTTGGCCTTCACAAGTCTGGTGAAACAAGTACGCCCGATCACTACCTGGATTTGGTACAGTATCACTACCTGGATTTGGTATCCAAAGTTATAGTAATACTAACTTCTGGTTTCTAGATAGTTTGCAAATGTGACCTCTGTCCTCATATGATCTGAACAACATGCTAATTAAACGGTCTGTGAACTAATCAGCCTCAGAAACACTTTCAAAGGAAATTGATTATTTCTGAAAGAAAACATGAAATTAGTCCTGCACTTCTTGCCTTAGGTTAGAGATTAGAAATCATGCTTATACTATCTAATTCAACCCAGTGCCAGCTCGCTCCGAGAGGAAGGACTCCAGAAGTTAATTACACTCAGCTGTGAATTGAAACAATATCTAATTGCACGCTGGATTAATTACCAGCATCTGTGGTGTGCATGCCTAAACAAGAGCCCTCATAAATAACAGCAGGTACATCTACATCTACACAGATGGGAATTCTACAGCCAAGCCCTCAGTTTACTCGGAAAACACGTTACTACTGTACTCGTTGTTCGGTAAAACAAAATCTTTTTAATCTAAAATCTTAATAAGGGTACTTTCTGGTTAGTTACCAATAATCAAGGCTGTTTATCCTGTTATTAATATTTGTCTCTGGGGATCTGAACACAAGTGGTCAGCTGAGTAAAAGTCTTAAAGTGTCTCCAGTGACCACTTCTGATAATGTGTGTGTATATATACCAACAGTGGTCAAAGGAGGAACAAGCCACCGCAGTGTACATGCACGTCATTTACTTGGGGAAGTGATGCACTGTGGGATGACGGCAAGCTGGAGGAGGAATTGTAATGCCCTGTGAGTGTGTACTTTTTTTATTTTTTTTTAAAGTTTTGCTTTTTATGTGGTCCAAATGTCTCTCTTTCCAGATGTCCACATAAAGACAGTAAGAGTTTAGAGTAGAGAGTAGCTTTAGTAGTTAGTTAGTCTATACTAATTATAATTAGCCTAATTTAACTATGGATCGTCTTCGTTTTTTCTTCTGCAACTATGTAGGGTCTCTTATTCAGACAGATCATCCCTTCGCTCGCCTCCTGAGCGCCGATCAACTGGCGTGTTTACATACAACACTCTTCAGTTTAAAGGCATTTGCATAGTCAAATCCCTCCTCATATTATAAATGTAATTAAATCTCTTAACACAGAGGCAACCTCCGAATGTTTTCGCTGCTGAAGCACTTTTTCGCCCGCTGTTTTACAATCAATTAAAATGAAGGAGATTCACAGTCATCGCCGAAGCACTCTGATCACCATCAGCTGTGGGTTTATGATGTGCACAAGACAGTCGCAATTAATGCGTGACCGCAGGTGTTCTGCGCCTGAGGCCGCCTCGGGAGGATCATATCTAACTTTGTGCGGACCTCAGTCAAAACGAAGACTTTGCACGTGTCAGGTTTGCATTACGAATATTAATGCCCATATTAATTTTGTATTGACCTTTCTTAGCCGGCTTCATCCGGCAGTCCAAACAGAGAAAGAGGCAGTTTTAATTCCCCGGCTTGAAGGCAGAGAGCCGTCGGCTAATGAAAAAAGGCAGTCAAACAGAGCCGCTCACACAACATATTAAAATAGCAAGATCAATAGTCCACTCTATGATTATAGCCAAACATTCCCTTATTCCCAAACAGCCGGCAGGGAAAAGTACAGCCCTTTCTGTTGGATGCCAGCAAATGAAATCAATAGCACGACTTTAAGCACAGGCATTGAAAGTAATAGATTTTAAATATTTGTGATGTCTCCGGTGAGTGTTTTGTATGGGATGTCTATTTTAAGATACTTTTACTGCAGATATGTGTGCCATTCTCATCAACATACAAAAAGCTTGTGGCCTCATGTCATTACAATGAAGTGCGTTCCTCAACCTTAATGTCATTTTACTGTGAAATCGCTTACCATTTCTACAACTTCTCATGAATTTTCTTGGTCCATAACCCATTTTTGAGGTCCCAAAATGTTTGCAACCCCACTGCACTAGTGTCAAAGTATTAAGCTAAACTCTGTAGCATCTCGATTATATTCTTAAGATGAACACAATAGGCTTTATGCACAGCTGCACTACTTCCTGAACTTCAGCCAGCCCTTTGTTTCCTGTCTGCCATTATTGGACAAACTGATTAATCCAGGTGTGCCTGATTATTGTTACTGAGGCCAGGCACACCTGGATTAATCAGTTTGTCCAATAATGGCAGACAGGAAACAAAGGGCTGGCTGAAGTTCAGGAAGTAGTGAAGCTGTGCATAAACCTAATTTGCCATTTAATATCATTTGTATTAAATCCGGCTGGTATTGTGCCATGAAAATATAACATACAGTTCTCACAGACCCCAAAGTTAAGAGCCAACTCATTAAATCGATGCCTCTCAGGTGAATGAACACTTCACAAAGTTCATTACTTCATCAGTTTGTAGGATTCACATGCGCTGGATGATGTGTTTGGTCGCAAAATAAACTTCAGCAGTGACAGAGGGGACGAAAGGAGACGCGTTAAGACTTATGTTGTGTTTTTCAAAAGTCGACTTTCTGTGTAAAGATCACTCAGGAGAAATTACATTTCTGCTTTGATTTAATTAAAGCTAAATATTGGCCAATCGTCAACGGCCGGCCTGGCTGATGCTTGACACTATAATTATCTCCTGAGGTACTTTGTCTTAAAGGCTGCGCTCGAGCGTGAAACCAATTCCAGCGTTCACTCATCAGGGGCAATGTCGCTCGGCTCTGTTTGCTTACTGCTTCTTTAAGTCGTTTCTGAATTGCGCCATTGGATCAAGCAGGACCGCTTTGTGACTCACATTGGCCAGGGAATTACAGCCACGCTGCTGTTAATGAAGAAAATAATTCAGTCTGTTTGGTGGTCTAGTAGGTTGTACTTTGGAGAGCAAATTATTATGAGGGTTTAAAAGGCCTAATTTCTAGAGTGCAACTAAAATAAAACAAAATAGCATTCACAACACATTTTGCTTTGTCAATTTAATGTATTTGTGATATTCAATGAGAAAAAAAATCTAGGACGATATATATATATATATATATATACTGACCATGTGATCTCAAAATGGCGGCCTCCATGAGGTGACCCACTCCTTGTAAAATGAACATGTTTTTAATTTGGCTACCGATGCTCAATTATTTCTACATTCAACACATTTTTCAAAGCACTCAACATTGTTTCATGAGAAAAAAAAATGAATCTATATACCTTTAAGAAACTTAATTTCAGGGTCAACTTTAATTTCAGAAAGACTGAGAAGCCTGTGATGTGCACTCAGAAGAGTAGGCGGATGCAAATGTTAGCAGATGTGGCCTCCCAGACCAGAAGTATTGTATTGCGGTGATGTAACTTGTAGACACTGCAATATGTTACTTTTGATGGCACAGCAGAGTGTTACGACAAGCCGAGAGTATCCACCCATACATGTTCTATACTTTTTGTCATTGACTTATCTACTCCCTCTCTCTTCCCCCCTCGTTCCTTCTTTCTTTTCTTGAATTATTCAACAATGTCACAGCAGTGACCTGTCCCTTGTCAGCACTACCCGCAGTACCTGCAACTCTCAGGCTGTGGTGATGTGAGGTCTGTCTCTCTTCTTTGCTTTCTCTCTCTCTCCTGGCTGTAATTTGTGTCGGTGACAGCAGGTTGATGACTGAGCGGCAGCATATGTTTGTGTGTGTGCGTAAAAAAGGCCTCCTAACACACATTTTCTCCCTCTCGCTGGCGTGTCACTGTGAGAAGCCTGGAGGAGACAGGCCGCGGGTTTTTTAACCCGGCGCTCTGCCGTTCACAGCTGCGACTTGTCACATTAGTCAACTCAAATTTTAAGAAAATCAATTCCAAAGTTTAATTCGCTCGACTCCCATGCCTGTTCTCTCTCCGTACCTTGGCCGCGGCGCCCCCCGCTACCCCCCAGCACCTCATGAAACAGACTCCCAAGGGGCACAAGTCATCAATCTTAAATCACGTCCTCAAAACTAATGGCGAAGCTCTGTGCCGGGCCTGCTAAATTGAATTATTAGTGGATTGACAAAAAACTGCTGGGATTATTTTAGGGACAGGCAGTGAGAGGCTTAATGACAGGAAGTGGCGGGGGGTGGAGGGAAAGGAAGGATGTGGCCAGAGTGAAGTAGGAAGAGAAACGATTCAGAAGGGTCTTCGCTTCCTCCTGCAAATCATCTTCTTCAGCTGCGGCATGTTCACCTGTGTACGCTGCCAGTCTTGGACTCCAAACGCACTCTCTGAGTTTGCGAACGCGAACGCAGATGCTTAAAGCTATGCAAGCAAGAGTGCATTGCATTTTCAACGCCACCACTAGGGGCGCTAAAACGTGCGTTAGATTAAATTGTCCTTTTACTGTCAGTTTTTTCTCATTCAGGTCAACGGCTATCATGGTGAAGAAACGGTCTGAAGACACTTTAATCCTATAAAGCCTACAGTATCATATTTGATATGGACATTTTTAAGGCCTCTAAATTATCAACACGGACCAAAATGTGGCTTTGTTGTGCACAATCTAAAGTCGCCATGAAATCAAAATGGACAATTCTTGTTTTTTTTATGGAATATAGCAGTATTTATTGTAAATTATTTATCCGTGCACATCTTTTTTTTTCAATTCATGCGCCCTCGTAATCTTCCTCTCCCTCTTGCAGCGACATCTCTTTTCTTCTGTGATGACGTGTTTACTGGCGTGAGGGCAGGACAACCTGTCACTCACATGTGAGATTGACCAATAACAAACCACAACCAACCAGTGAATTCCCGATGAACAAAATCAAGTCCCGCTCAACATTTTTCTTGTATGAGAAGCCGTTTCACTCTGATATACCTCACAATAGGAAAGAAAAGACTATTGCAACTTCCGTTTCATGCCGACTTAATACTAACTTGTATTGTTAGTAATATTTCTAGATGAACACTTACTAGACTAAAGCAACTTTATTTATTTAACTATCCATGCATTGTTCCATTTAAAAGAATGTGTTTGATTTATTTCATATATATATTGGGCTTTACAGGGTTAAAGTTAAACTGTCGACATTTAATAACTAACTACCATTTGAAGGAAACTGTATTGCCGCTTTAAGCAGTTTGTAGCCACATTAGTAAAACAAAATGAGTAAAAAAAACTGTTTTTTTGACCTTAAGATGTTTTCTTCTCTTTCTTGTCTCTTTAGATTTTTCGTGCTTTTGACTGAGTGCAAACTTCACTACATCAGCTTCTTTTATCTCTGGAGAAACTGCTCAATTTTGTGGTTGAAAGATGCTGAAAATCGCACAAAAAGTTAGAGTTCGAAACACACACTGAATTTGTAAGCACAGTTACTGAATCTCAACTTTCTTACTTACCAGATATTTATGATAGTGTGTAAAGATAAACATTTACAAAAGAGTTAAAAAACGGAATGCTATAGGAAAAGCCGGTGATTCCCATCACAACCTGATGTGAGTGGTTTGGCCATGTAAACTGATATTTAAAGATGTATTTTCATGGGGTTTTCCCTCCACCGGGTCTTGTGTTGTATATAAGCGTTACAGCTGTGCTCCTGGCTCATGATGGTGATGGATGAAAGTTGCTCTCTCCCAGAGCGCGGCACTGAATTAAATTGAAAGGTACTGTTGATTCCCCCCGTTACCGCCTCAGAATCAAGTTTGTTAGAAATTGATTTAAGCCAAGGGGGTCTTTGTGGAAAGAAGGCAGCGATTTCCTCTTGATGGGAAGGGATGATTAGATTTGTTTTGTCTCTCTTTTTTTTTTCCTTTGCTGGTGTCAGCAAATCACATCAGCTCTCTCCCTTGTCAACACATGCTCCTTGTTGAGCAGTCAAAGCTAATTTGCAGATGTGCCACTTGCTATTTTTCGTCTTGCTACTCGTTTCCCTTTCTTCTTGTCTATCCTCCAAGATATTTTGACACTAAACGTTGACTTATCCTTTGGCACCATTGAAGCTTAGCAGTATATTGTGTGATTTGTGTAGAAACTTCAACTGTTTAGCCTAGATGAGGAGTTGGGAAGCTGTAAAGGTTGGTTGTCATACTTTCTACCTTTTGTACAAGATGGTTTCCTATGGGAAAACTGAGCTTCTGACTCATCATTCATCACCGGTGGTGCTGGTATGTTTTGCAGTCTCCAATGGCAGGAGTCTATCTCCGTATCATCCATCTTCAGGCCAAAGTTTCACCTCAGCACTGCAATTAAACCTCAACCTCTCGTGCGTAATAAACAAGCAGGGCATGTTAAACCATATCAAGTATAGAAACAGTGAAGGTTATTGCATCTTCAGCTGTTTAATTCAATTCAAAGATGGTTTAACTTTGGCCCCGCAAGATGTCAGTCAGCGTGTCATCGGGGTTTCCCCAAGCCGCCCCGGGACGGTCATGTTTTGAAGACATCAGTTCTTCCCATCACAGCGACGGGGACTGAGAGAGACTAGCCTCATAAACCTCCATGTCTGTGCCGTCCACAAGAGATTTGTCAATACACTGAGCCATATAGGTTCTGGCAGGCTTTCTTCAGGGACGGCATTTGCCTTGAAGTACTGTCTTTTCTCATCTTCAATGTCAGCCCGCGGGCTGGAAGACAACATATGTTCTCTTCATGTCCACCAGACAAGGCCCCACCAGTCATATGACACATTATTGAGTTTAAACGCATCACATATTTCAGCTTTCTTCACTTCTACGAGAACAGATGGCACAAATTACCGTCGCAGAGATACTTTGACAAACATGCACTGTCCCGGCACCGAAATGACAAAATCATTAATTGGTCTCTGGTACGTTGGTGATTTTTCGCACAGCGTGAAGGCCTGTCTCAAACTCACAGATGTAAAAGATTAATCTGTTGCCTTCAGGTAGGTGAGATGAAAATCAATGCCCGTGATGACGGCTCCTCACTGTTTGGAGTTGCGCTCTCCTCTTTAAACACAAGAGGAAAGCACTTCCTCTTCCTCCTGGGAAAGTCTTTTTTTGTCCTTGAACAGAGTCAGTGATGGTGACCCCTCTGGCTGTGGTAATTATGACAATTTGAGGAATGGCCTGCAACTATCAGTGATTTCCTCCCATTTACTCAATGTAGAATTTAATTGATTTTACCACCCAAGATGCCAACTAAATATAATCTTATTCTAAACCCTTTCTCTATGAAGAAATAATTATTTTCCACCCTTTCCGCTTGCATTTCTAAAACTACAACATATTATTATTATTATTAATAGTTTATCAATATGATTTAATTATATAAGAGACTAGTACTAGTTAATTAAACAGTTTAGTCATCGTTATGCAAAAATATTTGATTGCAGAATGACATGATTGACTAATCAGAATCAAGTATTCCAGAGAGTTATTTTATAATGTTTGCCATTGTTGTTTTAAAGTGTTACCCAAGTATTTCATAGTAAGTTACTCCATAACCTACTGTGTATGAAACCGCAGTTCATTTTTTAATATTCAGTCAAGTATTTCAGTGCAGCCATAACCCGGAGTCCCACGTTGAGAGCTATAATCTTGCTCCTCTCTGGATATGTGGAGCCCTTGTTAATGTTAAACAGAGATTAGCCCTTTCATTTGCCATACAGCTCAGTTCTCGCCCCCTCGTCTCCTCTGCCCCCTTCAAGTATTCAAAATTAATACTACCCTCAGCTCCGAGGCCACTGTCTGATATTAACAAAGTAATAAAGAGAATGAATTTTTTAAAGCATATATTCGTAGAGGGTTAATATTAGACTGTTATCATCGAGAGGTCAAGTGATGTGGGGAATTTTGCTGTCAGTTGTAGGAGCTATGCAATTTTGATAGCTTAGTCGTTATTCGTTTAACTTTATTTTATATGCCTTAATATATGGAGAAGCCTTTTTTTTTTTTGCAATGAGCTTTTTTATGGCCGGTAGTTATTTTAATATGGGTAAATAGCTAATTAGGGATAAATGTTAGGGTTTTTGGTCATTGAACACAAACATTATTACCCCTTCTAGTTAGAAAGATGTGATGCCATCTCTCCTTATCCTCCATCTACCTCTCCAACGTCTCAGTTGCTCTCACTTCTTCTTTTTTGTTGTCCTCTCTCTCCATTAATCTTTTCTGAAAGGCCTGATATCATCCATCTCCCCAGTCGGCTATTCCCGAAAGGTAAATTACTCCAGAGGCCCGCGTGGCCCCGCTCTGTATCAGGTTGACCCACGTCTTGTTTGCCATTTTGTGTACGCCGCTGTTTATTTAACAAGGAGCAGAGTGAGAGGGCCTTCCAGAGACGGTCCTTTGATAGTAACTTTGACACCCGAGCTGAATAATAACCCTCATTATGGAGTGGCTGACAGCTCCTGAAAGAGCTGATTTATGAATATGCTGGGGGCTGAAGCCTGCTCGCTCTCCACGGCTCCGCCGGCATCTTGGGCCGCCACCGTCCCTGTGCTTCCACCTTCCTCTCTTCTCCTTTTCCCCTTTTTGTGCTTGAGATTACAGGCACGTTACGTCAGGAGACTGTAGGCCGATCTGAGAGTCTGAGATCTGAAATCAACGGTAGTTGTCCATTGAGACAAAGAACTAAACCGATTACCTCTGTTTGGATGAAAAAGAAAATAGATAGATGGGTAGGTAGGTGGATGGATGGATGGATGGATGGATGGATGGATTGATGGATATGTAGGTAGGTAGGTGGTTAGGTGGATGGATAGCTAATCTTCAAATCTTTTGTTAAAACTTGCTCCACTTCTAAAACAATTTTTCTTTTCAGATGACATATTTAACCCCTTCAATTTTCAATCCCTCCCTCTGAACATGTCATGCACAGGCCAATTCTGATGATCTAGTCAATTCCTGATGGATAAAATGACATATTCTTGGATACTCTCTGAAATACATCACATTAAAGTAAAATGGTTTGCAAAGTGTTACATATTTGACTTTAAAGTTGTTTAAAGTTAAACTTTACTCTGCATTCATGCTGTAAATTGTAAGTCAGTTCATGAAAAAAAACCACATTTTTTTAACACTTGCAACTAGATCTTTTTATTTTTCGGATAGTTGTTCATGAAATTTTAAACCCACCCATGAGATTAAACCTTATATATATTAACCTTTTTTAAATATCACCCATATCAAAGCTTGCCTAAATAAAAGATGAGATATACACTATATTTCTCTTTTTTTTTACACCCCAGCAGAATCAATTAAGCAGGAAAGGGAATAGGGATCTCTGGGAAGACTGCGGGTTTGGAGAGGCCTTGAGCCCAAGCTTTGGACGCCGTGTAGGTGGGATATCCAGTGGATATGCATAAACGGGCTGGGGAGGATGAAAGCTGTTCAGCAGATAAAGCCATAGCAGCCTGTCGGAATCCTGCCACGCCAGCCCTGATTTATGACCGTCTCAGTCAGACTCCCTACCAAATCCACCCGCTGCCTTTTTCTTGAGTGGAGATGCCCACGTTTGAGCCGATAGCACGACTACGCATACGCACGGGGTGAAGACAAATCGCTCACAGGACTGGTACCGTTGGACTGTCAGTCTTGTCTTCAGAAGACGATAGCAGTGAGAAGAAATACTGTTTCCAAATGCTGTATATAAATCTACTGTTTACATAGCATGAAAACCCACTATCAGTGACTTATTCTAAGTTGTTTCATATTCGTTTACTGCCTGTTTGGTTACCACAGCACCTATAAGCCAATGGTGGGTGAAGAACATTTACTAGCCATAAATGTCTTTTGATAAATTAATCATTAAAATAATTTATTTATTAGAATTATATATTATTTTTATAAATTATTTTAATTCATTAAATATTAAATAAAATATTTTATTATTTTCATTTTATTCAGAAGAAAAATATATATTTAGGTGCTAGATACAATCCACTCTGTTCCTAATAAAGTTACCGTCCAACTGGCGAACAGCTGTATTTTATTTACCCGCCAAAGCCTTTGACAAGTGTTATTTTGTATACGCTTGCTTTAGATATTTTATGTCCATTACAATACTCATTGGCTACAGATAGCAGAGAGTGACAAAACATTATGTGATTGTTCCACAAGCTTTTTTTTTAATCTTAAAAGTTTAAATGTGAATAAGCTGTTCTTGTTTTCCTTCTCTGTCAATCTACTCTTCCATAAATTCTGTATGAAAACCAAGAAGTGCACAAAAACTTAATTGACACCAAAGCTGAAAGATGATGCCGATTAGCAGCAAGGCCCGCTCTGAGCCAAAAGCATCTCTAGAGTATCAGTGCTTTATTATTTGGTGCTGTTTTCATGTCATTAGTGTAATAATGATGTGTGTATGTCTTCCTCAGGGACGTGGTCTGGTTCTTCACACTGAACCTGAGGACACAACCGATGCCTCGGAGTAGCACTCTTATGTTCCCAGCTCTTCCTCTCTCGCGCAACATTAAAAAGTCTGGATAAAAGGTAAGGAATAGGCTTTATTAACTTTAAATATGCATGATGTTTCTGAGAAAAGTGCAGTACGCCATCGAGAAACGTCCAAAAGCTTGACTACTTATTTCTTCTTATTTTTCTCCCTCTTCCTCTCTCCTGCTCAAAAATGGTAAATAATTGAAAACAGAAAAGGAAGGAAAGAGGGGAAAAGACACCAAGATTCTGACACACTCTGCATAAACATCTCCTTATTAGTGACCCTAGATGCCCAGGGAGAATCTGCCACCACACACACACACAGTCACACACGCTGTTGCTCATCCAGTGTGACTGAAGCACCCTGCTGAGAGCCCAGATGACTGAGGTCCATCTTCACCGTCATAACCTCTTCTGGTCTTTCACAGGTGACTCAGAACTGTGAACGATTAATTATAAGGTCAGAGAGTCATGGCAAAAATGGCAGTTTCTTGATAGATGTTTTGACAGGTAACCTAAAATTGCTTTTATTTTTTAGTGTTATTCAACCTGACTTGGCTACAACCAAGTCATTATACGTTGTTTTTTTGTTGTTGAAAGAAATTAATATTTTTTATTCAGCAAGGATGCATTAAATTGATCAAAAGTGACAGTGAAGACATTCTGTTCATCAAAGAAATCATGGTTATCCCTTCATCCACAAAAATATTAATAGCACAACTGTTTTATATAATAATAAATGTTTATTGAACAGCAAATCGGCATATCAGAATGATTTCTGAAGGATCATGTGACACTGAAGACTGGAAATTACTTTTTTTGAAAATTCAGCTTTACCATCACAGCAATAAATTACATTTTAAAATATATTAAAATAGAAATCGGTTAAGTTGCAGTAAAATTTGATCAGATAAATGCATTACAAAAAAATTGTGTTCTTTAATGCAATATATATATATATTGCATTAAAGAACACATTTTTTTTGTAATATAATATATATATATATATATATATTAGTTTAATTACATTGAATTTCATACAAATACATAAAGTATTTAGTATGGCTGAAATGGTGCATTGACCAATCAGAATCTATTTTACAAGAAGTATTAAGAAACACTGATCTGTGATTTATGTGTTTATTGATTTATACTTAACCTGTAAAGCTGGAGAGGAAGGGCTCTAATAATTATTATTCAATGGCTAAAGATGCTAACATAATGAAAGAAACGCCATGTCTTTGAAATCAATGTTAATTGATCAACATTGTTGTAACGGTTGTCTGAATATTGCAGTGTCATGCGATTCGATCATGGTGCCTCTTTATGAATATATACCATACAGTACATTAAAACATTTAAGACATTCGGAGTCTAACATTTTAAAGGACTTATGATCCTAATTTGACATATTAAAACAAAAGTCTTAAAGGAATGTTCTGGCTATTAACAGCGTTTGTGGCATAATGCTGACTATCACAGAACACATTTTCAACTCATTTTTAATGAAAAATTAAAAATCATTGTGACAGTAAGGCACTTACAATGGAAGTACATGGGGACAGGTGATAAAAACAGTTCTTAAACTATAGTTAACTTGTATTAAACTTTGCTCATTCTTTTAAGGTCATAGGTTACATCTAATCTTTTTTTTTTCCCACCAGAACATCGTGAAGACATTTGTTTGCGATGTTTCGACTGAACTTCTGTTCCCTGAAAGTGTCATTTTCATTTGTCTAATTAAACATGGCGTCTGCGCTGACAGACTGAGGCCCATAACATACTAAATGAAATGGAAGAACTTGAATTGACCGTATTATTTTGTCACTCTATAATGATTCACAAAACACATCTCTACTCCTTAGTAAACCAAACCCTTTGTAATAGTTGTTATAGTTGCTTTTAATCTTTATCTGTGATGGGAGTCTTTCTTCATCCCTTCATCCCACACACTCCTCCTCTTCATTGAAAGTGTCAGGTCAAATGGATAAACAGCATGTATTTACCCATCATCACGATACTGTCAAACGTGACTCTACTAGTGCTCGCTGGGGTATTTATGACTCTCATTCACTGTCTTCTATTTATTATTACCTGCGTTGCCTTTATTATCTCATGGCTTCTCACTAGCCGGTGATACATGGACCCTCCTCTGAATTTTAATTTCAGAAACGTGTGATTATTCCTGCCAGGGCGCTGTAAGAGGACGTCCTTCATGGTTCCCTCTCAGTGATGGATTAACACCCGGCCGGTTAATGAATGGCCCTCATAAGTTGTTAATGCTGTTTTAAGGTGCAATTTCTATTAATTTTCTAGCTAGCGTGACTCGCGTTTTCTCTTATTAAACACTTTTTTTTCTGCAGCATTTCGTCTGCAGTTTGTTTAAAAAGAACAGCTTTAAAGTGTAATCATATAAAAAAAGAAAGAAAAAAAGTCTTTAAAATATCAACTTGAACAAGTGTATAGAAGCATAATTTTATTTTATTTATCTTTCTGTGTGTGTGTGTGTGTGTGTGTGTGTGTGGGTGGGTGGGTGGGTGGGTGTGTAAAGCCATTTTGAGTTTTTTTTCCAGTTTTTAACATGTAATTTTACTACTTCGCATGTCACATCTTTTTTTCTTAATTTTTCTTTGATTTTTTTATTTTATTAAACATTGCAATTTTTGCATTTTAATTAATATTTTTGATATTTTAAATCCATCCATCCATCCGAAAAATCTTTATTTGGTAGGGTCCATTTCATACCGTATCTATGTCGAGCTTGCATCCGCACTCCTTACTAGCCGTTCAGCGCTCCGCCGTGCATTTTATTGGCAGGTGCTGTAATCTTCGGATCCCCACAACAATCCCGGCACATATGTAAGCTGTCATCCTCCGATCCCGGCCTAAATTACTGCATAGCAGGCTAAGCTAAAAGCTCCGGTTAGAATACGGCATGCTTCAAAAAGCCCACGCTGGATGGCTAAATTAGCGAGCGGCTGCGTCGGAGCGCGGGCAGGGGGATGCGGTGCCTTCCCGCTCCACTGGGTAGATTATTCTCAGGTATCAGGAGCCAAGAAAGAGGATTATTTCAGTGCAAATAGAGTTGTCAGTTTAGAAACTCCAGATGCAATCATTTCCATCTTGGGATAGTTATGGGATCAGAAGTGGGGTTTGTGTTGAAAAGCTGGCGTGGGATGAGCTATCACTCTCTAATGAAGGATTTTACACACTGAGGGTGAGCAAAGTGTCATCTAAAGTTCTCTCCTGATCCACACCTTTTTTCCCCTCTACCGGTTTTAATAGCAACGGGCCTGTCTGACCTAGTGGTAATTGTATGTTTTGTCTCTTCTTGCCTATTAGAGGGTTAAAAGTGTCATTGACCTTTGACCTTGTTCACAGAGTGGTTTCTTACTAGTCTTGCATAGCCAGACCTTCAGACTGACGGCTTTGTTTGATTTATTCTGTTAATGTGTTTCCATCGTAGTTTCTGCGCATGTTTAGAATTTATGCACATCTTGGCATTTCAATCCAGCGTTTTTTTTTTTGTTATGCAATATCCCAAAATGCGCATAAAAATAGGTTGATGGAAACATAGCTATTGTGAACATGACAGCTTTCTTCTTCCATGACGGGGTTTGGCGTTACGGCAGCTTTGTTTCCAGGCAGACTGTTAAAGAACGTGACGCACATCTCCCAGGAATCCTGTAGAAATCAACCAACCAGATGAAGACTTTGAAACTCCTGAAGTTTTTCCTTATACATTAGACATTCGGCTAACTGTCCGTGGGCATCTGTGATTAGTTTCTTAGTGGTCCAAGTTAATAGATGACCACAAATTTAAGCCTATATTATTTTTTGGTCACTAGATATGGTTATTGGACTTTTTGCCTTTTTAATCAGTGAAAACTGTATGTCTGATCACTTAGAAAAACAGTTCCTCATCTTTTCTCAAGTCATCATTAATATCTCAAGCAGTGCTGGATTAGTTACACTGGTAAGTGCACTAGTTAGTATTTGGTGTGGTACTGTCCACCACATGAATACAGCAGCTGTAAAATGGTCTTGTATTGTCTATAATAATTATGAATCAAATGCTGGACTGTCTTATTTCGTAGTTTAGTATTAAGCATTTATTCCCTCTGGTGTGTGTGACACGTGAGGGGGTTCCTGCCAAACGTGGTGGCTGGATATGTCGCACTGGGGTGTGCAAGCTTGGAAAAGGTCACACATTTGAAGGGATGGCCATTATGTTGGTGTCACTGCATGATGATGTATCGTCGGAGCCAGGCTCAGGCTCTACCTGACACACAGCGAGCACGAATATGATTTCAGAGAGCATTAAAAATTCAACAGTCTGACCTAATTACGCTGTAATATTCAGATGAAGGGCTGCACATCACACCGGGAGCTTGCTTTTGGAATCCATTTCTAATTGTATTTAGTTTGATTCGTCAATAGCTGGGATTGTAATGTCTGACGCGATGCAGTGCTTTAATTGTGGAATTACATTGTTTGTTTATACCTTCAACTCTAGTACCTTGTACTATATGCTATTAATATGCAAATCCCTTTTTCCCCAGATGCCATGTCCATGCTGATGTTTTGATTTATCAAGAGTGGGTTAAGCTGTGCCACTTTGTATGTGAGTTGTCCATTAAGAGGACACTAATATGCCTTATTAGATTGCAGGATGTTTGCTTTAAAATCAAATCAGAAGAAAGCATCTATAAGTAGTTACATACTGTAACTTTCCCAACATTAGGGGTGCATTAGGGATGTATTTATTAAATTTATAGTGTATTTTTATTGACTTTTGTATTTTAGGGTGCCTGTTAAGATCTGGCTAGGGACACCAGATGGAAACTAGCACTTGTAGCTAACTCTGGCTTGTTTACAGCAAGTAACTTGTTTGTTGATCAATGAGCATTGTCCCTATCAAAAAAAAAAAAGGAAAGTTTTTCAGTGTGGATATGTGCAACAATTGTCAACATTTTAAAACGGTATTAGTAATATTAATAGTATTTCCTTTGAGTGGCAGATTTGAGATTTTATGCCAAAGCATCTAACAGACGTAAACCCACACGTCATATTCTGGGAAAGATTTGTTTAAGAAGTCATTGCTTTTCCTTAGCCAAATAATGGAGGTGTATTGCATTTTTAGACCTGGTTAAATTTCCTTTGACATAATTAATTTGACCCGTCATGTAGAAAATTTACTTTGAAATGCAAAATGATTTTGTTTACTTTCCTTGTGAGACAAATTCTGCATTTTAAAGGAGTGACGCATCTTACCCACACCACAAAAAAAAAGACTTCTTAATGACTTTCTTTGAAAATATCTAAAAATCAAGAACAAGATAAATATACTTGAGAAGCTTGTTTTCATAGATTACGTTTTAAAAATGATTTGTTTTAACGAACTGGCACATTTCCCCCCTTGTTTTTACTTAAAACAAGTGAAACATTTTTTTTTTATTAAAGATGCATCTTATGCAGTGTTGCTTTTCAAGTACATTTGCAAGGATTTTTAGATCATTTAAATGCAAAATAACAGTTTTGCAGTGCACTGACACATCTTACCCCTCTCCCCTAGTGTTTGTACCGTAAAGTCCTTCACTTGGCATGTATGGTGTGTAAAACGTCAGGTGGAAATCCTTATTTACAGCGTCTGTCTTGCTTTAGGCCCACAGTCTCCGCTAAAGACGCAGAGAAGCTGGGATTACACTCAAGATAAACACTATCTCTACACACAGGCAGTCTTAGAGAAAAGCGCTGCGTTTCCTTGCATTGTTCTAGAGTTAAATCAATTCCCCGCGGCATTCAACTCCCTTTTCTTACCCCACTGATCAGGCCCGGTTACAAACAGCAATCATTTGCATGAGAAAAAAGAAAGCTCAAATGGAGAGAGTGGCGTATTATCAATATTACAAAGTGTTGCAGGTAGCTCCACTGAAGTCAACGAGGAGCCCGGCTTTTCATGTCTGTGCGCATTGATTTAATGCTACTTAAAACGAATTGCTGATCAATTGGATTACCCAGAGGCAGATTTAATGAGCCGCACACCGCAAAGGATGTTTGTGGCCCCCCGTCATCTCAGCAAGAGAGACTCGCCATTCTCTGGGAACAGTTTCTAGCAAATGACGTCTTGAGCGGCGGTCATAACAATAGCGAAAACTTTGTGCAAGACTTAGTTTACTATGGTATTCTATGATATACCTTGGAATACCACAGTGTTATCCGTGTTTTATCATGGTACAATGATAATACCATAATTTTTAGACATGTACCATAGTATTACCATGGTATTCTATGAAATGCCTTGGACTGTCACTTTATGTTGTTATTTTTTGAACATGATACCGTGGTTTTATCATGATTGTTTGGAAATGTATAATTATATACTGTATTACTATGGCTTTTTGGTCATATACCATGGAACTGCCATAAAATATTTTGGAGTACTATAGTTATTCCAAGTTTTTTTAACATGTACTATGGTAAAACAATGGATTTTTGGACATACACTCTAATAAAGAAAGGTTCTTTATTTGCAACAATGTTTCCACGAAGAACCTTTAACGTCCATGGAACTTTTCTATTGCCAAAGATTATTTAGATGTTCTTCACACTAAGAAAAAAATGATTCTTTTAAGAACTGTTCACTGATATGTTTTTTTTTTTTTGAAAACCCCAAAAATGGTTCTGTGGCATTGCTTCGAGAACCTTTTATTTTTAAAAGTGTAGATAGATCATGATATTCTCTGAAATACCTTGACTTCTATGGTGTGGTACTACCATGGTATTCATTTAAATTAGTTTAAATAGCACCCTAAAAAGTACTTTGGTAGTACCATGGTACATTGAGGTATCAAATAGTACTTTGCCATATACGCCATGGCACTGAAACTGTTCCTCCATTGTGTTTTTTTGGTACATTTCTCCAGATGTACCATATAAATACCATGATATATGAATATAGCAATCAGTCAGTACCATGTATCTATAAAAGTACATTGGAACCTTGAATATCTGATACATTATCATCGCTGTGCCATGGTGAACTCTTGAATTGAAGGTCCCCAGTTCTGTGCCAGGTCCGCAGTGAGTAAAATCAGTCTATATTTATACAAGTTATTTTGTAAGTGATGTAATGCCCAACCTCATATGTCTTTATCCCCTTTTTCGTTTCCCTGCCAACTTTCCATTTCCATCCTCTCTCCGCAAGACCAACCGCCACAGACCGGGTTCATCTTGATACTGGCATAAACTCCCTCTGTTTGACGGGCATGTTTTGAATGGGTCTATACCATCATAGCGAGAGATGTAGAATAAATATTTATCCTTGGCTGCTGATCCGCACCTGGGATCAATAAGGCTTTTTCTCTGTGCTAATCAGATTGCCCCAGGATCATATAATTACTGTTTAATATCCGGTTACAGTGAACAGAGGGAGAACGCCTGGCTGCCAGCTCATGATTCCCCGCTCTGTCATTGGAGCGGTGTTTATATCCGCGAGTCCGACCGCAGGACAGCAGGCACTCTCACGGGCCGCCCGACGCCTCGGGTTCACTCAGCAGCCGCTGTCTTCCAGTTGGACATGGAGGGGCACTCAAATTTAGATCAGATTCCTGTTAAGAATCTGAGGAACATTAAGATGGAAACGTTAAGTGTAGCGAAACAAGGAATAAAGGAACAAGGGAACAATAAAGGAACAAGGAGTTGTGGAAGGGCTCGCCTTAAAGTGAAGTTTAATTTGCTTCTTTGGATGCGTTTCAAAGAGTTTGTGTTTATCTATTAGTTAATTTTTTACTCAATTCATCGAGGGTGTCTTGCTTTAAGTTTTAGTTTTGCTTCACAACAGAGCTCCTGTTTACACTCAAGTTTCCCATTAGTTCCTCACCTGTTTGTTAGTGATTCAAACATTATTTCACCTCAAACAGATCTGACCTCAGCTTGCCTGACCCCACAGCCACCGACGCACGTGACCTTCAGATGAAGTGCATTCGTCCACCTGAGGAGAAGTCACGCTGCGCTACCACCAGTTCGGTTCTTGGAAATCTCGCCACATCAAAATTCAATCACACACAAGCACCATCCAGGCACCCACCTCCACCCCCTTGTTGACTTGATTAAGGTGAGTGGGATTGCTTCAAAACCTTCACACACTCGCACACACACACACACAGGAGGGGCTCATAAGTCTGATTTCAAAGCTTCGTAATTGGGAAAGGATATTTTAGACCTGGTGTGGAGCCCTGTTCCTGTATTGTTTCCTGATTTTAATGCTCACGGTGGAACGATTATGGTATGAGGGTCCATTTAAAGAACAACTCTGCACTGAAGATGAAGAAACCGCGTCAACAGCCATGTCGTACCCTGCCATTACTGCTTCGGTTCCCTACTCCTATCCTGCTATTTGATCCCATTAAAAAAGCCTACTAGAAGGACTGCAATTCATTCAGACGTATTGTATGTGGTAATGTACACTATTAAGTACTAGTATATTGAAACAAACCTTTGATTAAATGTATTTGAATCACAAAGAAACAGCAAGAATCCTCCCTTGCCTTTGTTAACGAGGGCCTCATTGTGCTACCTGTGCTCACCGACTTTAGTGCCTGTGGTTTCAAGAGGCCTTTCTTTGCAGTTCTACTCTAATATTAAATCAAATCAACTTGGGGAGGGGGAAAAAAGGCTTTTGTTCACATTTGAATAATTTGTACATATTGTTAGTTATATTGGCTGATCCCATAACAATGTGAGGCAAGAAAGGACGATATTTTTTCCCAGCAAAATTGGCATTGAAATGATGGCTGCATTGAATAGTTAGTTTTTATATAGGTTTACTTTAGGTGTATAATTTGTTTGTTCATTATGCATTCATGCAATTCATTATGCTAGTTTGTGTTGCGATGTTATTTGGAAACGGGAACACAAACAAATGAAAACAAACTTGAACCGAGCACGCATGCTGCTGCATTTGCATTTGCGGCGTAAACCGAATAGCTTCGCAAGTAAACATGCGGCCAGAACGGTACAAAAACAAGACTTTTAAACACTCTAGCACCTTAAATACACAATACAAAGGCATTGCTCAGCCATACCGAGAAAGGCGTGCAAATCTATGTAAGTATCATACTGTTTGCATAATAGATTAGAAATTAGCATTTTTGTTCATTTTCCATGTATGCACAGTGCCCTGGAAGAAAAACGCTCCATGCATATCAGATCAGCCAGCCTTCCATTTTGCGCAGTATATTATTTGACAATCTAAAATGTGTAATTTGCATGAAATTGCTTAATTAAAACACAGTCACTTGGGGTATTAATTTCTTTGTCTGGCGACGGAGTGCGGCGCAGGCAGATGTAAAGGGCTGTCACAGAGGAATGTCAGGGAGAGAGAGGGGGGACACCGTGTCTTGGCTTGGGGAGAGTTACGATGCATGCCTGCTCTGGGCACACTTGGTAAACGGAGGACCCTGCTTCGGCAGGATCCAAAGGAGAGGATTCTGGGGCGATGGAGGAGGAGGGCGACTGGCAGCGTGCCATCGGCTCGTGAGATTGGAGAGTTGGCCTGATCAAGCAACACATGCTGTATACATCGACACGCTTTTGCGATAGGAAACACGCTAGGTTGTAATATATCCATGTATCATGACTTTTTATATGTATTTTTGTATGAATGTTTTGTACTGTAAGTTTGATGCAACTAAATCATTTTTAAGGGAATACCTAGATTTCTTTTTTTAAAGCTCGAGGGACTCAATGGAGCACTTTTTTTTAAAGATTTTACAGTAAAACTTTATTTCAGTGGTCCACTTTAGACACTGTATTAACTATATAGTAACTTTGTAACTACGTGTCAATTTATTCAACTAACCCTATCTAACAGTTTACAAACAGTCTACTACAGTCTTCTAATACTCTAATGAGAGTTAGTTGACATTTAGTTGCAAAGTTACTTATAGTTACCGGTAGTTAAATGTCTAAAGTGGACCAACGAGATAAAGTGTAACAGATTTTTCTCTTTAAATTCTATAGAAAATTTAATTTGACACAGTTGACAAAATTGTTGACGTACAGTAAAATTAGTAGCTGAAACATTTATGTCCAGTATAGCCAAGATAATTCGATGAGAAATGTTTAAGTTCATATTACAATTGCTTGCAAATCTGAGCACAGTATGAGAAATTGTTGAATCTCTTTTGAACACTGCAAAAAAAACTTTTCCAGTACAAATATCTAAACATTCTTAAATCAGGAGACATTTACTTGAGAAGCAAAATAACTTAAAAATTCATCAAAATTAAGTGGGTTTTCGTTTAAAACGAGTAAAAATATGGGATAAAACAAAAAAGTTTATTATGTTTTTCTGACCCCACTGGCAGATATTGTATCTTGTTTTAGGCAAAAACTCACTTCATTTTGACAATTAATATCTTGCTTCTCAAGTAAATATATCTTGATTTTAGAATGTTTATATATTTCTACTGGAAAACAAGACAAAAATACTGAGGAAGAACACTTTTTTTTGGAGGGAATTGAGTTTTTTTTTAATAAGTAATTTAAACATTTCAAAGAGATCAAATGAATGAATTAGAATTAATAAATGCATTGAAGTATAAAATACATATTTAAAGATTTTAAATATTTAAAAAAAGGCATTATTTATAAAATTACTGGGATTTTTGTTCTTAAGAGAAAAAATATTTCCAAATAATCTCATCTGTGTCTAGGAGAAACAACTAAGATGTTAAAGAGCTCACATTTATGATTTTATTTGAAACTGAATCTGACATACATGTACATGTATTCACATTAGTAAGCACATTGGTATACAAATGTGTAATGTTCTGGCAAAACCTTGTGGCAAACATTTTAATTGTAGAAAAGAATAACAGTAAAATGGCTGTTTTTGGAACAGAATCTGACATGCACATACACACTAAAGAAATCAACCGCTCAAATACATGCTCTTAAAGACTGAAAGCTTATTGATAGATCATGACGCGTCAGATGAAGTGTCCCGTTTCTAGTTTGTGAAGTGTCACTGTAAGTCTCACGCTGTACCCTTTTGTCTTAAATATCAAAGCCAACACCACGGCACGTTAACATTTGAATATTTTCCAGTTCTTCATAAGGGGAGATCGTACAATAGGGTGGGGGGGGGGGAAAGGCTCGTTGTAGTGAAGTAGCACATATCAAAATGAAAGAGCCCTTTCTCTTTCTCTCTTTCTCTCTCTCTCTCTCTCTCATCTCTCTACTCTCTCTCTCTCTCTCTCTCTCTCTCTCTCTCTCTCTCTCTCTCTTCTCTCTCTCCTCTCTCTCCTCTCTCTCTCTCTCTCTCTCTCTCTCTCTCTCTCTCTCTCTCTCTCTCTCTCCTCACATCAGTGACTGCCTGTGAAGGGCTTCCAAATCACAGTCCTTGTACCATTCAGCACATACAAAAGGGCTGTGTGAGGCTGAGCAGGCAAGGCCTAATTAAAATCCTTTAACAGAGAGAGAAAGAGCGGGGCACATGGAGCTGGGCTGGGATTGTAAAGGAGGCTGTCAGTGAGTTGGGACGTCGACAGCCACACGCAGACTCTGTGACAGCTCTCCAGAGCAGCGAACACATACGCCATTTGCTCAGAGGGCCTTAATTGGGTCTTTGATGTCCCTTAGAAAGGTGGCAGAGAGATGGAAATGCTATCGTCGCCCACTTTCATAATGCTTGCCAGCTTAGATTGTTTACGATTTACAAAAGATGTGCTTCTCTTGTGCGCGTCTTTTCCCCCCCCCTGCTTTTCTCACTGTCTAATAGTGATGGGTCAGGAGGATGCTCGATTAGTGAGGTCAACAAGTGAGTTTATCTCCCCCCCCCCCCCCCCCCCCCCCCCCCCCCTTGCTTTTAGAGGCAATCCTATAATAATAATAATAAAAGGTTTTTTTTATTATTGTTACAAGAGATTTCATTTTATTATTATAATTACTACTACTGGTGCTACTACTACTACTTTTATTATTATTATTATTACTTGTATTGTTATAATTATATAACAATTTCATCTATGATTATTTTTAGCTAAAACATTTGAAAAATTAAAGCGTTAATTAAGCAACAACATTAATAATAGTAGTAGTAATAATAATAATAATAATGTTGTTGTCGTTGCAGTTATTTTATATTATTTATTTATTTTAAATGCTGGGGGATGAATTATGATACTTCTCAGAAAGTGTTTTTTTTTTTTTTTCATGCTCAAGTTGCGTCTGTAAACTCATCAAAGCACTTTTGCGGGCTGTAAATGGCCCAAAAACGCGTCCGATCTGCGTAATGGACTCTGAATCAGCTTAATTATGCAGTACATCCATAAGTAGACTACATGCGACCCATTGACAAGCCGTTGTTAAAAATATGTTGCACATCCCTACTTCCAATGTCATTACTCCGTTAGCTCGCATTTTAACTCCTGTCAGGGTCGTGGCATCTGTAACTTCCACTCCGTGCTTAATTCTCACCCCATAAATTTGCAGCCATTGCAATGGGGTTATAAAACGAGCGTGTGTATGTGTGTGTTTAAGCTTGGAAGGCTAGAGAGGGGCAAGTCCCTGCTGCCACCGCTGATCAAATGAAACAACAAGGGCAACGGCAGCTAATGCAGGGAGCTGTTTAGTGCAGCGCTGCCTTTTGAAATGATGATGATAATGGATTCAGTCCGCTCATTAATGGAGTCCGAGTGCTCGTTAGAGTGAACAAACAAGCCAGCCTGTCAGCACTGGAAATGCCAAGTGCTGGCAACTGTCTCCGTTTTATGTGAGGACACCGCGTTCTCGCCATTTACCCACCTACTCCACCCCCAACATCAAAGACTGTGGCGGGGACCACCGCGACTCACCAACCACACCACCCTCAGAGGCGAACAGGGTCACCGGGTCAAGAGGGATGAAATCCATTCCCTCGCTTTTGGCTCCGTCCTCACATAAGTGGAGAGTTTTGAGCCAGTTTTCGCTCATACAAGCAGTAACTAATGGGAGTTTCATTTTATTTAAAGCTGTGTGTCAATGTGTCTCTTTTTTTCCGATCGGCCCGTAAAGTGTGGTCACATTAGCAAAATTTCGCAGAATGTCTATTGTTAAAAGTGTAGAGATGTATGTAAATGTATCAGTTTAATGGTACAATAATAAAAATTCTATGCTCAAATCCTCCTAAAGTTCCCTTACTATAAAGTGAAAAAACTGTAATAACTCTAATGGGACATTTATCTAATTGGGGAAAAAAAAAACGTTTGCTGGTTTTTCACTGATATAACAATGTTTCTTAGTTTTTTTCTTATTAGTTATGTACATTAGTACATCAGTATTATCATAATCAGTAAGTCATGGAGAAATGTACCCCTGTCCGTTAATGGGGTCAGAAGAGAAACCTAATCATATGATGAGGTTCTCTTTAATGGCAACTTATGTTTTTACATTACTTGAACTCATCTAAAAAAAAAAAAAAGCAATGTCAACTTTTTTATGCGAAATTCAACTCCACGTTTTAAGTCAGTTTAATAGAATTTTAAGTTGAAATGACTTGTATAGCCAATTTGATTATACTTAAAAATGTAAGGCCTTAACTGAACTTACTTTACAGTGTACATCTTATGTTGTTAGACTAATGTTTATTGCACTCATTTAGTGATGTGCGTTACCATGACGGTGTTTTGTGTTTGTGTGCATGAGACTCTGAGCAGTGCACTATCTATATATTAGTATTTACTTCAGCTTGCATGGGGAAATCTCACACGAAATTCACCATTGCGTGGATTCCTATTGAAATGATTGGATTTGGCCTGTGGAAATTCACAGAAGAACGATAAACGTGACCTCACATTCACATTTTCAATTTTCTTCTGTCCAGTGAGCGTCATATTTCATTACAAGAATAAACACTGTGGCTTTTCCTGTCTCTTTTTGTTTGCAGCCTGAGATTGGCTCACACCATTGGCTCAACCAAAGATGGGGGCGGGACTATCTGTTTGGCCAAACAATGGAAACCGTTGGGGCAGGAGGGACCTGTATGCAACTGTTGTGGTTAGTTTCTCTATTCTCGCATATCCATCTGTGTGAAGTTTTCATGTTCTGAAAACAAAGAAATTATTAACATGCTCCACCTCTGCTGATACTGAAATACGGCACTCTCATAAAGCAGAGATGAATGTTTTTACCCCCCCTACATCCTTCAATTAAACATTGGCTGAGTTAAACTGAGTCATCTACTGTACGTCAGACGATCCTCGATCTCCCAGCGTCTTTGAACCCATCAAAAACTAAAATGACAACATCTTGTCAAGGAAGTTGAAAGATCAGAGATAAAATCGCTAGGGTCTGTCACAGAAGTACTAGCTTCCTCCTAGCACGTAATGAATGAACGTTGGCTACTTTTTGTGATTCGTAACGCACCTTATCTTCCCACAACAGATCTTTGCTAATCAGCGCCTCGTCTTAGTACTTGTCACATTCTTCTCGTGTATACATAGTAATCATACCTCTCCATATCAGAAACGAACTGTAATACTGATTAAGTTTAAGGATTCGTTTTTTTTTCTTCAAGTGCAACAAAGTGTGAAGTTTCAGATAACGCTGTGTTATGCATGAAAGGAACATTTGATCATATTATAGTTTTTTGGAGCCAGAAAGAGAGAAAAGATCACCAATGAAAAGTCATTGGCTATTAAAGTCAGGCAAAATAACCCGGGTTGCATTAAGAAGCTTTAAAGAGAGAGAGAGAGATGTATCATGCATGTGGAGATGCATAAACATGACGGGGCAGCTTAAGTAGAAAATGAGATCTGATGCCTTACTGAAGAAGAGACCTCGTGCTCAGAATGCATTTAAATTTAAATATTCATATCATTATAATCCAGAGGAATATGTAACGACTGTATGATATTTTATTGAGGAGGTTTTAAAAATGAATGCTGTCCCAACTCCTTAATAAAAATCCTGCCAAAGCTCTTAGTAGTCATACTGAAGGCGTTCCTCTTTGGTGTCATGCCAGTCAAGTCTGCTACAGGTCCTCGAGTGCTTTTCCCAGACCCACACACACTCTCTCACACAGGAACTCTTTCTTCTAGCTGTATTTACTTCTTTCTTTGAATCTTCAGATTGTTCTTGTGCATGTATATTTTCAGAAAAACATGTCAGAGAGTGGATGCACATAACAACCCCACGTGTGTTCAGTCTCACACACACACAAACATTTACTTTGCTGTCTAAATGGGGACATATCTTAGACTTCTATTTTATTTGATATAAAATTAATAAGAATGGCTACAAATAAACCTTAAATTAATGTAAATTCTGAGGTAAATGTGTGTTTACTTGGTTCAAATAAACATACTATACTGTGTGTATGTATATACAGTATATATATATATATATATGTGTATATATATATATATACATATATAATAAATTAACAAAAAAATATGTACATATATTTAAACAACTTTTTTTTAATCTCACTTTTGGAGACAGTTTTGAACAATAACAAAAAAAGTATGGATAATAAATTCAGAGACACATTAAACTGGGTATTTGAATGGGGGAGTAGCATACATTTTACATATAGATAATCATTGCTATAGATTCAAATTGGTAATTAGGAAAAAGATGATACGAAGCGCTTCTCCATTTGAGAACATTCCCAAAAGTTTTCAGGTTTACTTCAGCCGTGAACAATATTGTAAAAACTAGTTTAGAAACACACATGCCGTAGGCTTGCTGCTCCTAATGTATGATAGTAAGTACAACAATCATTCTAACACACTGTACGTTTGTGGTCCAGGTGTGATGTGGAGTCGGTGCAGTGGTCTCCTGTTGTGTGTGTGAGGTGTGAAAGGCAGTACACACTTCTTGAGGAGTTGAGGACAGATTGAGATCTGGACTGCTGAACAGCTGTCATTCCCTGCTCACTGTCAAACAACATACAGGAACGCCTGGGGTTCTGTCAGCTACCGCCATCCAGAACGTTTATTTGTCTGAGGCAGAGAAAGAAAAGCTGGAATAACACAAAGAGAGGATGACGGTACGGTATGTGAAGAATGTCATTTCATGTCTTAATAAAAAGCAAAGGGGTTTAACTGTCGTTTAACGACATCCAAACAGCACTACTTAACAAATAATCTTTTATGTTTAGAATGTCATAATATAATAATAATAATAATAACATGTTTCTTACTGCTATATATAAAGTATGTATGTATGTATATATATATGTTTGTGTGTGTATGTGTATATATATTATAATATTTAAATAAATAAGGAAAATTATATTAAAGAATATATTTATTTATATATATATTTAGGAATAAAAATAGCTTAAAACAATTGAAATTGAAGAATATATATATATATATATATATATATATATATATATATATATATATTATAGAATGTTTTTATTTCTATTTATATATATATATATATATATATATATATATTTAATTTTATTTGTATTCTTTTTATATACATATATATATATATACACGCACACATACACAGTTTATGAATATATTAAAAAGAAATATATTCATAAACTGAGTTTAAACAGTTTACTTCTCGTGTTAAGTCTTGGATGAAATCGAAACAGGAATGTACCCATTTGTAGATAACTGGTTTGTGTATGTAAGTGATTCATTTGATGTGTTTATAGAGATGTTTTTAAGATGAAATAGTAAATGTTGTAGTATAAAGGCCCAACCATGGACTGGAGTTGAAAATTAGCAATAGCTATAAACTCGTTTTGCATAGCATCAGTTACAGACTTGTTTTGTACTATGTTTAATTGCAATGTCCATGTCAAATAAATGAATGAATAAAATAAAATAAATAAAAAAATATAAAATTACACGCTCACACACATTATCATCATCATCATCTTTTTGACTTAAGACTTGATAATTCTTGCTACATTTTGTCATTTAGTTGACTGTCCATTGTTTAACTTCCTCTTGATCGCTCTATATTCATGCTTAGATTCTCACACCTCCAGCTCAGCGTTGATATCTGTTCAGAGAGAGACAGAGGGAATGGAAGGATGGAAGGAGGAGGTGCAAAGAAGAGGAGGAGGTAAAAATAAATTGCATTCCCCTCCTAACAGGGAGCCTTCACTAATTATGCTGTTTGAGTCCTCACAGAAGCCAAGTCTTCTAAATAGACCTGTGCTCGCTGAACCCTGAGTCGGGGGGGTTCCTGGCGGTGCCCAGCCGGGCTCGGCTGCCCTACTTCCTGTCGTTAATTATCTTTTGTTTGCCCTTGATAATCCGCGGCCCGCCGTGCCCGTAATGAAAGCTCTGAATCACCGCTAAGTGTAAAAAACAATGGCATTGTCATTACCACATCATCAGCGCATTATAAATAATGAATGAAACGTGCATTAGGCAGACAGAGGGAGAGTTTATGAAAATGACTTGTGAGAATAGATTAAATTACAACTATTATTACTTTTCCTTTTGATGTAGTGCATCAGAGTAATTACAAAATTTTATAAAAAGGGATTCCATTCTCCGCGAGCGATATAAAAATCAAATTTATGTTACGGGGGAATTGTGTCTTGAGTTGACAGTGCTTAATGTATTATTTTAAATAACATTTTCTTAAAAACATCCCTTTCACATTCAGAAGGACATCATTAGGACGAGAATAAAGCATTAATTTTCCACTTGGCCAAACGTGAATGCGATCCGTGTGCGTGGGCCTGTGTGTGTGTGTGTATACACGCGTGCAGACGAATAAAACCCTTCGTGTGATAAGCAGCCATTAAACGTCGGCCTGCTACATTCTCGTCCCTGATTTTGCTTTACGATCCTCATAAATCTGTCGGCAAAACTTATCAAGTCACAACGATAGACTGCGTTGGACCATTAGTTTGCAGTAGCACCTTGTCCTTTTTGGTGGGAAATACACACGGATTGGCATCGGTTAAAGATTAGGGTTTCATAAATCTGATGCGCAGATGCAAAATGAAAAAAGTCAACTGTTTCCCGATCAACTGGGATTATTTGTTGGTAATAGAGATCAGTTTCCTAACGAGAATATCTCTATGTTTCGAATAGGTACGTACGCCTGTGTGCGGCGAATGAGATGACATGTACACCGACAATTCGTCATTTGTTCATGGAAGTTTTCAAACTGTGGAAATGATGTTATTACTGGCCGGCTGCATTGTGCGGGTGTAATGTGCTATTTGCCATGCCAGGCCTGGGTTTTGCAGATGGAAATTAAAGGGAGAAAATTGCTACTAACTACTCAATTACAGCGCTTGATGGTTATGCTGACCTCGGTTGGCAGCAATGGCAACACCGGGCCAATCATGTGGCCCAGATGGCATTAAATTAGCATAGGAAAAGAGAACGATTGCACATATTCATCGTGCAAAAGACATTTGAATTACCTCGGACGCTTTGGCTTGATATCGAACAATTAAGTGCAGTGATAGGATTTTATGTGACAGTTTAGAGGCAACGTGCATACAGGAATCACAGTGCAGTGGAGAGAATTGGCCTTAGATTTCAAATCTGTCAATTAAAGGGCTTCTTGTTATTCCCCAACAGGCCACTCTGGTGTTTACGGTTTATTTAATAGCTTTATTTGCAGTTTCTATGTACTTGAAGCACCTAGGCAAGATATATGAAATTATATGAAACCCGCTGCAGTCGTGAATCATACAAAGTAGATTACCCAGGAGATGGTCGCCAAACTTATTTTCATATAAATCAATTATAGATCTTGGCATTGAGTCTCTTCTTTCTGGGGGTGACAGTTGTTTGTATTCCACCTTTAGTGTTGATTACATCATGATGTGTGTACATAGCATATATTATTTATATCGAAATTCTGCACGGAAGAATTTACAATTACCGAAGGCACTGGACTGATTAATTCCATTGAGTTTTGCTGTCGTGTTCCTGCCGTGTGAAAGCCATCATTTGAAGTCATTTTCTCTGAAGTCTCATCTCTTTAGGTTGATGAAGTGATTTGATATGATAAGTGTTGTGATTTTGGAATTGTTCTTTACCTGTGTGTGTCTCTTCTTATCTCTCTAGTTTGCTCATATACACATAAAAGCATATCAGCGATCATGAACAATACTTTATCATTAAGATCAAATTTGGCCACATGACGGAGTGTCACTTTAGAAAACTTATTGTGACACACCATCTTCATTGAAATCTTCTCTGACTCTACATGACCTCTAGCGTCTACACACAGTTATCAAACCACTATATCAACCTTGTTGGCATTACTCATACAAAATGTCTTATGATTGATAGCTTGTGGAGTATACATCACATCTGTAATAAATCCTGACTGGTGTAACCTGGCTTAGTCAGACAATCTCTTTAAACCTGTACAATGCCGCTGGGTCATTACAGGCCTCTGGCCTCCCTGAAAAGCCTTGACTCTTTGTTTGTCCAGTGGTCTCACTGAGATGTTCTATGGATTGCATTCAGCTGTAATTCTAGGCAGACACTAAACCCGGCCGGAGTCAATAGCCCATAAGTCTCTTGTTTATCACCAGATCAATTGCTCCACTTTACAAGGGAAGGAGAAGACTAATTGTTTTAGGAATAATCTCTCTTTGTGCGTGCGGATATTGCATCGACTTGCAGAAATGGAAAACGATTTTCGCCTCTCATCCTAGATGAGAAGACGCACTTCTGTTTGTGCGCGCGAACGTGTTTATAAGTCATGAGAGCACCCGCGAGTTTTGTGAGTTTTGAGATGATTGCGGCAAACAAACACCCTTCATTTAGCCACACATCTAGTTTCATTTAGTACCACTTTTTGACTCAATCCTGCTCTTTCTTGACCTTGAATCTCCCCAAACGCCAGGTTTCGTTCCAACACATTAGTTTCTAAACTCTTGTTTTGGTGTAACCAGCAGTAGCTTCAGGATGTTTTCATTCATGCACTCTGTCTATCCTGTGAAAAAGGGCGGTGCGGTTGAACTTTAATGCACAGAGTGCCGTTCCCCTGGTCTGCAGGTGAAAGCCCTTCCTTTTGGGATCAATTACTTGGCATTGGGATCTTTTAAAAAAGAAACCTGCCTTATTAAAAGTCCACACGGCACCCTGAGATCCCATGTTTGGGGATCCTGGCCTCAGCACAGCTATTTATTAGCATATAATATTTAAAGGTCAGTGGCTGTTTTACATTGGTGCTCTATTAGACGGAGGTCAGTTAGGCCATGTGTGTTGTTTCATTGCAAGCATAAAATGCGTTTTTGCTCTTTGCTTTCAAAACATTTAGATTGCATGGCCGCCCTCTCAGGGGAAAATGCGAGAAGCACTGTTGGTTTTGCCTCGTGTAGCATTAGATATACACTAATACTCTCGTATTGTAATGCATTTAGTTCATCATTGTGGCTAAGGGAGTCTTTTTTTTTTCTTTCTTTTTTTTTAAGCACCGCACGGAGAATACCCACAACTCCTTGGGAAGTGGTCTCTATTGGCAAACGTGCACAAAGCGAAGGTACCGTGTTCGACATAGCCGCTGATCAAAGAGGCCGGAGGCTGGTAGAGATGGAACGGCTCTCCTCCATGGATAAAACTGTATTATAGTGTATTAAACAAAACCAGTGAAGGAGCAGAGGAATCCCGCCAGTGCTTTCAGAAGTGCTAAATGCTGGGTCCCAGTAGAGTCTATTAGACCCCCATCCTGCACTGGTGCTGCATTGTAGAGAGCGAGTGAGAGAGAAAGAGATATCTCACTTTGTGTCTTCCTAGAACAATATTGAAGCTAGAAACTCAATATAGAAGGACTAAGGTGTTTTTTTTTTTTTTGTCAGAGACTGCTGGTGATAATGAAAGGCCTTATGGTGCACTGAAAAGTTTTAATAATAGGAATAATGTCATCCTTACCATTGCCGTCTGATTTCAGAATGGTCTTTTTTCTCTTGTAGGATCAGTTGATTTAGCAATTAATTGTTTTACCACTTTTATTGCATTTTGTTTTGAAGTCCTCTTATTTAAATCATAGTTGCTTGCATGGTTTAATGCTGTAACATACAGTGTCCTCCAAAAATGTGGAAACATCCTAGGCGTAGAAGTGGGGTTTTATACATGTAAATGCATTTCTAGGCGGTTTCTTTTTTGAAGACTAATGAATCCGCAAACCTTTATTGATTTATTGATTTCTTATAAAGATTATATTATATTATTCTATATTCTGAATTCTTTACATTTATGAGTAATAATACAAACAACGTAAACATTTTATTAAATAAAAAATAAAGGAAAAACCTTTCATAAAAATTGAACGTTCAAGGGTTCTTTATGTAAATGGCAGTAGTGTTAACGTGCACGTATGCATGCATGGGCAGTCACAAACAAGAGTTAAGTCCTTATTTTTAAGATTTAAATGAAGTCTACAATATACACAAAGTCATAAAAAGACAAGATATGTCAAGTTCTGTACCGAATCAAATCACTGTACCAAACCAGTTTTTTTTTTTTTGTGAGTAAAATTATGCAACTTCCAACATGCAATCATCCACTTTTGGTAAATGACATTAATGTTGTTCGTCTAACCAGCACGTACTAGCACACTTCGCACAGCAGTTAGTCAGGGCAGGTCAGTGTGTGTGTTTATGGTTATGATGTCAAATACCATATTTTGAACAGCCTGTTTTAGCAGTGTAGTGTTCAGAAATACTTTAGATTGACTGAAAAGAGAGTTTTGCATTGTGAATGTTAGAGTATGTCTACTTTAGTACATCAAACTCTTAAAAGGCGTCGAAATCCTGTTTTCCGTGATATGCTCCCTTTAATAATCAGTGAATATCTTCACAATATGCTGCATTTATTTATAGACTTGCATTTTTTTAAGTAGATCGCTCAGAATCAGAATAATTGGAGCTCTTGGTCAAGCAGTAAGAAAATGTACGGCACTGTGTTATTAGATCTGACAGCAGAGAGGCTTGATTAGATAGTTGCAGTGTAAGATAATCAAGAGTCAAATCACATACATTTTCATTTTTGGTGCTGTATGATCTCTCTTTCTCTCTCTCTCTCTCTCTGTTCTTGTTTCTGCGACATGTTCTCGCTCAGAAGCATATAATTACGGCTTGCCCTGGCTGATAAACAGCTCCTAAGCCGCACTCCACCTCGTACAACAACACATGCAACATACTCCAGATCATACGTGTAATCATGTTGTTGAGTCTGATGGATGCAAGTGCAATTACAAGAGAGGCGGTCAGGTGGGCAAAATTAGAGCTGCCATGCTGCTGTTTGGTCATGGACGCAGTAATGACTACTTAAAGCTGTTTCTGACTAGGGCTGTTTACTCGGAAAAAAAACCAAATCGTCCGATTAGAGCATTCAGGGCTAATAAATGTATCCTGTTTTTCTCTCTCTCTCTCTTTCCAAGGCTCTTTTCTGTTCCTGTATACTGGATTAAGTGAGGATGTACAGTGCTATTTTAAACCCCCTTTCCCAGTGGAGCCGTGAATAACTGGTGTGATTAAACAAGGTGATAAGCTTCCGTTTTTCTTCCTGAATGTCATTCCAGGTTTGCTTTATCGACCTCGCTCTAATTGGCAAACCATTTCCTTGTCGAGTTCAAAAATAATGAATTGTTTTGGGCCTCTTTTCTTTGTTAGTTATGTTCGGTTTACCAAGAGGTTTCTGTGTATCTGCTTATTCTCCTATTTAATGAGCACATTGCGTGTGTTTGTGTGCGCATATGGTGGCGGATGTAATCTTTAATTTATTGATGCTTCCACTGAAGATGAAAACTGAGATTCAGTTTCAGTTCTCCTCCCTTAAAGATCTAATGTCTTCACGCAAAACACTAGGCCTAGATATAGTGTTTCAGGCTGTTTGTGCAATGTTTTATTTGGTTCTGTGTTGACTTGAGAGGAGAAAACACTAGCTTTATTGTTTTCCTTTTGATTTTGTTCCTTTGATTTAGGCACGGCACGGCAGGTGTATTTATATAGCACATTTTGTACACTATGGTAATTCAAAGGGAGTTTATATGGGCATAGAATAGAGGATGAAAAAAAAACATGTCAAAGTCCATTATTAAACCAATAATTAAGTATATAAAAAGTAAACTAAGTATATAAAAAGCACAATGAAATATGCTGCTATATAGATGAACAGTACCGTATAACCACCAAAAAGAGAGGGCCCACCTCCTACCTTTTTTTTTTGTAAAATATGAGAATACATCAAACTGATTTGTTGTGCTTTACTCTTATTTATTTTATTTTTTTTATATATATATATTTTTTTTTAAGCTGCTCTGCTGGATTTGGAGTACATTAAGTAAAGGATTCTTCAAGTCATGTCTTTGTGAACAATTCATTGAAAGAACTGTCTCATAAAACTCATTTGTTCATGAATCAGAAAACACTTTCCAAAGAAAGTTGCACTGTATGTTATGACCACCAACAAACTTGTTAATTTATTTAAAAAAACGTATCCTATTCCTAACGTGAACGCGGCACCAATCGCACAGTTTGCCCACAGTTTGAAAGCTCATGCACTAGCTTTCATGGCAACTAAAGCAAACTTTGACATCCGACTGGACCAAAGCCTCTAGTATGAAAGCGTGCTCCGATAGACAGAGAGATTGCGACAGAGCGGAAAAGGAAAAAAAGGCTTCCAGGACAGGTATCTACTGCATGGCCAGGCGCTCAGCCACACCTGACTTTGATTAATTACAACCTCTCCATCCCCCTCATCCTAGTACCTGACAGGGAAAATCCAGCCCTGTACAAGCACAACAGACCAGGAAGCTCCGCCACTTCACTTCGCACCGCACTCGTTTTCTCCCTCAGGATGTGCTTTTCAGAACACACTTGCTGAGAGATACAGGGCTGCGCTCTTTTGTCCGTGAGGATGTGGAGCTCTGCCCTAAACAGATCATGCTGCATTAATCAGAGTTGGAAAGTACACAGTTGCCTGGCGGCCCTTCCATCGGATTAGTCGTGCAAGGCTTTAAGCGTTCGCATCGCAGGCCTTTTATCAGCCATAAGCGTCTAATTTATGAAGCGCTCCAGCCTTTGCCTTCAGTCAGCGTGAAACCACTAAAAGTGAGAAAGGACAGACCACGAGCCGCATCGTTTTATTTAATGCAGATAATTTTGCGGCATTAACTCCCAAAGAGCTTTTTTGCAGCCACTGTGTGGGAGAAAGCAGTGTTAATGCAAAAACTTAAACTCTGTAATAGGGCTGGAATTAGCCCTTATTAGAGTTTCTGAATGATGTTTCTGGACTTTTCGTTTGTTAAACCCATAGTATATCTCTTTGTCTTTGGGTTCCCGTCTAGACACATCCAGAGCAGATGATTTGCAGGGTTTTAGAAGCGCGTGGGTGAAATTAGCCAGACGTGAAAGCATATCGTTAATCAGAGGCGGCCACGTCACTTTTATATTCTTCTGTCGTAAGGTCGGAGACATTTGTTTAAGGAAGACGGTCAAGTGTTAGTGAAGGACATGTCTAAATTCACCCAGAGTGATGACTTCCTAATAAACTAATGCAGAACGAGAGAGAAAGGGGTTTAGGGACGCTCTTGGTGGGTGTTAATTAATAACGCGGCCCGTAGCATAAAGGTTAAGATTCAGTCCGATCCAAATATCAGGCGGATAAAAGCCACCATCTAGATTGTTGTTAATAAGATCTCAAACTACAGCAGAACTAAGTGCCCGGCCACCTTCCACTGAGCGATTTGTTCAAATATAAAATTGACCTTCAGCTAAGCTGCGGGCGCATTCTTGTAATAGCTCGGCGAAAGAATGGCCACGCGGTGCTCGCATGCCTTGAATTTGTGACCGTTCCTTAAGACCGGCTGGGTTCCTGGGTGGGAATAAATAAAAAAGCACCACAGAAACAGGGCTTGCCGTTCCACTCTCTGGGTGTTTAACCAAGCACAATTTGCAGCTTCAATGAGACAAAGCTTGTGATCAATGCATAATAGCTCCTTATTAACCTCAATTACCACAATTAAGCCCGACTGCCACTGGGCTGCTTTGATGACTTAATTAATCTGATTCAGTGAAGAGGCCACAGTGTCCCCCCATAGTTCCAAGCCTTGACCGACCATGTGGCCCCTGTTAAAAGCACATCTGGTGGAACAAAACATCTCCTCAGTGGCAGACAAATGCCTCCACTCTGTGAATGAAAGGCAACCCTCTGCTCTGTGATGTTCATAATGAATGGTACAAGCCCCTTGGCACAGTGCCTTATTGGGTGGCTTGGATAGCTGCCCAGTTTGTTCGCGGCTAATTGCTTAATTGATGCATTGTTTTTAGCGGCGATATGAATTGCTCTCATTTCGACAACAAAAGGCATTACACGCCATTAGCGAGTCACAGCTTTCTACGTGTGCTTGTTTTAAAGATTTAAGGCGCCTTTTTTAGATTTGTCACATCAATGCGATTAGGAAACACCCTCTTGGAAGACGTCACGCTCTGTGAAGAACGCCTGTGGCAGGGTTGTGTAAAATTCGCAATTGAAGAATTGGCTCCTTTTCAATTCATGAGTTAGAATGTGAATTGAATGGGCCTCTAAACACAAGAAGTTGAACATCTATCTATCCATCAGTCCGTCTATTTATCTGTCTGTTCATACAACCGTTCATACAAGACTCAACCCAACAAGTTTGTCTTAACAACTTTGCATTTTTAGTTCAAAAATAACAAGCATTTCTATTGGAATTCTGCGGCTTGTTTGCAACCACAATTCAAAATGAAGAATTTGGAATTTTAAAAGGCATTTTTAACTCTATTCTAAATGGTGCACAACCATGGCCTGCAACTCCTACTGGCAACTGCTCTATGATTATTTTGCGAGCCAAATATACATGAACTCCCCCTGCCCACGTGAACGCAAAAACACTGTTAGTATTTACAGTCCCCTCTTCGCAGTTAAAGGAAATGAAATGGCATTTGACTCAGTGTTGGAGCTGTTTAATTAGCAGGCTAAGGGTTAATAAGTTCCTCCTCCGGCGCTGGAGTGTCTCCTCAGGAGAGTTGACACTTCCATAATGCATTCCCTTTCCTGCTAGAGTGTAGCACTTCCACCCCCTCCTCCGTCTCTACATATTCCCACTGATGTCTGGGATAAAGAGCTGTTTTTCCCCTCTCTCTCTGCTGCATGTTTGTCCCCAGACCCTCAGAGAGCATTCCGGAAAGCCGGCAGCCTCTGCGGAGCGTCTTCTGCTGCCAGGGGAGCTCGTGGAACTCGCAGGGATGAAGAGAGGGCCGGCCACATGGAGACACACTGTTACTTATTCATCAGTTCGCAGTTCTCTGAGGGAGGAAACAAGGCCTGTGTGCTGTAAACACACTGCCGCACAACACAAAGACTGAAATAACAAGAGCTCAGCCCTGCATCCGAACTGACAGAGATGGGTGCAAGGCGAGTTGTGGATTTTTGTGTATGTTTTGGAAGGGATGACTGAGTGGTGGCTCCCTTGATCATATAGTGCTTTGGGTGCACCAGACTGTTGTGGGAGGAGATGTTGATGCGCGTTGCATACACAACACCAAAGCCATCCCTCTTGTGACCGGACAAATGCCGGTTTTGAACAATTTAATACGAACTGATTGGGGCCAAATGCGCAAGCATCCGCCGAGAATGTATGTAAGGGGCTCTGTTTTGGCGAGATTTGGGATTTCACGGGTATAAAAATAGCTTAGTTGCCGCCTATTATCTCAACAAGACAGCGCCATACGTGCCTTTCCCCCTGTGGTACGAGACACCGGCATTTACATCAGTCTTGCACGGCAGATAGGAAATTACCTGCTTTGTGATTTGCTTGTCTGCTGCGATTAAAGCATTATCATAATGTTACGGTGGGAGAATCGCACCTACGAGAGCGTCTGGCCTTCTCTCCACCCCCCTTTCTCTCCAAGCAGAGGGGTGCAGGCCCCCTCCGGAGAAGAACCGAGGGCCCACACAGACACGTGTCGTGCCGGGCAGGTGGAGGATGCGGTCGGAGGCGTCCCCCGGGGGAGCTGGCGGGTGCAGATGCTTGACAAAGCCCCCGTGTAGGCATTCTGATTCAATCAGTGCTTTCTGCTGCAGCAGCACACAGCGGCTCATCCTACTGTTACCACTGCAGCTGCTGCGGAGAAAGTCCGTCATAAGACCAGAGTTGCAAAGAGTAATACATTAGGCGTTTATTTTTACTTATGTATCAAGTTCATGAAGTCCAACGTCAGTTAGGTTGCTCGTTTATGTCACAATTAAAGCCTTTGAGACTCTTTTTCATTTGTGATGGACACCACTGGACAGGTTCTAGATGCAAAAGTGCTCAAAGGTCATGTTTTGTTGTGAAATTCACTACAGTGTTCACTTTGAGTGATGGATCTCTGCCAGTATATCAATGTTAGGCCCTCAACAAGAAGTATCACATTCGTTTTTGTTGTTCTTGAGCCTCTGACAGCATGCAGGGAACCAACTGCAAAGCCATGCTATAAAGAATACACTGCTACTGTACGTATCTAGTGGGCAAAAAAAGCAAGTTCTGGCATTGGAATCAAACCTTCATTTTTTTGTAAGATGAAAGTCAAAAGGTCCTCTTTACGTTGTTCAGAGCAATGTGGTTTGGCAACTATTATATGGTTTGGCAACTATAATAAGACAAAGTGGGGCATTTTAATGAAAATAGCACTGTAAAAAACAGTTTTGTATTTTCTTTCTCCCCTCATACATTTTTTAGCATGTATCTACAATGTTTCTGACAAAATACCACAGTTAGAGTAAAATCTTCCTTTTTGTGTGAAGAGAGTCAATTATCTATGATGATAACCTATAATCTTGTTCATTTTCTATGATTTAACAGTATCTGCAGTTACTATGGTATTTTGCCAGATACTGTGGTAAAAATGTGTAACAGTAAGCTGCTACAGGCCTTAGTTTGCAAGAGATAGATCCTTCTAAAGTCAGCGAGCTGAGAGCAGACTATCATCTGCTTTTGCCGTTTCGTGCTGTCGGAGCGGAGCGCATTGCATTTGAGTGTGTTTAGCAAGCCGTCACAATCAATTAGCTAACAAGATGTTACAGGTTACATTTAGTTGTGGATTCAGCGTTTAGAGCATCAGAGGGAAAATCTTATGAATAGTGAAATATTCATGATGTTTGTTTAAATGCTTAGCGCACAGCGTTAAACTGTTTATAAATTCTAATAGGCTGCTTTGGAGTCCTCGCACTCGAGTTTTCTAGCGTTTAGCAGTGATAGGTTTCATAGACTCCCCGCCTAAGCAAAGGCCTGCCAAGCCTGTTATGTTGCACCTCTGAAGTGCAAATGAGCGTTTTTCTCCCCAACCAATGTAGATTATGTTTTTATGAAACCGCAACATCAGCAGAAGCTTGTTTATTTCACTTCAGATTAGCATAGCGCTAAGAGTGAGCATGACAACATAAACAAACTGATGTTAGTGCTTTCTTACTGAATTTAGTTAGTTGTTTCTCATATATCTGATCTCCCGCTATTTTTCTCTCTCAAGAGTGCCCTGTTTTTTATTAGTCGATGAGATGTAAAGCTTCAGAGAACATTAAGTGTGTGCAAAAGTACAGGTAAGTCACAGAAACTGGCAGCTTTCATCTCGCTAAAGTTACCCTGATTGTTTATAGAAGCTCGTATTGACCACAAAATGAACATGAACGTGTTTTCGCACCAAAGAGGCCCCAAAAAGTGCGTGGGTGTGTTTTTCTGGGCTTGTTTGGGTTTTTGGGGGTTGTTATGTTTCACCAAAGAGTCGTCTTTCTCTTTCTCTCGGCAAAAGCCTCAGCGTGGTGTATTTCTGCCTCTGTCTTAGTGAAATAGCTCGAATCAGACTTTGATTAAAGGACGGGGAGCTCGTCGTCTTTCTGCCTGGGTGGCTGAAGCTGCAGCCTGGGGAAATTTGATTTGAATCTAACTGATGTGACTAGATTAAGATCATAATTAGTGGCGTGCGGGATGGCGGTGATAGCGGCTCGGTCCGGCATGGGAAGAGAAGAGGATTAAAACATTTCCAGGATGGCGGTCGTGTGTGTGTGCGCGTGCGTGAGTTTGAGGGCGCTGTCAGCTGACAGGGTGGGCAGTCCATGTGTCAGTAAGACAAGAGTGTGACTGCTAAACATTTCACATCATGTCAGAATGAATACCCGGCACCACGTGTAATGGGCGGGTTAGATTTAGGAACCTGCGCTTGACGCAGGCCCTGGCTGATTAATAAAATGAAGTTCTGTTGGCCCAAACTGTCACCCGAGTGGAATATATCATCCGGACGATTTTGCCTTGCTTGGAATTGCTTCCTCGTCAATGCGATGCGCAGAATGAGAGAGTGAAAAAAAAACATGAGTGCATTATTACGAAATTTGCGGCGTTGGGATGCGGGTGATGTGGTAATATCCTGTGACAAAAGCTAATATGATGGGGGGTGATATTAGCCGGGGCCTTGTTAGGACAGGCAGTTTTTTTTTCCTAGGCTGTGTTTTAGGAGAAAATAACTCCCCTCATGACATTTTTGACTGGAGCCCCCGGGGCACAAGGGGGAATCGGACAGGGTAATTACGCTAGGGTTTCTCCTTACTAAATTAACCTCTACTTGGAAATTTATCGGCCTGCTGTTTTTGAAAATTATTTAAACTTGCACTTTTTTTTCTGATTCAAAGCTTTTGGTGTCAGACCTTTTTTTTTTCCCCAATAGAGGGCTGATTATACCAGAGAGGATGTTTTGAAAGGAGAGACGGTCTGGATAATTCATTCTGGACAGGATTTGGCCCAACGATGTTTTTAACTGCTCACCTGTGGAAATATACATAGAGCGGGGTAGCTATGACGACTGGGTTAAGTCAATACGCGTTCCCGGGTCATTGGAGGCACAGCCACTGCTCTGCATTAGGATGATTCACTCTTTACGGGACGTCGTCCAAAAAGAGTATGTCTTTTACGTTGCCATCTGGCAGCACTGTAAAGACATTACATCATGATCCAATACTAGCAATAAATGGAAAATTGCTTAATTTGGTATCTCATGTGAGATATGGTCATTACAAGAGGTCTCATTTCCTGTTGTTTGAAGTTATTTCCCATTGTTTCAGAAGGAAACAAGACCAGTTGTAGTGACTGAATTTCACTTGACAAGAATTAGATTGGGATAAAATAGATTTTTTGTATGTATTTATTTGTTTATTTTTACCTATAGACACCTATTACAGAATTGACTAGTGAATAATTCTTATGCAACATGGGATGTTATTTTGAATAATTACTTTATTAATATTTTTTTTTTTTAAATTCTAATTTAATATCATCTCTTCAGTATGACCCTGCAAGCATTCTTAGCTTTTTTTAAAAACTGCGTCATCTGCAGGAATGATATGGAGATGGTCAGGATTTAAATTTAATTAAAACATTTTTTTTTTAAATGATTTTAAAATACACATTGTTAATGTATATATATATATATGTCATTTTTTCATATTCCTCGTATGAGGTCTGGAGGCAAAAAAATGTAGGCATCTTCAATACATCTAGATTTTTTTTCTTTATTAAATAGTTTGTATACGTTTGATCCGATTCACATACAGTAACACAATTGTATTATTTTGTAGTGCCTAATAAAGTTTCCAGCCAACTGTCACCTTAGCCCATTTGTAGTTGCATTTTGGACTTGTGTTGGCTTGTTTGGATTTTTGGCGAGTGTTACATTTGGCCCAAAACTCCAGCTGGCAACAGGCATTGTATGGTTTGATTTTATTCACATATTTTCATTGTCTGACTGAAATGTTATGCAGCGTTGGAGTCATCATTGTTTTATAATTGTCCTCACTCAAGATGCCCCACTGTTGATGCTCCACCACTGGCAACATAAGGTCTGAGCGATTGCTTTTTATGGCACATTAAAAACGATCATGTGAAAATCATGTGGCAAATGCTAACACTTAAAAAAGATATTAAGACATCCTGAGCCATTAGTTCCCTGAACCCGAGCTCACTAAACTTCCCCGACAACCCTTTAAATATGGGTTAGATAAATGATACAATCTCTCAACCTCTTCCGCTCTCTCATCCTCGAGCATATTAAACTCCTCTGCACCCAGAATAGGTGGACTAATGATGAGGTGTCCATTCTGATGGTTCCGTTGCTGAAATATGTTGGCCGGTCCTTGAAGCGAGACGCTTTGAATAAACATCAATCTCAGGCTCTCTCTAAGTCGAAGACAATTGTCCAAACCATGCAGCCGGAGACGGCCGACAGGAAACTGACAAGTAGCCAAGAGAAGCCGGGGAAACGGTCAGCCGATCATGATTTACATGCTATCTGGCATTTTGGCCGGCTGACGGAGAAAACTATCACTCAGCTCTATTTGACTTTTTGCCTCTGACAGGCCCTGAAGTCATCCTTGTGTGTCTATATGTAAAGCGCTCCTTTTTCTTTCCACTTGTGTTCCTCCTTCTCAGGGCTGACCATCTCGACGTAGCGATGCCAATTTGGTGCGTTGGCCGTGACAAGGAGAGAGATGTAGCATGTTGTCTTTTTCCACCCGACAAGCTACGGGGGGTTGTTGTCTGCGCCCCTGATACCCACCAACAGCCCTCCAACCCAAATCATAGGCACGTCAATGAACAAACCCTCACCTTCTGCAAAAAAGATGCCCCACATTTGGCGCCAATTTGTTAATAACTTAAGAGTGCTTGCAGGCTCGTAATGGAGAGCTGATATTAAAACGGAAGCGTGTAGTACCACACTGACCTTTCAACGGGAGAATAACGGCTCCTCATAATCAGCTCTGTTGAGTAAGCAACCTAGAAGGCAAGGTTATAGTCTGGGAAAAATAAAAGGCTGTCCTGAATGCGATTTCACAAGTCAATAAACTTCCCGGGCGTGCGCGTGTGTGGCCGTGGCGGTTATGCTGATGTGCAGGTTTTTAAAGAGTCAGGACAGCGGGATCCCTCCAGACATTTGTAACGCATCAGATAGGAAAGCATCAATCTCTTCCTCCAAAGTGCCCTGAATTTAACACGGCCAGAGGCAACGCAGGAAAGGAGAGCAGTTAAATGTTCTTTATTTATCTCCCTCGGAATTCTCTCGGTAGGCTGGAGGGGTGAAATTCATATAGATGCGTTCCAGGGTTTTTATTTTGCGTCGTGCTGTGACTTTGCGGTGTCTTGTTTTGTATCCACTTATTTATTTATTATCGGTTTTCCTTGCCGGCTTTGTTACCAGGTTTTGTGTCACTGTAAAATGAATTTTCACACATTCCCTTGAACACACACCCAATAACCGGAATGAGATTTCACGGAAATGTGGCACAATGACACTGTAAATGAAATGTTAATATGAAAATATAGTGTAGGTTCTGGTAGAAGAGGAAAAATCCTTGCCTGACAGTCCGTGTGTTTGAGAGAGAGAGAGAGAGAGAGAGTAAGTCCAGACTTTTCTGTTGGAGTGTAACAAGCTTTCCCAAACAGTGGCACTTGTTTTTTTCCCCTCTGTCTCGCTGTGACTCTATTGGCAAGTGCATCTTCCTCTGCTTCTCTGCCTTCCTCCACGCACCGCAAACTTCTGCTGACACCAGCAGAGAAACATCTTCTTCCACCCCTTAACAATTTTAGCCACTGGTCCATCACTCTCGTCAAACCTAGTGTTTTGAATTTTTATCCCACTGCAGTTGATAGTTGACTGCTGCACGGGACTTCAGATTAAACAGCTCAGAATTCAAGAAAAATTATGGTTTCAGCTTATTTTACTCACACCTGGGAAGAGTTGACTGATTGACTAGTTTTCTTTGAGCCGATGTGTTATTTTCATTAATTAAAGAAATGTACTGGATTCTGTGCAAGCATTGAATAAATGTTAAAGTAGACACCATTTTCAAAATATACCCACAAGACTTGTGCAAAAACTCAGACTTTATATTTTTTTACTTTATCCCCCGGTTTTACAGGCAAGGCTAAAGCCTAGTCCCAAGACTAAAATGCATGTTTGAGCTGTGTTACCTGAAAGCAACTTGCACTGAAATATCTTAAAACATGTGAGTGCCATTATTTTGTCTCAAGATGCACACCAGTAATGTTTTTTTAAAAGGCACATTTATAAAAGCTAATTGAATATCCTAATTGAACTAAGGCCTAATCCTGGCTTAACATAAACCCTGTCTGTGAAACAGGCCTAGTGTACATCTCAAAAAATGCTTTCCGCAATTTCTTTTTCTTTTTTACCTCAGGGATGAGTTATTTACTATGATGATCAACATTATGCTATAAATGCTTTCAGTAGAGCTTAACTTTGAACCTATTGAACTCGATACATTCTTTTAAGGACATTTAAGAGAAAGTACCAACCAGTGAGAACAGCTTGCATGGCAAAATGACAGTGATTTTTGCAACACTCTTCGGTTTTCTCTTACTGTGCGTGTTTCTTTGTGCACACACAGAGGAAACAGACAAGGGATTATCAATCTTCATTTTGTAATTCATGAAGGCCTGCTTGTCAGGTATCCAGCAGTGACTGAAACAACTCATTCTAGCGTGCTGGGGTAGAAACCCGAGGGAACGATAGCCTCCTGTATCTCTCCTCCACCTTACCTCTGTCAGCTCGATGCTCACCGCGCGGGATTAACCCCTCTGTTCCTCGCACAGGTGCGTGGGCACCCGGGCGTCCACGCTCATTAAGACAGAGGGCAGACCGGCGCTGCCTCAACAAACGTGAACACAAGTGCCGCTGGTGGTGATGGGTCCAGCTCTGCAGATCCACGTTCCCACGAGTCTCTCCACGGGCCTTTCCGCTAGCCTGGGACTCTCAAACACGATTAATTATTCAAGAGCTGACGCAAAATCACCCGAGGCACCATCAAAGAAACATTTAGCTCTCCTTTTCTTGTTGGACACTTTTTATAAACAGTTTTTGGGGAATTTGTGTCTTTACATTATGACACATTTTCAAAAAGTCAACAATTATAAAACGTCAACAATTATGAGATAGGCCCTGTTTACACCTGGTGTTAAGATGCGTTTTGGTCGATCGGATCACTAGTGGACGACTCTAAGGTGTAAACGGGGTCTAAAATGGTTTGAGCTTGTCCACTTTCAACCACCTCCAGAGGTAGTCGAAAAAGCATTCGACCAGAATGTGGTCCAATGGGTTCGAACAGCCACAAAGGCCGTCTTCTCTCCGCCTACTGACCTAATGCGTAAACATTATGGGAAGCGCGCTAGCCAGACGGATTTGACAAGCACGGGATTTGAAAAAATTACCAAGCACAATGTTCTCTCACACACTCAAGGCATTCGCCGTCGTCTAGCGGCTGTCAATCATTGTTATGAGATAAAGATAAAATTATGTCAGTCTTTATTAAGTCATTATTATGAGATCAAATGCCAAATTATGAGATAGTCAATTACGACATTAAAATGTTTCATAATTATGACTTAGTATCTCATAATTTCAACTTTTATTGAATTTGAGTCTTTACATTATGGAAGCCCATTTCCACCACATTTTCAATAAGTCGACAATTATAAAAAGTCAAAATTATGACACAAAAGGTTATAATTGAGATAATGTATGAGATCATGTCAAATTATGAGATAAAAATTGTGTCAATGTTAAAATGATGAGAGAGTTAATTTTGATTAAAAAAAAATTCTGAGAATTTTGGCAGAAGAAATGGATCAGGAAAAGTTTAAAAAAAAGTTAGTTTGACCAAGAGGAGCACCACAGCTCTGACATTAATTGTTATATTTTATATTTTACCAATGTATAAACACACACTGGTCGTCATCCCCAGCCAGCAGTAGAGTTATAATAGTTTTAGCTACAACGCCTTTAAAAGTTCAGTGAGGACCACTAATTTAATTTAAATGTACACATTTGATTTCCGCCTTTTCGGAATGTGGGTGATCAGAAACCGTTTTAAACTAGTTTACATCATCAAAAGTTCACTTACTGTGGATTTCACCATCAAGGTGGAGAGCAAACTTAATTACCCAGCCAGCGAGGGTGTAGCCGGGGTCTGCTCTTAATAAATCTATCATTAATATTTCGAAAGTGCATAAATCTGCAAATTTGAAAATCACTTTGATCGCATCTTGCTCTTACACTCTCCATTTGCAGTTTTTTCGTGCTTCTTTTCCCCTCCTCTTTCCTCTTCTCTCAAACCATTAAAGATTGAAATGTACTTTTCGAGAAGCGGGCCCAAGAAAGCGCGGGTTCGCTTCATTTCAGAGAAGTTAGTTTGTGGCGACCTTTTTGACTGTGAATAATTCACTCTCTTAAGAAGCTCAGTGGGCCTCCTCTATTTGCTTTGATTGGGGAAAATGTGCTGATTTGCAAGCAATAGCCCCAGGCACCCACCCTAGAGCAGCCTTTGGGGTTGGGAGGCCTCAGTCCTGCCCCCCTACCTCCAATCCCCATCCCGATCAACCGGTCTGCAGCCCAAAAGTCCGGCCCGAGAACGCTAACTACAGTCCTTTAAGGACTGGATTAGCATAGAGAAGTGAAACTCTGAGTACGTTTGCCTTCGAAACCCCCTCAGGAACGTGGCCTGATCTAGGAGCTGATCCTCTGAGAGATGGCCACTGACAGCTCAGCCGCGCTGGCCAAGAACCTTCCATCACCTCAGGCTGCAATTTGTCGCTTGACCTGCCAGGGGCCTTGAGAAAATCCTCACCGGAGGAGAGAAGTGGTTTTCTGCGCCTGCCGGCTCTAAACCATGGAGCCAGTGTCATCCTCGCCTGTTTTTATCCTGGTATTTATGCATGTGGAAAACTTGACCGCCACAAGGCTTTGAAAGAAAACTTGCAGCGCGCCCATGAGTGTGTTTAGGTGCCGTGTTTGTGTTTCAAATTTAGACTGAGGGATCACCAGAGGATACAGACACTCTTTCATGCTCCATGTCTCTCTTCTTCTGTCCAGGGTTATTAATTGTAAACTAAAACCTAAAAGTTTAAAACAAAGTGTGATTTTGATTTATTTTTTGTAAGATTTACATCTCAGACCATTTCCTAAATATTTGCCACAAAACAAAACAAAAATCACTGCATCATGTTGTCTCTCGGCTGTTCTTTAGAATAAGAGTGTTTGTTTAATTCAGATGCAAGTTAATTGCAAACTACACTTATGCATGCATTTATTTTATTAGAACTTCGAATCGTATTTAGAATCATATTGGTGGCATTTTTGCCCCCATTAATTTAACACTAAACTGTAACTATCAAAATCATGGCTGAATCAAACTTAAACTAAAAACGAACTATAACTTTGCTTCTGTTTGTCTTCAGCTTGACATCGATTTGCTGCAATTTATGGAGTGACATGAAACTGCCTCTAATTGCTCTTGAATTTGCTGCTGCATCACAGCGGCATGAATAAAATAGGAAAACATGCTTTTGAAGATACTGAGATACATTTTTTTTTTTTCCACAGAAGTCTCAGATCTTCGTCTGGCTCACAAACTGACCCCAAATAACCATCCACCCAAACCACCACAAGTAACTGGATGTGCAGCCAACGTCTTGTGCAGGGAACATCTCGTTTCTGACACTAGATTCAGCGGTCGTAGCAGAAAACTCTTTCGAGATGCATGAGAACAGATGTCTTGTGTTACTCAGAAGGTAAGAGCAAGGACAAAACACACACACAAGTTATCTCAGTCAAAGAGTCAGGCCTATTTAAATCTCACTGCTCGAATCTAAATACCACCTGTCCGTCTGTCTCGTGAACGTCAGCACTTTTCACATCAAAATTAATTTTTGGTTGGATGTGGCTCCTCCGCTCTGCTTTGTTTGCCTGGAGTCTTTGCATCTTCAGAAAGATGGGAACAGAAGGATAAAAGACACTTTTATAATCAACATTTTGTCCCTAAGCAGTCTTTTTCCTCTCAAACGAGTTTTCATTATTTATAAGTGCTCGGGAGGTGTAACTGGGCTGGGATTTCACGCAAAGGTTTGATAGGAGTTAGATGAAGCTCACAGAATTGATTTGAGAAGCATGGAAATTATTATCTGCTCCCCGCATTGCACCGTTAACACATTTCGCCTTGTATCCCATGAAAAAAGTTGAAATCTCAGCGTGTGGACGCGTGCGTTTAGCCGTGCCTTTGTGTGGAAGTGAGAACGCAAGTGTCCACTTAAACACTGTGTGACTTCAAAGATGAAATGAAGTGCTCAGAAAGTAGGTAGTGAGAATTGAGATGAATTTCTTACTTAAAATATCAAAGAAATCTGAACTGGCTAATTTGGCTCGCGCGTGCATCTGTCCGAGTTACATCCAACATCTTACACAAAGCTTGAATTAAAAGAAAAAGGGACAAATTCAGGCATAGTTTTTAAAAAGGAAACTCCAGCCAAACGCATACAAAGGCAAGCACACATTTTTCTTTCTCGATATTATGAATATTTCAGTACTAAGAAAAGCAAACTGATTCCAAAGCAAAGAACTGAGGCTCAGTGAATCTAGCTTTAAGGAAACTTCTCCTTTCTCTCTCTCTCCCTCCATTTTTCCCCCATCTCTATCAGTCCTATATTCTGCTGTCGTTTTCTTCCAAGAATGTTAATAGCAAAGAAAAAAATGATAAGAATGACTTAGACATACATGTCAGGGAAAGAGGTCATCTCATGGCAGTGGGATGTTAATTCTCTTCTATTAATGAAAATTATCCTCTTCACTGTCGAGTCGCTTCAAAAGCAGGGACCCTCGGAAAAAAAAAAGTAAGGGGGAGAAATAAAGGGAGCTGGGCTAAAAGACTTCTTTTTTTTTTTTGAGGCCACCAGGGGCAGGGCAAAAGGAAGAGACTGACAATCGTCAGGTGATTAAGAGGACTTGGAGGCTAGGTAGACCTACAAAATGAATAACCGTGGACCCAAAACCACGCCATAAGGCTCAATGGTTTGTGATTTGCAAGTTGATAAGACAAGAAGATTAATAATGCTGCCTGATAATGGTTGCTGGCGACTCAGCTGGGGAGATGGTAATGATGTGATCCTGCTGTAGGAGCAGTTCAGCACGCCGCAACGGTGAAGAGATGGCAAAAAAAAAAAAAAAAAAAAAAAACACTCATCCCAATTGGCCCTCAGGATATGGAGAGTTTGAAAAATGAGAATACAGTTATCATTTTAATTAGATATAAAGTTTTTTTTATTTTTTTTATAATTTTGCTGAAATGAGGACTTCAAAGAATGCATTTTGCAGCGTTCAGCCCGCTGTAATTCCTGAGTGACAGTTTTGTTAATTTGTGAGGTGTTTTTTTCCTCCCCTGTTTGAATCAAACTTTTCCTTCAGGCGATTTGAAGGGGGCATTATAAATGAAAATCGTGTGTGTGTGTGTGTGTGTGGGGAGGATGGGAAGACTGAAATCTCAGCTGCAGACACATTCGATCTGATGAGTATCGTAAAACTTAAAGCAAGTCTTTTGCTTTATTGATGACTGCATCTATGCCTTTAGTGATTTAAATGTATCTTATTTTATTTTGATTATAACTTGTAACTTTATATTTATATTTGTGGTGAATGGCAAAATTGCAATGCCAGTTTTTGCTTTTACAATTAACTGTACAAATGCATATGCTCAAGTACACATGGGTTGACTTTCTTGACAAACCTTCCCAGAATTCTCTAGAAGAAAATGCTAATTTCAGAGTATTCCTCTGACACTGAACTTTCATTATCCTGGAAAATATCATTCCTTTAATGCACCTGAAAATTCATATCTAGATGCCTGCTGTGAGTTTTCTTTGACCTTCGACCTTTCAGTTTGTTCATCTTCGAGCGATCACGAACCTAGAATATTCCTAATATATTTGCATTTGACTGCAAATGCGTTGTTTTGTTGCGTCACATGACAGCAGTGGTGTCAGGTAACTCTGATGTGTCAATAAACCACTTAGTGTCTTCGAGCAAACAAATTAAATGTGAAAAGTCGTAATAAGTTTGTTCACAAGATCCCCGAGTGCCGACATGTGATATGGCACGTGTTGAAACTCCACGTTCGAATGTGTGAAACGAGGGTGAGAGTTTGTTTATGGTGTGTGTGTGTGTGTGTATTTTGGAATGAGCAGCGTGTGTGATTCCGCAGAAACTCACACCGAGCGTCACATATCGTCTTGGATAGTCTGATACCTCTCCCATTTGCAAAACAAAGGATGCGGCTTTTGCCAACAGTGCCGAGTTCATTTAAAACAATTCAAACAAATGAAATCTCATTTTTTCTTTCTTTTTCCATGCCATGGCTGACACACAATCCCTCCATTTATATTTTAATTTGAGGCACTCTAGTTAATTATTGCAGCTGGGTTGTAATGACGAACTCCGCATTTGCATAGGTCACAATTAAATGAATGAATTTTCTGGAAATATTCTACCATTGAAGTGTCAACTTTGCTAGAGGTCACAGTAGCTACGAATGCTCCCCCTATGCCCCGTAATGAGTTAATAACTGCTATTAAACTCTAATTAAAAGGCCAGCGCTGGGTGAGTGAAACAGTTAATAGAGCAATATCTCAGATGTTTCTCTTAATGCATAGCCAAAGCAGAGATTGCCTATTCAAATTAAACCTAGCAGGGTTATTGTCTCCGAGGCCGGCCGCATTCTGACACTTTAATTACGACGGGGGAGGAAGTTGCATTTTTCACCACGACAGTTGCCTCGGTGTGACTTCGTATCGTCTGCGTCGCAGGAAGTGATACCTTACGTGTTATTATACGTGTGAAGTGGCCCTCCGAGAGCGCTTACTGGTAGCCTATAATGCATAATGGAGCTCTCTCAGTGTGTATCTGTATATAGGGCCGCTGTGTTAACATACTGCGTCGGTCACGCTTGCCGCGATGGATATTTGTCCTGTGTTGGGATTGACATCTATTTAAGCGTGGTGGGCTGTCAGTTTGACACAAAGCGAATGAGGCATATTAGACGCATACACGCTCCTCCGGTTTACGGCTTTTAAGTGGCGCGCCGATGCACTGATGGCTACCAGTAAGCAACGATAAGTGCCGAGAGAAGTGACAATGTCAATAGTCATAATCTCGCCCGCCAGGAAATGATGAAACACACGTGCCGTATCTGCTAAACATGCCCCTCAATATCCACTAATAAAACGAAGGGGAAAATTTCTTTGAAGAAGCAAGAAAAAAAAAGAAACAATCAATAAGCCATCGGATGATAAATATGAAATTGGCGTGTAGAGTGAATATATTTGCTCCCGTGTGGACGGCCGTCAGATCAGTATGAAGAAGGCTAAGAAGCCTATTTGTATGTAAATGTGGGATTGATTATATTTATTTGTAGGCTCATGGTGGAGATGCGCTAGAGGGACAGATCATCTCGCGGCTCTACCTGCAGGGTCTCTGTATAAACCACCAGATACTGTGAGAAACCGTTAAATTAGCCCTTCATCGCCAGAGCTGTGGCTTTGTAGTTAGCACACGGTCCAAACATGTTGAGCTGTGGCACTCACCAGGGAGATGCAGGTTTGAATCTGGCATGCTTTGTGTCCTTATCCTGTTTTCTCTATTCTGTGTACAAAATAATAAAAAGAAAAATAACCCTTAATTTTGATAGGATAGTGGTTTAGGACTTTGTGAAGTTGACCTGTCCTGCTGTTTGACGTGCTTCATCTAAAACTATTTAAATGATAATTAGCTAATTAGTATTTTTATAAATATTTTGCTTGTAGCTTTTATGACCTTGAGAATTAAGACTTTAAGGGGACTTTTTGTATTTGTATTAAAAATAATTTGTCTCACACTACAGAACCCTTTCAAATGAACTTTTGAAGGCAAAAATGTGAATAGAAATAGTGAAAACTTGTTGAATAAAGAAATGGACAACAGTAACAGCTCAGTAACAGAAGTACACTTTTACTATAAATATATAAGCTATCCAGAGAATTATTATTATTATTGCTACTTATATTAATAATTCACAAAAATATTATATTAAATGATATAGTGTTAAAACATATAATACTATAATAAAATTACATGTTTAATATATATTTTATTATGTAAATAATAATACATTATTATTACATACAATTATATATTAAATGTCATTTTTATTATAGTATTTGTTTTGCATTTTATTATATAAACAGCATCGTTTCATTTCTCCTGCACAGAAATATGAATAATGAAATAATTTTCTATATCAGCAGTCTTGTGATCCATACGGGTCTGGTTGGACTCCTGACAGTAACCTCCAGACCTCACTCTAGTTTTCACCTCTCAGCGTCAGTGTAGCCCTGGGTAAGCTCACTATTCCAGCTCTCCAGAACATTCTAATTACCAGCCCACCCTCATTATGTTTGCCATGTCATTGTGTGCGGACGAACGAACGAACAGAGGGAGGCGGGGAGGGGAGGAGGAGAGACAGACAGACAGACAGAGAGAGAGAGAGAGAGAGAGAGAGAGAGAGAGAGAGAGACTGCAAGCGGTTTGGACCAATTTTGTAATTTCTTAATCACTTTTTTGACAACCTTTGCATGTGCCTGGGTTAATACTATAAATTGAATATTGCTTTGGTTTTCTCCTAAATAGGCTATCATACCATTGCCGTGGCGCTTAGCGAAATCTATTATTGTAATTTGCATAGTTCTTTTTAGTGCAAAGATCCCACAAAGGCTAGAAGAACAAAGAGCTCATGAGGGAGAAAATAGGACAGGAATGATCCGGATCGTGCCTCAAACGTGACGTCAGCCCCCTAATGAAATCCTTTGACTGAGACCATAGCAAATGGTGAAATTCATATCTGACACTTAATGGTTTGCATAGAAATTAGAAAGCTCCCGCGCTTGATGTGCCTGATTAATTTACACCACTTCTGTTATGTCGGGAGCGCTGAAAATAATTTGCCGGGTGGGGATTTTATTTGTAATAATTGCAAAAATAATAATAATATAAAAAAAAAATATATATATATTTTTTAAAAGGAAAGCATTAAATAAAATGGCTAATTGCCAGAAAAAAAGCAGCAAGCACATTGCATGTGTGCCTTTTGGGAGAGCTGGCCACTTGATTTCCTATGAAAATTAATCGGCTATCAAACAATCTTCGTCTGCCGAGGATGATTATAAAGCCAGGAGAGAGAGAGAGAGAGGGAGAATGCCCTTTGTGTAGGTGAAATGTGTCGGAGACTGTCATCGTAATATACCTCAGTGAAATGAAGGTTAATTCTGATGTACAGCCTGCATGGCAGTCATTATCAGCGAATCATGAAAATAAATTAAGCCACTGAAATAGATACGTCCTCCTCGCGCACACAGCAGGGATCCTGTGAGCGATGGACGGATGAACTTTACAGATTATTATTGGAAAATACTGCCGAATTCAATTAATGCACCTAAAAGACACCTTTATAGAGGGCAGCCATAATTTAAATGACAGCGGGTGTAATTTTGCTTGTTATAAGTCAAATTTGCAGAGTTTCATGTTCCACATATTTCATTTTTCCCACGTTTTCCTCCAGCTTTTTGTTCTTCCCCCTCCATTACGATACATTCCTCGAAAAGTGTGATCTCTTTTCCCGTACGTTTTCGTGATTCCGTCTTAACGGAGACATCTACAGCATTTACAAAATAAAATCCTCTGAATTTATGCCTCAGTCTGTCCGGGGCGCTCCGTAATCCCTGACGGCAGCATCGCTCCCCTCCCGGCCCCGTTCCAAATGAACTCGTGCGTGTACGTCGCCTGTATGCAGATCGCCTGCCTTCTCGCCTCTCATCGAGGGCCTAAGGATAGGGCTAAACGGTTGACCTCTGACCTCGCGACAACGGGAGGGAGAGAACAGGAAGCTTCGGTGTTAATCCACGCAGGCATCTGACAAGCGGCGGGTAGACTGGGAGTCCATATCAGCCTGACCCCGACGCACAGCACCTTTATCTGTTAATCTACAGCTCTCTTTAACAGCTTGCTGAATTAACACCCAGACAGGGCAAGAGGGCTGCCGATTAACACACATCAGCCCCTCTGCGCCGAGCACAAAGGAAACGCTACCTCGTCTTCCTGCTTGTGTATGTAAGACAATGTACCACCCGCCCTCCCTCCCGTCTGTCTTTCTTGGCGCTCGGGAAGTTAAGGAAAGTTGCGTTAATGTCCTTTGAATGTGATGATGGCAGAATGTTAAAATAGGTTAGTGTGACAAACTGCTGCGTGTGTTAATCAGGAGTCTAATTCTTATCTTTTTAGGATGTTTATTATCCTTTTTTAAGATTACAGTCTGTTAAATGTGCTTAAATGTAGATGATGGTTAATGAAATATATTTTAAATTAAGAGTTTTTCCTTCAGGATTTTAGGTCAAGTGACGACCCAACACTGTATTAGAATAATTTACCATAAAAATGTAAACAAAAATATACATTAAAATGTATTAACATTACTGTACATCAGACTTGCAGCCCAATTTTTTTTCACAACCCACTAGTTTAGCATGATATTTATAAATTAACATTTTAAATTATAAACATAATTAAACATGCAAAACATTTTAATTTATTTACTTATTTTATCTTTTATATTTTAATATTTAAAAAAAAGAAAAGAACCATCACTATGATTTTTATTTTTAAATCTATTTTTTCTATTTTAAAGATTTTTGTCAAAGTAGATAATGGTGTGACCTTTGTTCTTTCTGCATTTTATATTTATATATCATATTTTCATTTCCTAATGAAATATATTTTCAGCATCCGTATGGATATTGAACTCATCTTTGGGTTGTGGAACTGGACGTGGATGATCACTCATTGCAGCAGATAGTAAAATCAATGTGTGTGTGTGTGTGTGTGTGCCAATGATATCTTTAGCACAGCAGACTGTGTTCGGGAGAGACGCTGCAAGAATAAAATGTGAGGGAGTGGGGCCACCTTTTGACGACATGAACGTACAGACAGCTGTGTTTCCCCCGCACACACACATCCCGTCTCTTTCTCACACACACACACTCAGACTGGGCCCTTAGACAAAGCATGGACGGCTAATTCCAATGAGAGCCAAATCAATCAGCTTTTTTTAATCACAGCACTACTTTTATAGTCTGGCAGTAATGATGAAATCCTACATAGGGTGATCCCCTAAGATACACACACACACACACACACACACACACACACACACACTGTCGATTTCAGTACTCCAGACACTTACTGTGATGATTTTCATTTTTCAATTACATTATCTAGTCAGCCAATCAATCGCGGGGCTTATCAATAATTAATGCTTCAATGACTATTAAAACTCCTAAATAAAACTGCAACATGGCCCCTGACAACATTTAATGATTTTAGCTCTGTGACATATTGCGGGGGAAAAATAATCTCCTTATTTATTTTTAAATTGATAATTTCAGTGATTCATTATATCTGGAATGAGACAAACTGCATATCTTTATTTAAATGATGAATAAAATACAAATGATTATTATCCCTCGCCGCGCACATGCAACACACAAACAGCCGTGTTATCCCGTCTAGGCTGTTGAATTGAACAGATTGAGCTTCTAGTAATAGAAAATGTTTTTTTTTTGGCCACAGGCTCAGCTTCACTCAGAGGGGTGTTAACGCGTGCGGTTATGGGTCGGTTTCGCTCTGCCACTCTCGCCTGTTGCTGCCGCCTCTCGTGGCGCGTGGATTTGTCCGTGATCCAGCTCAACAGCCAAAAACAACTGTTTATAAACAGCTTTAGAGCCCACAGGCCTTGAACCAATTCAGCCTCACAGCAGATGCAGCTTTGATCCGACTAATCGGAGGGCTAAACTCTCTCTCTCGCCGTGTGTGTGTGTGTGATGTCTGTTTTTAGGGAAAATCACGGGTTAATTTGTAGATACAGGAAAAACTTTAAATGAGAGATTTGCTATTGTTTTGTAGCACACAAGGGAGATCACTTTAAAATCAGAATAAAGTGGCATTCTGATCCCATGTAACTTTTATATTAGATAACACTTTATTGCGATGGTCCACTTTAGACATTTTACTAACTATAAGTAACTTTGCAACTTCATGTTCACTAACTCTCATTAGAGTATTAGTCTGCTTAATATCTGCTAGCGAACCATCAAAATAAAGTGTAACCTTGTATTGTGATGTATTTATATATCAGATAGTCAGTGAGGAATTTTTTTTTTCATTTTATCCATACATTTATGTATTTATTGGCTAATACTTTTATCAAGCTGAAGCATGAATTTTATCAGTTCATGCATTCCCAGAATTAAACCCGTGTCCTTGGTGTTGCTAGTGCTCGTTTGAGCTACAGGAATGCCATCACGAATTGCTAGGATAACAAAGTTTGCTAAAACCATATCTAAATAGCAATTTGCCTCTCAGTTAACATTATCCAGTAGCCTGCACTTGTGAAGTTATAACGTCAATACATTTTGGCACAGCTTTTCTTTTCTTTGGAATAATGTGCACTGATGAATTGATCACAGAAAGACCAGGAACGTGTTTCAAGTCAATTTTGACTTTTAAAATGCAAAACTCTCTTAAATTCATAATATAAAAGTCTGACAGTTGCATATGTTGGATGTGTGTGTCATCTGCAAGTAGGGAGGGAGTAAAAAGCGAGGCGAGAACATCTGTCAGCACTCAGGCCGGTGTGATGAGGAGTAGTGCTGGTATGCAGCCGCCCAACGCAGAAATCAGCAGGGCCGGTGAACTTGGCACAGCTTTGTTGTTTATTTGGCCTGACCCAGCGTTCGCCGCGAGGCTGAGGCAGCCGCTCGCTGAAAGAAGCTTTTGTCCTGCAGCAAGAAATCTGTTACAAATATTTACCGTGAGGGGGAATGCAAAGGCCTGGCCCTCGGCCAGCCAGACTGCGGCTATAAAATTCACTGCACATTCTTGAATTAGTCGTCCTTTCAAACTGGGAAAAATGTATACCCTCCCTTTATTAATGAGATCACGCTGTCAAAGATTATTGGCCATTTATGCTGTCAATGTATGGATTTCATGATCACACTCAACCGAGTGCTGTGCTGTAATTTAATATCTTTGAACGGAAATACATATGTGCATATCTGAAGTCTGGACACGACTAAAATATGAAAGTTTCCTGGGAAATGTTTAAGATTTCAAGCCATATGTAAAATACATATTTAATGTAAAATTATGGATATTTTTTAATCCATGCTTTTTTGCACCTCCTATATATATATATGTATATGTGTATATATGTGTGTGTGTGTGTGTGTGTGTGTGTGTGTGTGTGTGTGTGTATACACCATAGACTGTAAAAAAAGATGGATGACACCCCTTCGCTCTTTTCCATTGGAGAGAACTGAAGCCGCCAGTGTCCCGATATGGCGCTGACATATTGGAACTTGAGTCTGCGCAGTAGCGTTTTCGGGACCAGTCATGCGCAGTCGTGAGCAGGAAATCAAAGCCCCGCCCTCTCTCTCGTTGAATCAATCGTGAGCACACGCCCTGCACTTTTCTTAAGTGGCCTCTGTCTGCTCCGTTCCTCTCAAATGATGTCTGCTGATTGCAGTACCTCGTTAAATTAAGGTAAATACAACTACTAAACACATAGTCAACATTATGAAAAAAAGTCCGTTGGTGCTTCAGTGACTACTTCGCACAGAGAACCTGCCACTCACAGCGGTCAATCATGATGTCACAGCACCGTTTTTACAGCATCAAATAACTAACTAAAAACAAACTTATTTTAAAAACAAACGCTTGAAATTACATCAACGTGATAGAAACTAAAGTAAATGACAGAAACTATCTTTAGAAAAAAGATATGTAAAGTGTAATTTAATAATTTAGTTGGTCTCACGTCCCGTTAAATAACATGGGGAGGCGGGGCATATGAGCTATACTAGGACCGGTCACCGGGGGGCGATCGAGACGTTTTGGCTTCACTTTTGAGGGCTAGTGCGGCACACTTGGTATACACACACACACACATATGTATTCAAAATAGATATTTAACATATTAAATTATGGATTTTTTTTACCCTCATGATTTTTTTTTCATCTATATTCAATGTATAAATGGATTTTTAGTTTTCACTTTGTTGTTGTTGTTTTGCTCAGCGATATTTAATGCGTACATTTTTTTTTCCCCTTTAGTTTTTTGCACATCGATATTCAGTGCATCAAATTATGGCTTTTTTAACCTCTTTTGGACATTAAAATTCAGTTAATGGATAATTTACCCCATTATTTTTTAGAGGAAGAATCAGAACAAATCCTTCTTTTTATTCTTTCTTTTTCTCAGGCTCACACTTGGGTCAATGGTAACAAATGCCATTTCAAACACTGCATAATATCACACAGGGAATGTATGTATTTCTGAGGTAAAAAAAAAAATCCATAGCGGTCTTGAATACATCTGCCTTAACCTGCGAGCTCGTCTTTTACCCTTGTGCCCGGACCTTGCCAGCAGCTTTCTCCAGCACATTGACATGCAACAAAGCTAATGGTTCCCAATACGGGAGGGTCTAATCTCGACTAACTGACAAGATTTAAATCGAGGAGACATGTTCTTCTGATTAGCTTCCACACCCACAATTATCCAACTGGGGTGTCAAGCAAGGTTTAACATCTCCACTGATTCTTCTCTCTGGAGAGATCCGGCAGGAAACGCAATCGCTTTTAATAACTGCAGCCACCTCCAGCAACACCATCCAGCGACTGCAGTGTTCCCAGCCATTCAAACTCCCTTCAAAATGAACCTTTCCAGCAAAAATATAATTTCGTGCAAAATGAACCACGAGTCCTTTTTCTCGCCCCTCTCTTTCTCTTTCTATCGCCAGTCGCCCCCCTCCTTCGAATAATTTATTCAAATTGCCCAACTCAGAACAGTGGAGCAATCTGCTGCCCCTGAGAGGACCTGTGAATTCAGATTTTATTCGGGGAAAAGGAAAAAAATAAGTTTATATACCTGGCCGTCTCCTGACAAATAAGGGACTCATTTGAAACGGCCCCTCGGTTGCGTGCGAATGAGCCTCATTTGAATATTCCATGCAAAATATTATTTGATTGCAGTGCCCGTCATTTCCACGAACACGAAGCCCCCATTGGGCAGCATATGTCACCGCCGACTTTGAAACCGAGATTGACCCCGTTTGGTTCAGGTGGCGGTGCCCGTCACCCGACGTCACGGACAGTTCGGTTCATTCCGCCCCTCCGAAGCTCTCGCCGCATCACTTCGGTTTTCATCTCCACTCAATCACTTGCCCGTTTCCTGCACTAACGAACTGTTTTTCTAATGCTGATGAAACCGGGACACAAAGCAATGCGATTAATAATTTACTGTTTAGTTTTACTAATTGATCTGTTTGGGGAATGAGGATAAAAGTGAAGCTGCATCCTCAGATCACAATGCTTTCATATGGCATTTATACACAAGTCACAGCAGGTTCCCATAAGATGAATAATGAACTAAACAAGATCAAATAATTATCACCAGGGACTTGAAGAGCACAGTGTAGACAACAAAGTTGCCAAATAGCTAAGGTTCAGTCCGAAGGAAGTGTAAATTTAGTTTTGTTTTTTTTGCTCTTCATAGTAACATTAAAGTGCGTTCTCTTTGTCTCATGGTATTATACTAGTCTTGGGTTTACTGAAACATTGTCAAAACCATAATTAAAGGGTTTATATTCAGACATACGAGATGAGCTATTTTTGAAACTGTGAATGCCTGTGAATAAATTAGGCAGATTACTGCACTTTGAGTCGAAGCAAATGCGGGCCATGTTTAAGACTCAATAAATTATCCACAATCTATCGCCCGATCGTTAGTCCGCACATGTAGTTTAGGTTTCCCCAATAAGCAGGATTGTACTCGCCTGTATCTTATGAATATTTGTATGTGGATTTGCACGTGCGTGCTTCCACCATTATGAGCTCAAGTTTGTGTCGCGAGTCTGACATCCGTCTCCACAATAGCTTAATATTGTGTCCCAAGGTCAAACGTTAAGCCGTCGTCAGGCTGATCAGAACGGCCCCGCCATCCCGAGGTGCTGTTGTTATTAGCAGCCAACTCAGAGACATTCAATGTGCTAATTTCAGAGGAAGGGGAGGGCGGCACGGAGATATGAGCGCCTTAGTAGCATCGCTGTACAGAGTAGGATTAATATGGAATGGGATACATTTCCGTGGTCTTAAAAAAATCTGGATGAGGGAAATAATGTAGCAGATATTCATCTCAGCTCGCTCACAAATGAAAAACTCCAGCTGCATTTCTCCAGATGCGTTCGCTGTGTTTTAAAACATTAATACCTTGATAGATTTAGCCTACTTTGTATTCATTAACTAGTTTACAATCCATAATTGTGTCTGTAATAAGCCCAGGCGGAGCGGCTGGCGTACGAGTGAGAAGTGAATCAAATGTGCCCTACCTAATATTCCAATTCCCTCTTGTATTTCAAAAATATGTATAAATTTGTGTCAGTGTGACTGAATTTTGCGGGTTTTTTCATGTTTACGATCTGTTCATTGGATCGCGACGTCTAATCACTCGTGTCGTTTATTTGCGACAGCTTTCTACGCCGTCTCTTTATCTGCCACAGGGAATGAATGGGCTAAGACGACATGTGTTCACTCCTCCAAATATAGCTTTAGCATACAGTTTGTGCGATATGTAACCACTACGGTGGGCTGTCATAGTTGTACCCGCATCTACATATGAAACCAGACAGATCTATTTCCAAAGGTGAAACTGAGGCTTAAACAAACCCTGATGTCAATCACAGGGCCGATTCTTATTTTAGCAAAGTCAAGCACATCTGAATATGCATTATTTATGATGGAAATAAGCTTCTTAGGCAGTTTAACCCAAGCGTGCTGGCAGATATTAGCAGGAGACATACTTTTCATCATAGCTCGGTGTTTGAAGTCTAAATAACGCACGTGTGATTAGACCCAAGGTAACTGCCGCCCGTCCCGGGAAACTCTTTTCTGAGCTGGAACAAAGAATTCTGTGTGTCAGGAATTTTGGGAGTTTTGTTCGGCAACAAACTCTCTTTTTCATGCGCTATTTCCTCTGTTGTTCGGTTGCACACACTAGCTCATTCTCTTTGTTTTCTTTCATATCGCATTACCTACTGACAGTGTGGTTGATATATGGCGAGTTTGTGGAGAAAGCAAAGGGTTTTTGACCCATGTTGTTTTAATGAACAGTTCTTCGTGAAAGGCACTCTCTGTGGCCCTGTCCATTGTGTGTGTGTACGATTTCTCTCTTGCCTCTTTGCCGAGATTTATTTAATTCATAATAGATTTGCGGAAACTCTGGCTTGTGTCTTCATCTGACAGTTTTAGAGCCTTTCTTGTTCCTCTATCTGTAATATAGCAGAAATGCTCCTCAGTTTTTCCACTTGAGATTGCTGGATTTCATCCAGCTCTAGAGACAGAAGCTGCATGACACAAATTCGAAAATATCTGTTCCAAAACAAGTATTTACCTTGGGTGGTTTTGCTTCTATGTGACCCTTTTACCTTTTAAATTTAAACACAAGGATTTGATAGTAAGGAAAGTTAATGGATGCATCTCATTAATATATCCATGGACGGCTCTAATTTCAGTGGATTTCTGTCGATGGAGAGCTCAGGCCATACCTTTATTGATGTGTCTGCAGACATGGGCCCATGGGGCCACTCTTTTATGAAATACTTGGGAGAACCTGATTTCAGCATGTTCCTGGATCAACATTCCAATCAACCAATCAGATTTGAGGGACAAGTTTACAGTTTGTCAAGTTTAGGCTTACAACCAGGTTTAGGTGCTTCTACATCAGTGTTATTAACCTATCATTTCCCTCTGATTTTAGGGATAAGTTGTGGGTAGGGTTAAGTTTAGGGGTAGGGATAGGGTTAGGACAGGGGTAGTCAAGTTCGGTCCTAGAGAGCCGCTGTCCTGCAGAGTTTGGCTCCAACACTGAAAAAAAACTCTCCTGCCTATAGCCTTAGTAATCCTGAAGACATTGATTAGCTTGTTCAGGTGTGTTTGATTAGGGTTGGAACTAAATTCTGCAGGACAGCGGCTCTCTAGGACCGAACTTGCCTACCCCTGGGTTAGGACTACATTTTCGGACAGGAATGCTGTTCCGTGGGTTGTGGGGTTGTGTGTGTGTGACAAAATTCACAATGCATGAAAACTGCTAAAGACAAGGTGATTTTAAAACATTCATCTTAAGCCCTGGAATGTCAGTAATGATTGTGGTAAAGAAACACAGTATATGAGGGACAAGTACAAACGCCGCAGCCGCATCAGGTGGGAGGCCCCTGCCGCTACGGCTCTGGCCCTAGTGTTAGCGCTTCCTTTTAGATCTGCTTATTTGGATGCACTTGATGACACAATGGATGTGCATTACTCGCCCTCCAGCCTTCCGGCAGCTGTAATTTCATAGCAGTTACCACATGCATCCTACTTGACATACAATTCACTCTCTCTGGGAAGGGAGCCAAATAATGGGATTTAGCCCGGGCTGCTAGCGCGTTCGTGCCACCGCTCCTCTAATTAGCCTATCCAGACATGCACCCCTTTGCACTGTCAGCCACACATCAGCCCGTGACGTACCACTCCACCACTGAGAGGTCAAATCTGTTTTTCAGAGCAAATGGAATAATGGACTCATACGGGCCCCCTCTCTCCTTTGCCCTGAGCACTCTTAACCACAAGCCGAGCAGTACAGATAATGCTTTAGATGGTAGTGATGCACTGGAACATGAAAATGTTTACTGGAACAGGGAAGTGAATTGTGGGTAAATAGAGCAAATGATGGCCTTTCGTCAAATTATATGTGCTATAGGCATGTTGAGACTTGTTGTACAGTCCTCTGATTTAGGGCTGGGACAACACGTCGATGTCATCAATGAAGTCGACGCAAAAAATACGTCGACGCAAAATATGCGCGTCGATTCGTCAGACCCAAAACAAAGATGGCGGCGCCGGAGAGTAGTAGCTGACTGGATTGTTGACTATACTGCGCGCATAACATACATAGCACGCGTACGGCAGAGAGGGAGAGAGCGGGATACACACGCAAGGTCTCTCGCTCTCTTCCGTGCGTGCTATGTATGTTATGCGCGCAGTATGTTCTGTCTCGTATGCGCGCTCTAGATTCTGGGAGATTTGAACTAATTTGCGGGCATCAGGGAGACGCTATCAATATGCGGGGGACTCCCGGAACTTCCAGGAGACTTGAGATGTCTGAGTGCGGGTTTTTTTTCCCCCCCGGCGTGCATGTTAATCAATGAGTGCATGCACTTTTTTCAGTAAGCTAGGCCTATGTGTTTTCAAGGCTTCAAAGTTTTATTGAATGCTACCTCTGACTAAGAATGCATTACTTTTCACTTGTATAGTCTTTTATTTTGGAATTTTAAGAGCAATAAATATACATTGCAATGTTAAGGAATTCATGTTTTTTCATTCAGATATGTAAATCAACATGTATAAATTGCTATTAGTCAATTAATGGGGAGATAATCGATAACCGAATCGAAATCGAATCGGACTGGGAAAAATGAATCGTTAGATTAATCGATGCATCGAAAAATAATCGCTAGATTAATCGTTTAAAAAATAATCGTTTATCCCAGCCCTACTCTGATTGCTACAGGGGTCTATAACCTGCTACCACCTATGGTGGGGAATTGAGAAGCGATCTTATTCAGAATAGTTGATTTTCTTTTCTTTTTTTTTACTTATATTGTGCATATAGGTTAGTGGCCATGTTGTTTTAATTAGTTCTTTTTATTATCAGTATCTATGCTTTAATGTTGTCCAAATTCTGACCCTACCATCTGAATGTCGCAGCAGAAATTGAGACTCATCAGACCAGGCAACGTTTTTCCAATCTTCTATTGTCCAGTTTGGGTGAGCTGTGTGAACTTTAGCCTCAGTTTTCTGTTCTCAGCTGACAGGAGGTGTGTTTCATCTGCTGCTGTAGCTCTTCTGCTTCAATGTTCAACGTGTTGTGCGTTCAGAGATGCTCTTCTGCAGACCTTGTTTGTAACAAGTGGTTATTTGAGTTACTGTTGCCTTTCTATCAGCTCGAATCATTCTGGTCATTCTCCTCTGACCTCTGGCATCAACAAGGCATTTTCGCTCACAGAACTGCCGCTCACTGGATATTCTCTCTTTTTCGGACCGTTCTCTGTAAACTTAAGTGACTATAAAAGAGATGTTTGTGTGTGAAATACTCAGACCAGTCTGCAGGTCTTCTTGACCATGTCTACATGTCTAAATGAGTTGCTTCCATGTGATTGGCTGATTAAATATTTGCCTTAACAACAGTTGAACGGGTGGACCAAATAAAGTGGCTGGTTAGTGTATATTCTGTTTTTTAATGAATCTGTAATACCAAATCCACAAACTAAAAACCACTCATAAAATATATTAGAATGTATTTGCAGACAATAAAACTAACAGTTGAACTAGGTCTGTGTGAATGAGCGATGCCGCACGGCTGATCATGTGTGGTTTGTCTGGACATTGTGCAGGACTTTAATTGTTACAAGCAGAAGCTTCATCATAATAGCCCCCGCCACTGTCTGTAGTCGAGCTGTCAAAAACACACTGGAACAATTTCATCTGCTCCTGAGAGGGAGGCTCACACACTGTCTAATCAGCCGGCAGAGTATTATTGACTTGTTTATTTAACGGTGATGTTGCACGGGGCCTTTGTTCCCTTTTTCTCTGAGACCGTCACTCCGCATCCAAGAAAAAGATAGGGTCAAACAATTAACGAAATTAATGAGTTTATTCAGTGTGCAACCATACACAGGGAGAGATGAAAACGGATACCTCAGCAGAAACACACGACGCACTTTCTTTGTATTTGTGTTGGGAACGCACAGCTCATTAAGACTGTGAGTTATTGAGAGTTATCTGTTTAATTGTGGAATGTATTAAAAAATGAAACGCCTTAACAATGAGTGCAAGGTTCACTGATCAATAGTGGGAAATGGATCCTTTGTGGTATTATTACAGGTAATTGTATTTCTCTGTCTGCTTGCATCAATAAACAAATAAAAAATAAACCGAATTTGAATAGCATGCTGTATATTAAGCTTTGAAGAGATAATGTTGGCCAAGTTTAGAACAGCATACTAACAAACTCTTTCTGCAGTAAATATAATCTGTTCTGTCACTGTATTATTCAATTGCACTTATATACTTAAACAGAAAGATGTGCACCGTAGCTCAAAAAACCCTCTTTAGCTTAATAACCGAAATTGATTACCAAAAGACATTTACATTTTATGCATTTGGCAGACAGTTTTATCCAGAGTGACTTGCATTGCATCCAGGATAAACATTTGTCTCAGTTCATGCATTCCCTGGGAATCAAACCCATAACCGTGGCGTTGGAGAAAAATACAGATTTTTTTTTTTTTTTTTTTTTTTTCATTTTTAAAAATACCAGTATTTATTTGCTGAGGTCATGTGTCAACAACATATTATGTGTTGTTTAAAGAGCTATGCTGTCGACTTTTGTTTTTTAAAAATAGTATGCTGTGAAATCTGTGTAGTATTCAGTAATGGTCAGCCAATAATCATTTTCTAACCAGTCTGCCTCCGGGTTGTTTTGTCGAATTTTTCAAAGCAATGGTCCCCAAACACTTTAAATGCATTTAAATACAGGATTCTCCCCCCTGCGGGCCTTCTGTAAAAATCTGTCCATTTCATGTCGGACTCTAGATTGTCAGCTCTATAATGAGGAGCTGTTTTTTAGTCTTTGAGCCTGGTTGCTTTGGGCTTCATTAGTTTTCCCTGCGTCGTGAGAAGTGAGACTCACACGTTCACAGAAAGCAGGGCGGACACTATCTCAGAGTTGACACCCAGAGATTGCGACAGTGTATTTGTGTGCGCTGCCTCCACAGGGTGACACCTCGGCCGTCTCTGATCAACGTATAATTACCTCAGCAAAGGAAGTGGCGGGTGTTGGCAAGGGGGTTTTGGTCGTGATGGATGTTGACCCCTCCCGGGAAGGATGGCTCCTGCTGTGTCACCCTGGGGGTAGGACAGGAAACAAGAGCTCTTTAGAGGATACCACCGCCATTAGGTCACGGCAGGGGTCCTCTTCATTGCACACGCAAACACACACACATATAAGAAAGAACAAGTGTCATCGAAGAAGAATGACCTCGCCTTTTCTGTCCACAACACTATAGTTCACTTCATGAGAGTCGTATAGCCCATAAACTCCCCTAATATCTTCCCCCATCTCGCCCGCCCTCTTCCGTCAGGAGCGTGCAATAAATATCATGTCAGACCAAACGGCGATGCTCCTTCATGGAACACTGGCTGTTTATTAGCGGCAGGCTAACTTTAAGAGAAATGCTAACATCATTTATTAATGGGCCGCATCTTGGGTCTGATGAGGCGTTTCGGCGGCGCGGGGCCAGGCGTAATGGCGCCCGGTAAACGGGCGCAGTAATTGTACGTCCAAATCGTACAGTGGGGCCTTCCGAGGCCTGACAGTGACAGAGCAATTATGGCGAGCCAAGCGGGCCGTGTCAAATTAGCGGCCCTGAAGATACTCTCATCTCTCCCACCCAGGAAGTGATCGTGACTGATGGGTGAGACATACAGTAGATGCAGCACTAACTCTCTGATTTGTCAATAGCAGGTTTTCGAGAACTGGGTGTCAGACTCAGGATTCTATTGAGATGTTGAAGGTGGGGGTCCGGTGACCCGAGCAGGGAGTCTTTCACAGGGAAGGTCATCAGTCAATGTTCCTGTCAGGCGGAGATCACACGGATGCCTGCAGCCCTCCGCAGTAATTACACTTGACTGGGGATGAGGAGATGTCTTCTTCTGTGGACCTACAATGACTGCATAATTTATAATCAACTGCAATCAGGCAAGTCAGACGAGGAGGCTTTTGTTTTTTGGGTTGTCTGCTTAGTTCGCTGCAAGGATAATCTTTATGACATGACGGAGTAAGCTATTGCGGAGACAGTTCGCTTATGCATGAATAAATACGTACGCAGCTATCTTAGAAGTTGAGTGAAATTTTAATAAAGATGAATTATGAGTTCTTGAGAGAATGTTTTATGTTAAATGTAAGATTCTTCCGTTGGTGTCCTGCACTAAACTCACACCACTGGTTGGGTCAGTTTTGCAGTGTCGGTTTTGAAAGCACCACAGTGTTTACAGTCTAATTACAGCTGTCTTTGCATATTACACAAGGAAGAAACTTTTTAACATAATTCATCTTTTAAGGAAATATGTTTTCTTTTAATTTATGTAATTGTAGTGTGTGTGTGTGTGTGTGTGTGTGTGTCAATCTCATTTCTACCATTAATGTCACTTTCAGATCATCACTCTCAGATTATGTTTAATTATGAATGCTTTTCAGTCATAAATGTTAATGCATATTTGCATGGAGTTTTATGTCAAAGAAGTGACATCCTCTATCTCACTTAGTGTTTGCACTTGCATCCTGGTGAAAGGATGGAAGAGATCAAAAAAGAAAGAAAGAGGGAACGAGAAAGAAAGAAGGAACAAGAAAAATTGTAAAAGCAAACATTAAATAAAAAGAAAGCAAGAAAAAACAAAGAATAAGGAGAAATTTTAAAGAATGAAAGAACAGAATGAGAAAAGAAAGAAATGGCAAGAGAGAGTGAGAAGAAATGAGAAAAGAATGGAATAAAAGTTTGAGAAAAAGAAGAAAATAGAGAGGATAAAAGAACAGGAAAAAGAAAGAAACAATAAATAAAAGGTGATAAAAAGAATGAATGAGGAAAAGGGTAAAATATCAAAAAAGAATGAACAAGGAGAGAAAGAAAAAATAAGAATGAAAGAATGTAATAATAATTCATTATAATTCATTACATTTATATAGCTCTTTTCTGGGTACTCAAAGCACTTTACAGAAGGGGGAATCTCCTCAACCACCACCAATGTGCAGCTCCATCTGGATGATGCGACGGCAGCCATATTGCGCCAGAACGCCCAGCACACACCAGCATGTAGGGAAAGGATGAATGAGGGGAAAAGAGAGAAAAACAAAAAACCAAGCAGAAAGACTAAAATGAAGAAAGAGAAGTTAGTCAGTATGATCTACACGTACAGTACTAAGGAGGTTTGAATCCTATAAATACATGAACCAGACGTGTTGCTTTATTCAATTATAATACATGCGACAAGTTCTGCAGTAATTCTACAAGTGTGAAAGTTTTAGGCCATTTTCAATTGTTCATGTTCAAAGATTTAAGTGAAACTCCCAAAAAATAAAGAAATCCACCAGCTTATTTTTGCACTAGACTACGATTTTAGAGAGGAGAGCTGATGATATATTTATACATCCTAGATGTAGGCCCAGTGTTACGCTCTCAAATATTCCTCATCTTTTGGGGAGGATTTCACAGACGGCGTCGATGTTGCAGACTTCCGTTCTACATCGTGTTTCCTTTGTAACAGAAATCCATATGACAAATTCATCATCCATATTTCATCCCTTTTGTGTTTTATTCTTATATTACGTTTGTATGCATTCATTCACACGTTTTAAAGGTGCTTGTGGTTTGTCTGTTGGGTAATGAACAGATAAATGTTTTAGCTTCGTGTTAGTTTATGCACATTTGATATCAGGACACAGTCTTGTTGATTTCTCAGTTTGTCAAGCACTCCTGGCATTGCACGTTTGAAGTCTTTCCGGTTATTCCCATAAAACAAGATGAGTAGGCCGAATCAACGAGGCGTGGTGTTTAATTATTCACTCTTCACGTTCTTCGGTTGACACGTCGGATGCGTGCGGCACGGTCTGGGAATTTACCCAAAGAGCCATGAAAGTCGTAATCTCGTGACCCACTTTTGATGTGAACTGTCTGTCTTGAAATGACAGTTTTTTTTTCCTTTGCGTCTTCCTTTTCAGTGCACCCCGCTAGCCATGAGGAAAAAACAAGGAACGAGCGGGAAGATCCTTAAAAACTGAGCCACAGAGTTCCAAATGTGCTCTCTGCAGCCATGACCCCTCGGATCGCGAGATTGACGGAGCTGAATGATGGCGCAGTCTGGTGTAGGACCACGGCTCCTTTAATAAGTAGAAGAGGAGGTCCACTTCCTTGTTTGTCTGCTGAGTTTTGGATGTGCCACATAAGACTTCCTCTTCTCCTGAGGCACCGAGGCTTGACAGGAACATTTTTTTTTTTCCTGTGCTCTCTTTCTCCACCCATCCCAGAGTTCCACTTCCAATTTCTGGAATGCTCTCGTCTTTCTCTCTTGCTCTTGACAGGTGCACTGCGGCCAATGGGATTTGTTTCTGTGGCCGGCAGGTTGTCAAGAGAGACAGCCAATAAGCAATCAAAGTGGCATGAGTTGCTGAAACAAAGAACCAGGTTTTTTTTTTCTTTTTTATGGCGGCACGGTTTGGCGAGTCTTGCATGTATAATTAAGTGAGAGGAAAAAGGAAAGGCCACTTAATCTTCCCCCTAATGGCGATTCCTTCCATCACTGGCTTCCTCTGGGGGGCATACCCCAAAGACCACTCCCCGGGTCACCAGTGTCCCCCAATTGTCATTGGTGAATCTTTTTTATCAGGCTGAGAGGTGTTTGCTTGCGATGTGGCATTATTCCATTCATCATTGCTTTGTTCCTTTAAAAATTTGTAGGGCAGCGGAAGGGTCCGTCACTGGGGCGATTTATCATCTGAAGGAAAAGAAGAAAGATGTGCGGGGGCCCTAGTTGCATATTTCACATGAGATGTGCACACACACACACACACACACACACACTTCTAGTGCTGAAGCCTGTCCTTTCACAGTTTTTATTTGTTTTACCACTTTAGTGGCTGCAGCAGAAGCAGTTTTAAGGGAGCCGCTGGTTGTAATTGTGTTGTGTTGCGAGGGATCCAAATGTATTCATCTTCCATAATTAACTGCCCACTCACTGTCTGCACCTTAGACATTAACGGCACGCACCATTTACTGTAGATTATTCCGACTATACTACCTTTGTCACGTACAGCTCATTACGAGAGGCTCTAAATAGCCAGTGTTTTAATATCTTGCTAAGTTGTAAATACTTAATTTTCAGTCTCTCTTGCATTTGCACGTCATTAGTTTTCCGTTCCAAATATGCAAATCTGCTTATCTCAATATTGAGATCAAAAGATACCAGCAGATATTATTAAAGGTAAATGATGAACTAGAGGTGCTGCTTAAGAGTCGCTCCACCCTTGAGTGACCAAACTAGTTGTTATTAGTTTCAAGTGTCGTCCGTATGAGTTCCATCCTCTGCGCAAGTGTCCCTGCGTATGCAGGACAAGGAGTTGCACCGGAGCCTGTGATTTACCCCAAATGGGCCGCACTGCTGCGCTCTATAATATAGACTATTATGTGGTCTCACCACTGACACTAATGGGATGTTACAGCGATTTAAAATGATTTAATGGCTCCCAGGTTGGGACCCTAATGGCCCTCTTTATACTGCAATGCCTATTATGAATGTGAATGACAGTGTTGTGAAGTGCCTCTGTTTTTTCCCCACATCTGCTCAAACAGTGTGACAGGTGCCGCTTTACCGGCCGAGTGGAGGGATCAAGGGAAAAGAGGGGAAAGGCACGTGTTGACTGCTCAGTCCTTTATTTGATTGGTTTCTTCACTTACTGTCAATCCTTTCTGTCTTTTTGAAACAAAAACTACTTGGAGTTATGGTTACTGGCGTTATTTAGTCTGGTGAGAAAGACAGGACATTAACTGTCCGGAATTGTCAAGTACAGGTTTCCTTCCCACAAAGTTTTCAGTACACAGTCCTGCTTATGGATTACTACTGTATACTGTCATAAAAAAGTGTGAAAATTGTACCTTTACCCTAGGCAATACCATTACAGTTACACCTTTGTACATTATCTACCTCTTAAAGGTTCATATTAGTATCTCAAGGGTACTTTAATGTACTAAAATGCCCCCTTTAGGGGCACATAAACTATAAAGGTGTACTTTTAAGGGCGCTGTCTCAGTGACCAGCTTACGGTAAAATTTTTTGCACATTTTGTCTGACAGTGTATCTTCATGATGGTGGTGTGGTATAGTGGTTAAAATCCAGGCTAGAAAACTGAAGGTTAACCTGATCTCCTCAAGGAGGCCTGGGCGTAATCTCCAGACCTTTCCACATTTTCTGCACTGAAATTTCTACAGATTACCAAATTAGCCAAAACATTTATTTAACAAACATGTACAAACCTTGTGTGCAGCCAGAAGTATGCAGATCCTGTGTGGGCTTGGCTGTGACCCCTCACCATTGTCCACTTGAGAAAGGCACTTAACCTTGGATTGCTCTAGGGGGTTTGTCCCTCTAATAGGTTCATGGAACCATTCTGTGTGAGGTCTGTGAAAGACCGGTTGCACCAGATATGCATTTAGGTTTTATCTTGTTGAGGTCGAAGTTTCAAACTGATGTTTCATGAAGCTGTCAACAGTAATGACTTCTATTTCCAATGAAATGTGATGCATTAATAATCATGGACAACTTGGCTTACAGTGTCCTTTATAGATGGCAAAGCAAGAACTAGAGGGTGTCTGTAGCGAGCAGGACGAGGCCGTGGGCCGTGAGAGATACGAGACCAGTGCGTCACACAGGTGTCGCTCATCAGCAATCACGCCACCGGCCTCGCGCCGATCTCTCACGACTAGGGATGCAGCGATTACCGGATTTCACAATTAACCGCGCTTTAAAACGTCACGGTTAATTAATCGTAAAGACTAAGCTACACCGAGTGTTCTGCACGGAACGGAACTTTTGCAACTAACACAAAACGAAAACAAAGTTACACCAGCGGTGCACCAGCTTAAAGTGCCGTGCTCATCAACCACTATGGCAGAGGGACTATAGCGACGCTCTATTTCCATCGACAAAACGCCTTAATGGTGTGTTTCCACCGAACGAGAATTTAATTATCTGCGCGAGTAGATTACATACAAAGTCAATGCAAAGACGCGAATAGACGCATCATTCGCGCCGGGCGTTGCGAATGACGCGAATTGGGCGACGCGTTTGCCGCAAATGTCTTCCGCGCAAGTTGAAAAATTTGAACTCGAGCGAATGTTCAAGCGTCTAACTAGACGCGATAGACGCGTATTTGACGCTCTATTCGCGTTCGGTGGGAACACACCATTAGGCTTTGTAGTTTTAATATACCCGGTGTAAAACACTAACATAAGATCAGGGCCGTGTAGACTTCTAGGACTACCAATTAACTGAATTTCAGTTATTAATAACACTGCATGAGAGATGTTCTCAGTTTCTTTCTATAATTTTTACTTAAAGGGTTAGTTCACCCAAAAATGAAAATTAAGTCATTAATTACTCACCCCCATGCTGTACCAACCCCGTAAGGCCTTCGTTCGTCTTCGGAACACAAATGAAGATATTTTTGATTAAATGTGACAGCTGGATCACTCCTACATAGGCTCCCTAAGGGAATGAATCCTGACGTCCCAGAAAGTCAATGAAGAAAATGTTTAAATATTCCATGTCGCAACAGTGGCTCAACTATAAGTTTATCAAGCGACGAGAATACCTTTTATGCGAAAAAACAAACAAAAATAACGACTTTATTCGACTATTCCTTTTCTTCCTTGTAGGGCTGAAACGAGACTTCAAGAGATTTCCACGACGCACGCGCGAGAACTGAACTGAAGTAGTTGAAGGAGATCGCAATTCTCGCGTGCGCGTCGTGGAAATCTCTTGAAGTCTCGTTTCAGGCCTACAAGGAAGAAAAGGAATAGTCGAATAAAGTCGTTATTTTTGTTTGTTTTTTCGCATAAAAGGTATTCTCGTCGCTTGATAAATTTATAGTTGAGCCACTGTTGTGACATGAAATATTTAAACATTTTCTTCATTGACTTTCTGGGACGTCAGGATTCAGTCCCTTAGGGAGCCTATGGAGGAGTGATCCAGCTGTCACATTAAATCAAAAATATCTTCATTTGTGTTCCGAAGACGAACGAAGGTCTTACGGGGTTGGTACAGCATGGGGGTGAGTAATTAATGACTTAATTTTCATTTTTGGGTGAACTAACCCTTTAAACTTCAAACAAACAAACCAAAATAATGAGAATAATAGATGATTTTCTGAAGGCACATGTAAAATTTGGATTAATAATTAAAGAGTATTAAAATAAGTACAATAATATTGAAGTGGATAACATTTGGACTATATTTGTTTTCTTTTAAAATAAATACATAGTTAATATTTAGCTTACATTTAATTCAATAGAGCCAAATACTTTGTTTATTCTTATTTTCATTGGGATTTATTATCCCTTTATAGTATTATTTATGTTTTTAATTCAAATACCAACAAGATATTGTTTTCATGTTTTCAAGTTTCCTACCTCAGGTTGAAAATAAATTTAGAACAAACTAAATGCTTAATAATTTTGTGATCTATTTCAACCAAAGAGCCCTGCAGCCTTTGACTTCATTTGTTATTTTTAAAAGAAAAATACTGGATGTTTACAAAGCACTTCTCTTTAATTCCAAAGGAAGAGATTGATTATTGTTTGTCATTTTATAATTTTGTACTGTGTTGTGGCAGCAATAAATAACACATTAAAATCTAGTGTTGAGTGTTCATGTGATATTATACATAAGTAGTGTTGTGAAATTAATTGATGCATAATAATCGTGATAATCGTTAAATCGTGATTATTTCTCAGACAATAATCGTACTTACAAAATCTGAAATCGTTGCATCCCTACTCACGACCCTCTGTCTCGTCCTGATTGCCACAGTGTCATTAAAACAAACACTAGCATAGTAGCATTTTGATAAGGCTATGCTACAGTAGCTAACTTTTGAGCAGAATTTGACCTATTCAACATGCGAAGCCCCTCCAACACAAACCCCTCACAGTCATCATGGATAGTTCACCGTCTGGGTAAAGCCTATTGATCGGAGCGGTCAGAGGCGGCCGTGGGGTTAAGCTAATTGTGTCACAGTCCCAAACATCTTATATGAACTTTCCTCCCTAAAGTGTCTATCCTGACCTCATTAGCATTAAACAACCACAAGCAGTTTAGCAACAATACCCTGGGCCGCTTATTCCCTCCTGAAAGGTGAAAGCCTGTGTCCAATCAGAGGGTGATGCTGAAGGGTGAGAGGGTTAAAGAAATTTGAAGGCTCGAGGACGATGGCATCGCTGGACACAAGCTGCCACTCATCTTTTCTAGTTTTCCAGCTCCTCTGGTGAAAACCGCACTGTCCACAGGCATTTTAAGAGCTGGGGAATGAGAGAAAGCCGCTGGATTGACATCCCTAGCAGTCATTACATGCTGGGTTGAATTCTAGATTACTCCAAAGTGGCTCAGGGTCAAGCGGTAACGTGTTCGCTTTTGGCACGCGATGACTTTAATACCGGGCACCGTATCAGACAATTACTGCAAATCCCAGCACTGCTCTAACCAAAAAAAAAAAAACACACACGCACACAAAAAAACTCACCTGCCAAGTGAAGCTTCAACCATTCAAACCAGACAACAAGCAGCTCCATTTTGAGACAATAGCGCACGGCCTGCTGTCCAAAATGGCCACTGTGAGAAAGCACATCCCTTTTTGAACCCTTGAACTGCTATCCTTTTTCTTCTGGGTGAGTGATTCGACCTTTAGGTGCTTTTGGTGACAATTACAGAGAGCGAAAAATTGAATTATTAGCTTTTTCTTTGCCTGCCGGTGGCTGTGTAGGCGTAGCTGTAAAACGCGGTAATTATTTAGCTAAATTGGCATATTATAATTTTTTTCCCCTCCTTTTGGAAAATGAGTAATAAAGGATATGACATGCTGGTTGTTGAGAGAGGTTTGAATGAAGGCAAGTGATTTAAATAGCTGGTGTAAGCTCGGCTTGATGTTGACTGTCAATAGGAACAATAGACGCACTTTCTAAGAGGTCACTGGGAGACAGTTGGAGTGAAGAGAGGCCATAGTCCTCCATTTTACCTCTCTTTGGCTTTCCTAGGTTCAGACAAGGTGATTTTCTTGATGGTGTGCACCCCTCTGGCCTTTTCTCTCCACTTCCTCTCCTTTTTCCCAGCGTGCCTGATTGTAAGCATGTTCCCGCAGTGGCTGTAATTATATCCCCCTTGGTATTCGCCCGAGATGAGCGTTTTGCTTAGTGGCTTGTATCCGGCCCTGACAAGCCTCGTTTTGATTATGGTATCCAATGATTTGGCAAACTCTAAAACCTGTGTCGCTAATTAGGTAGCGTTTGAGTGGAATAGATGACTACGAGGTCCTCTCAAGGTCATTCCTGCCTCTCCAAAGCCTGGCAATAAATTTGAAGTTTGAACGGAAGGGGAGCAACGGGGCCAGTGAATATGAAGATGAAAGTCCCTGGACGATTCGTTTTTGTGCTCACTGGGTTGTGAGCGCTGTCATGTGCACTCACACGTCGGCATTAACCTTTTCTTGCCTTGCCCCTCTCATCCCTACAAAACATATTCCTCCCCCCTTATCTCCTGTCCTGTCCTGTTTGTTTTTCCCAGATGTATGTTTCGGCGAGTACGTTCGTGCATTTATTGCGCACTCTCATTCCTTTGCGCTTATTCCAGTCAGCTCTTGAGATGTCCTGGGACCAAAATCCTTAATGAAGGCCTGATCAGAGACCCTCTCTATGTCCCTCTGTCCTGGCACCTGGAAAGCCTGTCTAGCGTGAAATAAGATGTACCAACTGTGGCTCTTTTGTTTCCCATTTTGAAGAGTTAGCCCAGTCCATATCATTAGCACAGTCCCTCACGGCAGTAAGCACAGAAAGTTAGACACAAAGGGGCTCTGTATCGTAAGGTTGGAACATTGCTACTTAATTTAGAGTGACATACCAGAAACAATATATTCTTCTAGAATTGACTGACAAATTATAACTTCTGAGTAGTGTTACACATTACCCATAATTTATAGTCAGAATTGCTTGAATTGTGTTTTGTTTTAGTTTTTTTACTTTTCAAAAGAGTATTTTTTGAAAAACAAGTACATTGAATGAGGAGCATTTTTGCATTCAGACTACTACCTAAAGACCTGTGATGGTGGTGACTTTTGCTAATATTCTGTTTGGAACATTTGGTCCCATTCATGAAGCATGCGTACCCACAAATTTCTTACCTGTGTTGAATTTCTTGAACATTTCTTTTTCTTTTCATCCCAAATTCCAATTCAACTTCTTTTGACTTGCAGATACTTCGATTAAAATTCACACTCAAGAATTGAAAGGGAGCCTGTTCTTTAATTCTGCATTTTTTAACAACCCTGGTGTCCAGTTTTAGTTTGGTTGTTGTGCTGTTTAACTGATAATGTTCTTTTATGCTCGTAAATAGTTATTTTTCTGCAGAGCTGATGTTTCTTATAGGCAACGACAAGGTTAATGCATATGTCTTGTCTTTTCGAGTCTGTCTGCAACTGCAGCCGTGGGGAGTGAGTTACCTGTTATTCTGAGGGATACTTCGTGCAGGGAGGCCAGAGACACATTTATCTGTTTTTCAGATGGTGTTAAATCACACAGACGCAGAAAAATGGAAGGTCACATCCTCTTGCGATGGGAGGCCTGAGACTCACCCCAGTCCAAATATTGACATGGGTATGCTAAACTCAAGGCAATAAAAATCATCAATGACTAGCTTTAACCGCCAGTGTTATTCCAACGCCGTGTGTCCTTGAATTACCGCACAACACAGAGGCCGTTCTTTAGTTTTAAGTAACTCCGGTGTTCATTTGGGTTGGATCGTTTTCCCGGCCCGTCTTGTAGCACGTCGTCTGTGTGCATCTCTGGACACTTAGTGTAATAAGAGCACCAAATCTTGCAATATCAATAAAAATAGTAAGGTAATGTGGTAAAGGGGTCTGCGTTAAATCAGAAGGGGCTCCTTCCTCATTCAAGGTCGGATGAATGAGCTATCGCTTGCGTGAGCCGTTGGTCAAACGGCTCTACGCCAGCCCTCTGTGTTTTTAAAT